>CM060265.1:11889887-11899871 GCA_030684275.1 Acipenser oxyrinchus oxyrinchus | reverse complement strand
GTTGTGGTTGTAGTGGGGGCTGCAGTGGTTGTGGTTGTAGTGGGGCTGCAGTGGTTGTGGTTGTAGTGGGGCTGCAGTGGTTGTGGTTGTAGTGGGGCTGCAGTGGTTGTGGTTGTAGTTGGGGCTGCAGTGGTTGTGGTTGTAGTGGGGGCTGCAGTGGTTGTGGTTGTAGTAGGGGCTGCAGTGGTTGTGGTTGTAGTGGGGCTGCAGTGGTTGTGGTTGTAGTGGGGCTGCAGTGGTTGTGGTTGTAGTGGGGCTGCAGTGGTTGTGGTTGTAGTTGGGGCTGCAGTGGTTGTGGTTGTAGTAGGGGCTGCAGTGGTTGTGGTTGTAGTGGGGCTGCAGTGGTTGTGGTTGTAGTGGGGGCTGCAGTGGTTGTGGTTGTAGTGGGGCTGCAGTGGTTGTGGTTGTAGTGGGGCTGCAGTGGTTGTGGTTGTAGTTGGGGCTGCAGTGGTTGTGGTTGTAGTGGGGCTGCAGTGGTTGTGGTTGTAGTAGGGGCTGCAGTGGTTGTGGTTGTAGTGGGGCTGCAGTGGTTGTGGTTGTAGTGGGGCTGCAGTGGTTGTGGTTGTAGTGGGGGCTGCAGTGGTTGTGGTTGTAGTGGGGGCTGCAGTGGTTGTGGTTGTAGTGGGGGCTGCAGTGGTTGTGGTTGTAGTGGGGCTGCAGTGGTTGTGGTTGTAGTGGGGCTGCAGTGGTTGTGGTTGTAGTGGGGCTGCAGTGGTTGTGGTTGTAGTGGGGCTGCAGTGGTTGTGGTTGTAGTGGGGCTGCAGTGGTTGTGGTTGTAGTGGGGCTGCAGTGGTTGTGGTTGTAGTGGGGCTGCAGTGGTTGTGGTTGTAGTTGGGGCTGCAGTGGTTGTGGTTGTAGTTGGGGCTGCAGTGGTTGTGGTTGTAGTGGGGGCTGCAGTGGTTGTGGTTGTAGTGGGGCTGCAGTGGTTGTGGTTGTAGTGGGGCTGCAGTGGTTGTGGTTGTAGTGGGGCTGCAGTGGTTGTGGTTGTAGTTGGGGCTGCAGTGGTTGTGGTTGTAGTGGGGCTGCAGTGGTTGTGGTTGTAGTGGGGGCTGCAGTGGTTGTGGTTGTAGTGGGGCTGCAGTGGTTGTGGTTGTAGTGGGGGCTGCAGTGGTTGTGGTTGTAGTGGGGCTGCAGTGGTTGTGGTTGTAGTGGGGCTGCAGTGGTTGTGGTTGTAGTGGGGCTGCAGTGGTTGTGGTTGTAGTAGGGGCTGCAGTGGTTGTGGTTGTAGTGGGGCTGCAGTGGTTGTGGTTGTAGTGGGGCTGCAGTGGTTGTGGTTGTAGTTGGGGCTGCAGTGGTTGTGGTTGTAGTGGGGCTGCAGTGGTTGTGGTTGTAGTGGGGCTGCAGTGGTTGTGGTTGTAGTAGGGGCTGCAGTGGTTGTGGTTGTAGTGGGGCTGCAGTGGTTGTGGTTGTAGTGGGGCTGCAGTGGTTGTGGTTGTAGTGGGGGCTGCAGTGGTTGTGGTTGTAGTGGGGCTGCAGTGGTTGTGGTTGTAGTGGGGCTGCAGTGGTTGTGGTTGTAGTGGGGCTGCAGTGGTTGTGGTTGTAGTGGGGCTGCAGTGGTTGTGGTTGTAGTGGGGGCTGCAGTGGTTGTGGTTGTAGTGGGGGCTGCAGTGGTTGTGGTTGTAGTGGGGGCTGCAGTGGTTGTGGTTGTAGTGGGGCTGCAGTGGTTGTGGTTGTAGTGGGGGCTGCAGTGGTTGTGGTTGTAGTAGGGGCTGCAGTGGTTGTGGTTGTAGTAGGGGCTGCAGTGGTTGTGGTTGTAGTGGGGCTGCAGTGGTTGTGGTTGTAGTTGGGGCTGCAGTGGTTGTGGTTGTAGTGGGGCTGCAGTGGTTGTGGTTGTAGTGGGGGCTGCAGTGGTTGTGGTTGTAGTGGGGCTGCAGTGGTTGTGGTTGTAGTGGGGGCTGCAGTGGTTGTGGTTGTAGTGGGGGCTGCAGTGGTTGTGGTTGTAGTAGGGGCTGCAGTGGTTGTGGTTGTAGTGGGGCTGCAGTGGTTGTGGTTGTAGTGGGGCTGCAGTGGTTGTGGTTGTAGTTGGGGCTGCAGTGGTTGTGGTTGTAGTGGGGCTGCAGTGGTTGTGGTTGTAGTTGGGGCTGCAGTGGTTGTGGTTGTAGTGGGGCTGCAGTGGTTGTGGTTGTAGTAGGGCTGCAGTGGTTGTGGTTGTAGTGGGGCTGCAGTGGTTGTGGTTGTAGTGGGGCTGCAGTGGTTGTGGTTGTAGTAGGGGCTGCAGTGGTTGTGGTTGTAGTAGGGGCTGCAGTGGTTGTGGTTGTAGTTAGTGGGGCTGCAGTGGTTGTGGTTGTAGTGGGGCTGCAGTGGTTGTGGTTGTAGTGGGGCTGCAGTGGTTGTGGTTGTAGTAGGGGCTGCAGTGGTTGTGGTTGTAGTGGGGCTGCAGTGGTTGTGGTTGTAGTGGGGGCTGCAGTGGTTGTGGTTGTAGTGGGGCTGCAGTGGTTGTGGTTGTAGTGGGGGCTGCAGTGGTTGTGGTTGTAGTGGGGCTGCAGTGGTTGTGGTTGTAGTGGGGGCTGCAGTGGTTGTGGTTGTAGTGGGGCTGCAGTGGTTGTGGTTGTAGTGGGGGCTGCAGTGGTTGTGGTTGTAGTGGGGCTGCAGTGGTTGTGGTTGTAGTGGGGCTGCAGTGGTTGTGGTTGTAGTGGGGCTGCAGTGGTTGTGGTTGTAGTGGGGGCTGCAGTGGTTGTGGTTGTAGTTGGGGCTGCAGTGGTTGTGGTTGTAGTGGGGGCTGCAGTGGTTGTGGTTGTAGTAGGGGCTGCAGTGGTTGTGGTTGTAGTTGGGGCTGCAGTGGTTGTGGTTGTAGTGGGGCTGCAGTGGTTGTGGTTGTAGTGGGGCTGCAGTGGTTGTGGTTGTAGTAGGGGCTGCAGTGGTTGTGGTTGTAGTGGGGCTGCAGTGGTTGTGGTTGTAGTGGGGCTGCAGTGGTTGTGGTTGTAGTGGGGCTGCAGTGGTTGTGGTTGTAGTTGGGGCTGCAGTGGTTGTGGTTGTAGTGGGGCTGCAGTGGTTGTGGTTGTAGTGGGGCTGCAGTGGTTGTGGTTGTAGTAGGGGCTGCAGTGGTTGTGGTTGTAGTAGGGGCTGCAGTGGTTGTGGTTGTAGTGGGGCTGCAGTGGTTGTGGTTGTAGTTGGGGCTGCAGTGGTTGTGGTTGTAGTGGGGCTGCAGTGGTTGTGGTTGTAGTGGGGCTGCAGTGGTTGTGGTTGTAGTTGGGGCTGCAGTGGTTGTGGTTGTGAGTTGTAGTGGGGGCTGCAGTGGTTGTGGTTGTAGTGGGGCTGCAGTGGTTGTGGTTGTAGTTGGGGCTGCAGTGGTTGTGGTTGTAGTGGGGGCTGCAGTGGTTGTGGTTGTAGTGGGGCTGCAGTGGTTGTGGTTGTAGTGGGGGCTGCAGTGGTTGTGGTTGTAGTGGGGCTGCAGTGGTTGTGGTTGTAGTGGGGCTGCAGTGGTTGTGGTTGTAGTGGGGGCTGCAGTGGTTGTGGTTGTAGTGGGGCTGCAGTGGTTGTGGTTGTAGTGGGGGCTGCAGTGGTTGTGGTTGTAGTGGGGCTGCAGTGGTTGTGGTTGTAGTGGGGCTGCAGTGGTTGTGGTTGTAGTTGGGGCTGCAGTGGTTGTGGTTGTAGTGGGGCTGCAGTGGTTGTGGTTGTAGTTGGGGCTGCAGTGGTTGTGGTTGTAGTGGGGCTGCAGTGGTTGTGGTTGTAGTGGGGCTGCAGTGGTTGTGGTTGTAGTGGGTGCTGTTGTGGTTGTAGTGGGGGCTGCAGTGGTTGTGGTTGTAGTGGGGCTGCAGTGGTTGTGGTTGTAGTTGGGGCTGCAGTGGTTGTGGTTGTAGTAGGGGCTGCAGTGGTTGTGGTTGTAGTGGGGCTGCAGTGGTTGTGGTTGTAGTAGGGGCTGCAGTGGTTGTGGTTGTAGTAGGGGCTGCAGTGGTTGTGGTTGTAGTGGGGCTGCAGTGGTTGTGGTTGTAGTTGGGGCTGCAGTGGTTGTGGTTGTAGTGGGGCTGCAGTGGTTGTGGTTGTAGTTGGGGCTGCAGTGGTTGTGGTTGTAGTGGGGCTGCAGTGGTTGTGGTTGTAGTGGGGGCTGCAGTGGTTGTGGTTGTAGTAGGGGCTGCAGTGGTTGTGGTTGTAGTGGGGCTGCAGTGGTTGTGGTTGTAGTTGGGGCTGCAGTGGTTGTGGTTGTAGTAGGGGCTGCAGTGGTTGTGGTTGTAGTGGGGCTGCAGTGGTTGTGGTTGTAGTGGGGCTGCAGTGGTTGTGGTTGTAGTGGGGCTGCAGTGGTTGTGGTTGTAGTGGGGCTGCAGTGGTTGTGGTTGTAGTGGGGCTGCAGTGGTTGTGGTTGTAGTTGGGGCTGCAGTGGTTGTGGTTGTAGTGGGGCTGCAGTGGTTGTGGTTGTAGTAGGGGCTGCAGTGGTTGTGGTTGTAGTTGGGGCTGCAGTGGTTGTGGTTGTAGTGGGGCTGCAGTGGTTGTGGTTGTAGTAGGGGCTGCAGTGGTTGTGGTTGTAGTAGGGGCTGCAGTGGTTGTGGTTGTAGTTGGGGCTGCAGTGGTTGTGGTTGTAGTGGGGCTGCAGTGGTTGTGGTTGTAGTGGGGCTGCAGTGGTTGTGGTTGTAGTAGGGGCTGCAGTGGTTGTGGTTGTAGTTGGGGCTGCAGTGGTTGTGGTTGTAGTTGGGGCTGCAGTGGTTGTGGTTGTAGTAGGGGCTGCAGTGGTTGTGGTTGTAGTGGGGCTGCAGTGGTTGTGGTTGTAGTGGGGCTGCAGTGGTTGTGGTTGTAGTTGGGGCTGCAGTGGTTGTGGTTGTAGTGGGGGCTGCAGTGGTTGTGGTTGTAGTGGGGCTGCAGTGGTTGTGGTTGTAGTAGGGGCTGCAGTGGTTGTGGTTGTAGTGGGGCTGCAGTGGTTGTGGTTGTAGTTGGGGCTGCAGTGGTTGTGGTTGTAGTGGGGCTGCAGTGGTTGTGGTTGTAGTGGGGCTGCAGTGGTTGTGGTTGTAGTGGGGCTGCAGTGGTTGTGGTTGTAGTAGGGGCTGCAGTGGTTGTGGTTGTAGTGGGGCTGCAGTGGTTGTGGTTGTAGTGGGGCTGCAGTGGTTGTGGTTGTAGTTGGGGCTGCAGTGGTTGTGGTTGTAGTGGGGCTGCAGTGGTTGTGGTTGTAGTGGGGCTGCAGTGGTTGTGGTTGTAGTTGGGGCTGCAGTGGTTGTGGTTGTAGTAGGGGCTGCAGTGGTTGTGGTTGTAGTTGGGGCTGCAGTGGTTGTGGTTGTAGTGGGGCTGCAGTGGTTGTGGTTGTAGTAGGGGCTGCAGTGGTTGTGGTTGTAGTAGGGGCTGCAGTGGTTGTGGTTGTAGTAGGGGCTGCAGTGGTTGTGGTTGTAGTGGGGCTGCAGTGGTTGTGGTTGTAGTGGGGCTGCAGTGGTTGTGGTTGTAGTGGGGCTGCAGTGGTTGTGGTTGTAGTAGGGGCTGCAGTGGTTGTGGTTGTAGTGGGGGCTGCAGTGGTTGTGGTTGTAGTAGGGGCTGCAGTGGTTGTGGTTGTAGTGGGGCTGCAGTGGTTGTGGTTGTAGTGGGGGCTGCAGTGGTTGTGGTTGTAGTGGGGCTGCAGTGGTTGTGGTTGTAGTGGGGCTGCAGTGGTTGTGGTTGTAGTGGGGCTGCAGTGGCTGCAGTGGTTGTGGTTGTAGTGGGGCTGCAGTGGTTGTGGTTGTAGTGGGGCTGCAGTGGTTGTGGTTGTAGTGGGGGCTGCAGTGGTTGTGGTTGTAGTGGGGCTGCAGTGGTTGTGGTTGTAGTGGGGGCTGCAGTGGTTGTGGTTGTAGTTGGGGCTGCAGTGGTTGTGGTTGTAGTGGGGGCTGCAGTGGTTGTGGTTGTAGTGGGGGCTGCAGTGGTTGTGGTTGTAGTGGGGCTGCAGTGGTTGTGGTTGTAGTAGGGGCTGCAGTGGTTGTGGTTGTAGTGGGGCTGCAGTGGTTGTGGTTGTAGTGGGGGCTGCAGTGGTTGTGGTTGTAGTTGGGGCTGCAGTGGTTGTGGTTGTAGTGGGGGCTGCAGTGGTTGTGGTTGTAGTGGGGCTGCAGTGGTTGTGGTTGTAGTAGGGGCTGCAGTGGTTGTGGTTGTAGTAGGGGCTGCAGTGGTTGTGGTTGTAGTGGGGCTGCAGTGGTTGTGGTTGTAGTTGGGGCTGCAGTGGTTGTGGTTGTAGTAGGGGCTGCAGTGGTTGTGGTTGTAGTGGGGGCTGCAGTGGTTGTGGTTGTAGTTGGGGCTGCAGTGGTTGTGGTTGTAGTGGGGCTGCAGTGGTTGTGGTTGTAGTGGGGGCTGCAGTGGTTGTGGTTGTAGTTGGGGCTGCAGTGGTTGTGGTTGTAGTGGGGCTGCAGTGGTTGTGGTTGTAGTTGGGGCTGCAGTGGTTGTGGTTGTAGTGGGGCTGCAGTGGTTGTGGTTGTAGTTGGGGCTGCAGTGGTTGTGGTTGTAGTAGGGGCTGCAGTGGTTGTGGTTGTAGTGGGGCTGCAGTGGTTGTGGTTGTAGTTGGGGCTGCAGTGGTTGTGGTTGTAGTGGGGCTGCAGTGGTTGTGGTTGTAGTTGGGGCTGCAGTGGTTGTGGTTGTAGTGGGGCTGCAGTGGTTGTGGTTGTAGTAGGGGCTGCAGTGGTTGTGGTTGTAGTAGGGGCTGCAGTGGTTGTGGTTGTAGTAGGGGCTGCAGTGGTTGTGGTTGTAGTAGGGGCTGCAGTGGTTGTGGTTGTAGTTGGGGCTGCAGTGGTTGTGGTTGTAGTAGGGGCTGCAGTGGTTGTGGTTGTAGTTGGGGCTGCAGTGGTTGTGGTTGTAGTGGGGCTGCAGTGGTTGTGGTTGTAGTGGGGCTGCAGTGGTTGTGGTTGTAGTAGGGGCTGCAGTGGTTGTGGTTGTAGTAGGGGCTGCAGTGGTTGTGGTTGTAGTAGGGGCTGCAGTGGTTGTGGTTGTAGTAGGGGCTGCAGTGGTTGTGGTTGTAGTAGGGGCTGCAGTGGTTGTGGTTGTAGTAGGGGCTGCAGTGGTTGTGGTTGTAGTTGGGGCTGCAGTGGTTGTGGTTGTAGTGGGGCTGCAGTGGTTGTGGTTGTAGTTGGGGCTGCAGTGGTTGTGGTTGTAGTTGGGGCTGCAGTGGTTGTGGTTGTAGTGGGGCTGCAGTGGTTGTGGTTGTAGTAGGGGCTGCAGTGGTTGTGGTTGTAGTAGGGGCTGCAGTGGTTGTGGTTGTAGTAGGGGCTGCAGTGGTTGTGGTTGTAGTAGGGGCTGCAGTGGTTGTGGTTGTAGTAGGGGCTGCAGTGGTTGTGGTTGTAGTAGGGGCTGCAGTGGTTGTGGTTGTAGTAGGGGCTGCAGTGGTTGTAGTTGTAGTGGGGTCTGCAGTGGTTGTAGTTGTAGTGGGGCTGCAGTGGTTGTGGTTGTAGTTGGGGCTGCAGTGGCTGTGGATGTAGTGGGGTCCGCAGTAGTTGCTGTTCAAAAAATATTTAAAATATTAGTACTATTTTTTAAATATATATTTTTCTTACCCTGAATGTTATAACAGGTTGTTAGTAGGGCACAAAACATATAAGGTGTAAAGATGTATGTGATTATGTTATGCAATTAGCATTTTAGTAAATACAGCATGCATTTAAATAAATAGTCTCTAACGGGTTGTTGTTTTCAGCAATTTAAAGCATCAGATATGCCAGTTATTTAAGCTTTAATCTCTTGAAACCTTTCTTTTTTTCTTTACAGAAACCCTGAACATCTTTACTTAATAAGTGTTCATTGCAAGCTGAATAAAAGTTAATGTATCCAGACACTACAGATACATATTGATATTTTTTTTTGTTAACATTTTGGTTTTATTACACAAAAATGAATATTCATGTGGGGTTTGTTAGGTAGAGAAATGGTTACATTACATTATTGTAAATGTATTCTACCAACATTTGTAAAGAAAGGTGTAAAATAAACATGTACAGTATTATGTAATGGTATGGCACTTAACATATTTTATTAACTTTTGAAAATATATGCCTATAGGACAAAGGCATTAGGCTTACCTGCTATAAGTAAAAGTATTGCTATTGTTTCCAGCCTCATTGTGTTTGCTGATGTTCCAACTGCTGACCAAGAATAACGGGAAACAGAAAATATGTGTACAGATCATGTACAAATATCATTCTTACAACAAGTAAACTTACAACAAATAAACTTACAAGACAATCTAACTAAAGTGAATTCATGAAATATGTAAAGTTCAATATGTATGACCTATATAACCCCCCTTAAATGACATGCATTACAGCACAGTGTGCCAGTGTACTGATGCAGTCGGTGGGAAATTTGAGCTTGTTTGGTATTGCAAAAAACAGTGATGGAGCCTCAATCAGTATTCGAAAGGAGTCTTTTATTTATTTTATTTTTTCCACGCACCACAAAACGATCGATTTTGTGTACATTGTGCAATCTACATGAAACTTTCACTGATTCAAAACATAAACTCACCCTGATTGATTCCCTGCTTTAAGCAGGGTTTATTATTATTATTATTATTATTATTATTATTATTATTATTATTATTATTATTAGTAATGATAATAGTTGAATGTACGATTAACATTTAAAGTTTTCAAATTATTATTATTATTATTATTATTATTATTATTATTATTATTATCACTAGAATTACAGTATTATTCAAACGTCCTCCTACAGTGCTTTTGTTTATTTTTTTTTTTTTTGGTCCTGCATTAGAATGGGAATCTAATGTGTGTATGGAAATGTGTTTACCAGCATAGGCAGAGAAAACGCAAATACAAAGTATTTATTTAAAAATTAAAAATTAAAATTTAAATTATGAAATTATGACATGTCCTGAATTTTTGGCAGACATGATAGGGGCATCGGAATCAGGTTTTGCAAACTGCCTGTGACTGGCAGCTGCACATCGGGTTTCGGTAGTAGGCTATTGTCGGTGGATTCTATTTTTCTTTTTGCAACAGCTACCAATGCCACCCAGGGAACATTAATAATGCTGATGATGTCATCAAAAAGAGGTGGATTTTCGTTCTTGAACGACTGTTATAAACGAAATTCATTTTATTATGGCAGTCGGCAAGTACTTTTATTAATAGGGCCCAGGGCTACTGTCTGTGCAGTTGAGCTGTGAGGGAACTGTCAGCAGAGTGACATCATCACCTGCTAGCAGATCCGCGCAGCCTGGACTAAGATTGAGACAAAGGAGTTAATGTACTGTGTTAGAATGAAATGTTGAACCTATACTGGATGTTAGGAAAGCAATAGGATTCTACTTGTACTGTAGTCTAAATGCATTATTGAGAAACGGCATATGTAGAAGCACATACATAAGAGATAAGTGTTTACTGGTGCTGCATTGGTGTGCATGGAAACTGTTACCTCACGATGATTTTCTAAGTTTGTCCTTTCTGTACCATTAGTATTACTATCTAATAAACTGCTACGATATTTTAACCTATCTTGTTGTGGTTGAGGGTGTTTTGTGTGTTCATTGTAATTCCTCGATCTTATACATGTCATTAAATAAAATGATTATGATGAGGTCTTAATTAATGTGAATGAATATCCAGATTATTTAACAGGTAACTAATAGATTGTCTGTGTTTAGTCGGTGATCTAATATGGTAATAGTCATATATTATTCATTCAAGTTGATTAACGCACATTAATTTGAACTATTGTAATTATTCAAATGAATTAATTGTTTAAATTAATTATTAAGCAAACTAACGTAATTAACCCCACAGCTTATAAACTATCATCAGCACGCTGATTGAATGGACTAGGATTTCATCATACCACCAAAATTCATGAGGAGGTATGCATTAAAACCTTGCGTGTGAGAGAGTGTGCTTTTTTAGTGCTAGTATGGTAGATTAGCACGTTGCTAGGATACACACGTTAGGCCTCTACATTCGCATATTCGTGTTGGACAAGCCAAATCAGAAGTAGGCATATTTTATTCACATTTTCTTACTTTAAAAATGAAGGCAACATGTTTTTTTTTGTTTGTTTTTTAATCTATTAAATCTACCAATTTAGCTTTTGTTTCAAAGCATG
>CM060265.1:11527387-11884887 GCA_030684275.1 Acipenser oxyrinchus oxyrinchus | reverse complement strand
AAATCATTACAAGAATAATATATATTTTTTAATTAATTAGGATAAAATAGTTTTTGAAGGAATCTTAATTGCCATTTGTTTGTTTGTTTTTGTCAGCGGTAGAACACTGGCTGATTAGAGCAAAAACATTTTCATTGTAAAATAACACTTGATAGGAATAGAGAAATACATTTTTTTAAAGTATTAAATAGAGAATATTTTACTAACCTCCTCTTTTGAAAAACATCTTCATATTGTAAATGTAAAGAATCCCATGAGTTGTGCTCCTGTCTGTATGTGTGAAGTATCACAGGTGTTGTGCGCTTGTCTGTATGTGTGAAGTATCACAGGTGTTGTGTGTCTGCTTTCACTCATCCAATATATAACTGGTTTAAACGATAGTGTTATTATCACAAATCATGTAGGTATGACACAAATTGAAAATATTTTTTTATTTACATGGAAATAGATTTGAAGTCTACTTTGCTATCAACACCCATGCCCTTCCCACAACAAGCTACATATCTTCCTTGTGTTTAATATATTGTAAGGTGGAGGTAAAGATTGCAATCTAGGCAGGTATTCTGGACTCGAATACATGGTTTATTGTGACACAAAGAATGAGCATTGCAATAAAACAAAGGCAATAAACCCCACCTTCCTGCCGTGGAACATGTTTTTGCAGTAGCTGTACTGCTAATTCACTGTATTCTATAGGTAAATTACACAACTGTACATGCAATACTGGCAAAATACAATAAACGTAGCCTCGATTTACGATGGTTTGTACTGTATAGTGAGATGTTTTTATATATTAATGTTAGTTTATTACATATGATATAACTACTGTTTGGAACTTTCTGTCTGAAAAAAAACCCATCACAATGCGCAAACAGCATCCCCAAATCGCTGTCAGCCATGATGCTAGAACAGATATGGAACTAAATGATTTAGTGAAAAGGCTAAAAACCTGTTTCATTTCCACATCGAACAAGCTGAACGTGTCCGAGTGTGTCCGCCTTATGAAATTCCGCCTTAACTAAGGGATGGTAAAAATTCAGTTTAAAATTATTGTTTTTGCTTATGAGTTGTAACAAATGCATTTGTACTGTGGGCTAAGTTTTGAGATACACATTTATTAATGTATTTATTTATTCATGTTTCACTTTTACCAAATATATCGGCTATCCTTCAGCATAGCTAATTCCAAGAAATTAACGTTCCTTTTTGTCCAGTGGGGACCACAAATAGCGTTACTCTCATCAACCAGTATCAAGAGGAAACCGTACTTCGACTTGCACCAATAGGGACCACAATCAGTGATACACTGACAGGAAACCAACATTTTTCAGAGATCAAGATTAGAATCTTTTTTTGCAGGCAAATGTTCCATTATTTTGCGTGCGATGCTTGCGACTAGTCAATGCCTTCCCTAGTATATTTCCATGTTGACAAAACAAGTTAATTGTCATTAAACTCGGATGTCCTGTAATATACATAGGCGTGGATAAAAGTGCCTGGGGTCTGCAAAAATCTTCAAAAAAACTGGAGAAAAAGAAGGACATTTTTACCTTTCTTTGGCAACTTATTTCTCTTACTGTATGGCAGGTTGTGGCAAAGTGGTTTGCTGTGCGCAGGTGTAGAGGTGATGTAGTGCTCAGGAATAACAGACACAATACAGTTCTTACCTATTAAAGAACTGCTTCATTGACACTTCAATACAAAAAGCGGGCATTCCAGGTTTCTCAGGATGCTTAGAACACATCAATGTGATCTGGCAACAAATTCAATCAGCTAAAAAGGAGAGGAAGGAGCTCCATGTGACATTCCTGGATTTGGCTAATGCATATGGTTCAGTGCCACATGAACTTCTTTGGGCAGCATTTGATTTTTTCAGTGTACCGATGACAATAACAAATCTAGTCAAAGCCTACTTTGGAGATTTGCAATTTAGTTTTCAACTTCAGAATTCAGCACTACATGGCAATGCCTAGAAGTTGGAATAATGGCAGGATGCATCATTTCTCCACTGGCTTTTACCATGGCAATGGAAGTAATCATTAGGGCATCAAAATGGGTAGTGGGAGGAGAGCAGCTTCTGGAATGCGGCTACCACCAATTCGAGCATCCATGGATGACATGACAACCATGACTACAACAGTAGCCTGCACTAATCGGTTATTGGGCAAATTAACCAATAACATTGAATGGGCACGAATGCAATTCAAGCCCACTAAATCAAGGAGCATCTCTATAATTAAAGGTAAAGTAGTAGATAAAATGTTCTTCATTAATGGTGAGGCAATACCAACAGTGTCTGAGAAGCCAGTGAAGAGCCTTGGGAGATGGTACGATGGGGATCTAAAGGACACAGTTCGTGTGGGAGAAGTTAGACAACAAGCTGTGGAAGGGTTGAAGAGCATAGACAGCAGCGCTTTACCAGGCAAACTAAAACTCTGGTGCTTTCAGTTTGGCCTACTGCCAAGGTTGCTGTGGCCACTGACTGTGTACGAGGTTTCTTTGACAACAGTAGAGAAGCTGGAAGCTTTAATCAGTTCACACATCAGGAAATGGTTGGGAGTTCCACGCTGCCTCAGCAGAGTGGGACTTTATGGTAAAGGAATACTGCAGCTACCTGTCTCCGCTCTAACCGAGGAGTTTAAGTGCGCCAAGGTCCAACTGGAAATGACATTAGTAGAGTCACGCGACAAATGCGTAAGGGAGGCAGCACCTGTGTTGAAAACTGGAAGAAAGTGGGCGGCAAAGAAAGCTGTGGAGGATGCAAAGGCTGCCCTTCAATTGGTGATATCATGGGGCAAGTTCAGCATGGAAGAGGGGTCTTGGTCTCAGTTCAGCTCCTCCTACATGGCACAAGGCAGCCCCAGCTCAACGGAGGAAGCTGGTAGTCAACGAGGTGCAAAAGCAGGAGGAGAGGGTGAGGTGTATAAAGGCCATTTCCCAGGCCAAGCAGGGAGAATGGATGAGATGGGAGAGTGTGGAACAACGCAAGATTGGCTGGCAAGACCTATGGTCAATGGAACAGAGCAGGATCAGTTTCCTTATAAGGTCAACATATGATGTTCTCCCATCACCACAGAACCTAAACCTCTGGGTAGGAGAGGATCCCTCATGTCCTTTGTGTTCATCACCTGCAACATTAAGGCACATTTTGACAGGATGTAAGGTGGCTCTTAGCCAAGGACGGTTTACTTGGCGCCATGACCAGGTGCTGCGATGTTTGGCCTTAGCATTGGAAGACAAGCGTAACATGACCAATAAGTTGCCACCTGTTCCATCAAAACATTACACACAAAAGACAACATTCCTCCGCCCAGGAGAGCAACCACCAAGAAAAGGTGTTAACCCTTTGCGGTCCATTTATTAATTCTGCGTCAGGCTCGCCAGGTCTAATTAATTTTACACGTGCAGTTAATTTTAGAGCGCTGTTTAAAAGTATTTTTTTCACAGTCAAACGGGTTTAAATGGCCCTGCATATCAACAAAGCACTCACTAGGGATCTCCAGCCCCGCCCCACCCTTTCGTTTGCTATCGCTTTCACATATGCTACCAAATAAAAATAATAATAATAATAGTCGTACATACCGATCAATCGTCTCCTGATGACTCGTTTTATCACCAAACTCCTCAATAATGCAATCCAAGTCATTATTTTATTACTATAACATCTCAAAAAGCTCTGCAAATGTCCGTGATAGTCTCTGTGCGCTGATACTGTACTCCCAGCTTGTTTCCATCGACCGCCCCATCTGATGAAGGGGGCTAGTATGACTATTCATGAGATCGCCTTTTTTTTTTTTCTTTTTATCGGCTTGTCTCGCTCCTTTCGTTCCCACTCGGCCATTGAATGGTTTTCTCTGCTTTTTCCGTTGAAAAACCGACTTTTTGCGTTTTTGCGTTTTAAAATGATGTCGGACAGGGTCCGACAAAGGACCTGGTAGGAATAATTGCAATGTCGGACCCAGTCCGACAATGGACCGCAAAGGGTTAAAGCCAATCCTCGCCCAGGACAACTGGAAGCTACTAGAGACTGGAAAATGCTGGCAGATGTTCAACGGCTTATTTTTCAACCTGAGATTGCCACCACTAACCTTCGACCAGATATTGTCTTGTGGTCTGGATCAGCACGCCTTGTTCACCTGGTAGAGTTAACAGTGCCATGGGAGGATGCTGTAGATGAGGCGTATGAGAGGAAAAAACTGCGGTATGCTCAACTAGCCACTGAAGTGGAACAGCGAGGATGGAGAGTCTGGGTTTACCCAGTGGAAGTGGGTTGTCGAGGATTTGTGGCACACTCTACAACCCGGTTTCTCAGAGATGTCGGATTCAATGGCCAAGAGTTGTGTCGCACAGTGAAGAACTTATCTGAAGCAGCAGAGAGGAGCAGCAACTGGCTGTGGTTGAGACGGAAAGATTCTGGCTGGGGATCTCAAGCACAATAGAAAGAAAGAAACGCTGATGTACAGGTAAGTAAGCTGGGCTGAGTTGAGTGGGGGATGGAGGGGGGTGATTCTGGGATGCCAGAATCACCATCGAGCCCTCTTGAGGTGTCATGGGCTAGTCGACGAAACACCGAGGATGGAAGGTGCCCACTTGAAGACCCCAGAGATGTACCCTACTTAGCTCAATCCAGACGGTTGTCATGCTGATGCGCTGGGGAGTTGGTTCATCCCCGGAGCCAGCATCGCAGCCGTTGTGTGTGCTGATGCGCTAGGGAGGCAAAATAAGCTGATCCCTGGAGCCAGCATTACACTTCAGCCATCAACACCAGACAGAAGGATATCTACATCATCATATGGAAGGAAGCGCAAATGGATGGAGACACATATGGATCACATTAGTTTACTGTGAAGCTACGTCTTAGTTGGTGCTTATCTTGGCGAGAGCCAAGTTCAAATCAGCATGAAGTCTTAACATCTACTCTCATGTAATGGAAATCACAGTGAAAAACAGCTCTTTTATTTGGCAGGTTGCTTGAAAGCAAAATAATAACTAACTGGCCTTACATAACGATGTGTATGGCATAGTTAAAACCACTGGGTTCAGTCCCGAAATAATAATACCACACACTATACACGCACGATCACAATCTCCAACAGTGAGCGCTCCTAGTGCAAGTGGTGAATTATACAGCAATTAGTGAAACAGTAGCACAGTGTAGTCCGGGTTTGGTGCTGGCTGATGGTGACAGCTCCCGGATTTTAGTTGTCTATATATTTCAAGTGTGACAATTAATAGACAAACAGAGATTACACAAAACACTCTGGGTTATTTTTCGCTTGCACGTCCTTTACAGGTCGTTTTACAACCATAACAAAGGAACAGATTGCTTCACCACATCCCCTGATATACCCTCAGTCACACCCCCTTCGGTAGCGAGTGCAATCGCTTTTCCTCCAATCTGCGACTGCCACATTGCCTACCGCATTAAGGTGATTACTTTTAGTATTATGACTCCGCTTCCTTTCTGGATGGCCAACTTACAACTTTCCCTGGAATGAATTGCCAACCCATCCAGTCTGGTGCACACTGTTCCTGATATACAGTGCTCTCATAGATCGGGAAGGAGATTTATGACTTGGATTCACTAGCTCTCTGTCACACAGGTATTGACTTTTTTTCTACATTTCACCTAAGAGTGTTGGGAACTACAAATTAAAAGTGAAATGGTGATTTTGGCTGATTTAGTTTTGCTGCGCCAATACCCTGAAAACAGGTCAACTATCCTTGCTGTATAGAGAGTCTCTGACAGTTCTCGCTGATTAAAACTTGTAGAACTTGTGTTTTATAATTGAAATTAGTTGTATCCACATTGTTCTTTTGAAGCACTGTCTTCATTTTTTTGTTTGGTTGAATTTGCACTAGAATTGATAATACTTACAAATTAGATTTTTTATTTTATCTTTATTTTACACATTTTAAAATCTACAAGAAAATGCTCAGGCTAACAGTTTACTACATATGAACACAAGAGGGTGGTTACAGTACAATAAAGATCAGATAAATCCACCAGCTCTTAGAAAGCTGATAGCGGTTTTGGCATTAAGCCCTGGTAAAATATCTGGCAATAGCTATGTTTCCATCAAACTTTTTCTATACACTAAAACTTGAACTGCATTTGAAAAAGCACGACAATTGTGATGGAAACATGCAACATTTGGTTAACTCATGGTGTATTTACGTGGTCAACGCAGCACATTTCTATCTGATGTTATGCCAAACAGTGTCATCAGAAGAGACGTGTTCCAATTGTAGTCAGCATGCATGCAAAGTCATACAGTACATCTTTAATTCTTGTATAAGAACCTGTTGCTGAGTATCTCAACCTTCATATAACTTAACTTTAGGTTTATTATACAAAATATATTTTTAAAAATCTAAATGTATTTCTAAAAAAGTGTCAGTGAGAGCTAGGTTTGCATCCTCTGCACATGATTACACACATTAAAGGCAAACGGACACAGTGTTCTGCTCTGTTGTAGTAAATGCACTAATTAGCAGAACAATGTTCTCTGATCTTCAAAAACAAAGAATGTAAAACAATTAAATTATCAAATAATTTACGGTTATAGACTATATTACACATTATTACTTTATTATAGCAATTGTGTGTGTAACAGGATAGAGTCAGGGATGAGACTCAGAGACCAGAAACACTCACCAGTACTCCTGTCAAACACCAACCCCCAAACAAAGGCGTTTCCCCTCCTTAAATATCATTTGACTGGAGCCTAATTAACCATTAATCATTCAACTAAGGCTCCAGCCATGTTCTCACATGTTTTATGGCAGAAAGAATTTTAACCCCGTCCCTGCCAACCCTATATTCCCAACACCCCCACACACTATTTACATGTAGGGCTTTCATCCTGCCACAGTGCTACACAATTTTGGCAGCGACACTATTTGGCACAACATCTGATGGGGCACTTAATTAAAGCCTAATGACACATATCATATGTTATAAAATACACAAGTAACACATCCCCTGTTACAATGATGTTAAATAAAATATCTAAATTATGTTCATACAGTTTTTTTTTTTTTTTAAATGATGTCTCAATCCTAAAATTCTAGGTAATGCTAAACATTTGGCCATTTTTGTATGAAAGGTGCTATATAAAATAAATATTGATTGATTAATTGATTGATTTATCAAAAGTCAGGAAAGCACGGCTCCTTATCTGAAATACACACACAGCAATTCAAATTTAAATTCTGAAAACGGTCAAAATGACCGCCTTGGCCGTTCTAGTTTTAAATACTCATTACATTCCTTCTTCTTGTCTTGCCTTGTGAAACAGTTGTTGTGAATATTGTTTACTTTTTAACTATAAGTCTGGTAACTCATCTATTAAATGTGTCAAACAGGTAATATTAATACGTTTCATTTTGCAGAAAGTAACTGTAATATTATTACTCCCATTACAAATCTCAACGCGTTATATTACCTTGTTATTGGCAAAAGTAATATTATTACAGTAAGGTGTTATTTCAGTAGCGCGTTACCCCCAACTCTGAAAACACGTAGTTCCTTCTTGGTCCATTTTCGGGTGTGGTGTAAAGACACATCACCAGAAAGCTCAGTAAGGTAGGTTATTCGGTAGAGTTTATATGCAAGTCTAGCAAGCGAATAGAAAATAAATGAAGGCAATGCCTCTCTCTTTTTTATTTGTTCGGATCAAGGAAATGTATGTGATAACCAATTTTTGAAGCTCGTGGCGTCATTACATACAGCTCTTTGATGGAAACCTCTTTTTGTACGATAAGGTTTTCATATATTTTTTTCATGCAAAATTCTGTTCACCAGAAATGTGTTCATCTTGTATATGGAAACATAGCTAATTAAATGTATTTTAAGACTGCCTGGTTAAACCTAATCATAATAATCTCAATCACCTAAATTTGACCAGAGTCTGGTGGAACCATCTTTGTGAATTGGAGGAATTGCCAATGTTTTATTATGGTAAGAATGAAAATAAGACAAATAAGACAAAAATAATTCAAGCCAGGATAGACCTTTCATTTCCATCATTTTTTTTTTAAGGATAAAACATGATCTGCTTAGAATTGTATACTGGTAAAACTTTTTTGCCACATTATGAAATGTCTATGAAATCCTGTTGTGAATGGTTTGGAGAGTATTTCCATCCATGTATCGAGCGAGTTTATAATTTACTCTATAAAATTGCTACAAAAATAGCAGCGACATACGGAGGAAAAAACAGTTTTATCGTCATAGCCTAATTTGCATGTGTCTCAAAGTTTTCAGCTTAGTCGCATGAAATATATTCGAGATGATTTTCCATGAATTTTTTTTTACTCGCTCTACCAACTAAACACGCTAAAACTTGTCAGCCCTATCAGAAAGTAGCTGTGCGATTTGTGAAAATACCTTAGTTTCTTGCTGTGATGCATCCCTTGAAGAACGCTTTTGTTTGGAAGACTCCTTTTGCTCTTGCTCTGCCAGCTATCATTACCATTAAAATGATTAAACAGAGACGGCGGCGGCAAAGACTAGCCGTGCTGCAACTGTAATTACTTATTCCTTCAAATTTAAGAAGCCCTCGAATTTAAGATGCAGCCGAAATCTCCCGCCCTCAATTTGAAAGCATGTTTTACATGGGATTGATCAATAATGATTCTATGTTATTTCCCTTTTGGCAATATACAGTTTTTAATTAAGCGCAGTTGTAACCTGAATATTATTCATATACAATGCTTACTGTAATGGTGACTGCCAAGACCAGTACTGCAGTTTTTTTGGTAAGGATTTAGCGTTGCTAAAAAGCTGAATGTCTGACCCTGACAAGGGGAGCCTCTTATCAAACACCAGTGAAGTACCTTTCCAACACAACCTATTAAAAATACCTGTGAAGACCCCTTACATTATAATGTAAAAATATAACAACAAACATTGATTTATATATTACATAGTTTATTTGCTATAAAATTCAAATGATCATACATGTACATACAAAAATATGGTACATTTATTTTTGTTCAAAGGTATTTAATGTATTAACACTGTCTTCTAAACAATTATATAATACCTTTTCAAACACAAAATCCCAACAGGGAAGACAGACAGCATGACAACAGAAACAGAGCGCACTCTGGAAGTGTGAAGAGGAAAAGAAACAGGCTTTCTACACAACCACTACAGGAACCATTCCAACCATTCCATTCCTGCTCTCCACTGTTGTGCTGTGGCTTTTATTATTACACTTCCTTTCTCTTTTGTTGCTATACCCGTTAAGCCATTCAGACCTAAATGTGTTTGTTTTTCAAGGGTAAAATAAAAAATAGGTTAAAAAAATACATTTTAATCTGATATCGGTCCCAAAGAGAGTGTAGATTCCACCCATTCAAGCATGATATATAAATTACAAACAAATAATTACTGTGTATATTATTGCAAAAAAATGAGAAATTCAGTTGCTTTCAGTTTCCATTAACATTTAAAAAAAGGTTTAAATGAAAGATGTCTTCATTTTGCTTCCTGTTCCCATCTTTGATACTGCATACACATTCGTTGCCCTGCAATATGAAACAAAAGGTCAATTCTACACTCAAACGAAACCCACAGCAGTGAGCTTTATACCGCTAGCCTAACATTTCTTATGGTGTGTTGTCTGAATGCAGCCTTCACTTTATCAGAAAAATAAATATATTGGACACAATTTTCGAAAGGAAATGGCAAAATCCGCAGAATTTTTCCACCTGTTAATCCGTTAAAAAATATCGATAGGTTGCGGATGCAACCCCGGTTCCCTGAAAGACAAAATAACCATCAAGTATGGGATATTGCCGTCAGGCAGTAGGGATTGGCTGAGCTTTTATAGCAAAGCTGCCGATAGGCCTCTGCGTGAGCTGCCACGTAAGCCCGCCCCTTGGGAGCTTACTATACGCAGCGCAGAGACTCACTTCCTCTTTTGCTCTTCAGGCCGTGAAGGCTTCCGAGCGACCTCGCGGCTTGATGGTTATTTTCTCTTTCAGGGAACCGGGTTGCATCCGCAACCTATCGCTCCCTTTCAAGTCGAAAATAACCATCAAGTATGGGAACAGTGTACCCAAGCCGTCACGAGGGAGGATTCTCGGCAGTAGGACAGACTTACGCCATAACGCAACTGCGTAGGCAATACATCTACGCATATGCGGAGCTGCGCCTCAGCGTCTATGCTCGCAATGACACCTGTCCGAAGGTGGAATAGTCAACACCGTGTTGTCAACCACGCTATACGTCCGCATCCTGAGGCATCATAGTGTAGCACAGATGCTCCAAATAGTGGAGCAGAGGAATCCAGTACGTTCAACCGGTAAAACCTCATGAAAGTATGCGGTGTAGCCCAACTGGCTGCCGCGCAAATGTCAGACACCGGCACCCCTCTAAAGAGGGCCCAGGATGTCGCCATACCCCTAGTCGAATGTGCCTTCAACTGCCCTGGTGGCGGAAGGCCTGCAGATTCATATGCTAATTTAATAGCATCCACTATCCAATGGGAAAGGCGTTGTTTAGACAACGGCTGACCCAAAGTCCTAGAACCATGGCATATGAACAACTGTTCTGTTTGCCTCACAGCCGTTGTATGGTCAATATAACACCTCAATGCCCGCACGGGGCAGAGCATGTGTAACCGTTATTCCTCTGGGGAAGAAAAAGGAGGAGGATGGAACGCCATCAACTCGACTGGTTGGTTCATATGAAACGGGGATATGACCTTGGGTAAAAAGGCCGGATTTGGACGCATGGAGACCTTAGAACCGTCTCCTGCGAAACGAGTACATGATGAATGCACTAAAAGTGCGTGTAACTCGCCCACGTGTTTTGCTGATACCACAGATAGCAAAAACGCAGTTTTTATAGACACGAGCTTCATGTCCACGCTGTGGAGAGGCTCGAACGGTGCCTTGGTAAGGGCTTCTAGCACCACGTCAAGGCTCCATGACGGTAAACTGGTCGCCCTTGGAGGCCGCAAACGTCTTGCGCCCTTCAGGAACTGCGATGCCAGAAAATGGCAACCTGGTGATAAACCGTCAATGCGTACATGGCAAGCCGATATGGCGGCTAAATAGACTTTAAGTGTAGAGGGAGATTTCCCTTCATCTAACAGTTTCTGTAGAAACTGTAATATCACTGCCATAGGACAGGATATTGGGTCATGGCCCTCCGCCAGACACCAACCTTGAAACAACTGCCACTTGTACGTATACTGCGACCTAGTAGAGGGTGCTCTAGCACTCTGAATGGTCGAAATCACCGCCGTCGAGAGCCCTAAGGCTGACAGGCACTCCCGTTCAGGGGCCAAGCCCATAGCTGCATGAGCTTGGGGTTCGGGTGCCATAGCCCTCCTTGGGCTTGGGACAACAGGTCCGCTCGCAGAGGGAGCTCCCTCGGCCGACCGTGGAACAACTGCACCAGGCTCGGGAACCATATTCTCCGAGGCCACCGAGGAGCGATTAGAATCACTGTCGCTTGCTCTACCCTGACCTTCTCTAAGAAGGCGGGGAGCATCGGAATCAGTGCATCGGGCTGTCGAGATCCTTCACTGAACCATAGGGGGCAGTGCGTGGTCTCTTGCGAAGCAAAGAGATCTACCTGGACTGTGCCGAACCATTCCCAGATGCGCTCTACCACTTGAGGGTGGAGACGCCATTCGCCGGCAAGAGGGCCTACTCTGGATAGGAGATCTGCTGCGTAATTGACTCTGCCCGGTAGGTGAACTGCACGCAGAGAGGTTAAACGCGGTTGTGCCCATAGCAACATCCGTGCTACCATCCGGTGAAGACTGGGGGACCGCAAGCCGCCCTGGCGGTTGATGTACGCCACAACTGTGGTGTTGTCTGACCGCACTAACACATGCTTGCCTAGAAGCACTGGCAAGAAGTGCCGGAGGGCGAGGTCCACCGCTCTGAGCTCCAGAGCATTGATGTGGGCTGACCTCCAGGGTCCTGACCACACTCCACGGGTCCCTGTCCCGTTCCAGACTGCTCCCCAACCCTGGTTGGAAGCGTCAGTCGTGATGACCTGCTTTCTGAAAATGGGACCCAAGCGTACTCCTTGGCGGAGGTTTGACGGAACTTTCCACCAGCGTAACGCTTCCCAGCAGGCTCGGGATACCCTTAGCCTGTGGTGTTTGTCTCTCCGTGGATGCAACGCGAAGGCATTGAACCAGGCCTGCAGAGGTCTCTGGTGTAGTAAGCCCAAAGGAAGGGCTTGCGAGGCGGCAGCCATCAACCCCAGCATGCGCTGACACAGCTCCATGCTGACTGTTTCTCTCAACGTGAATAGGGAGAGACACCGCTCTATTGAGGCAACTCTTTGTGTCGACAGGGTCGCTTCCATGGACACTGAGTCCAGATGTAGACCCAAGAATTCGGTCTGTTGGCTCGGCACGAGGCGGCTCTTTTTTGAATTGATCTTCAGACCTAGCCGCTGAAGATGGTCTGTAACCATCACTGTGTGCTGTGCCACCTGCTCCTTCGACTGCGCGCAGATGAGCCAGTCGTCCAGATAATTCAGCAGTCAGACACCTTGAGCCCGCAAGGGAGCTAGAATGGCATCCATACATTTGGAAAAGGTTCGAGGAGCTAGTGACAGGCCGAACGGAAGGACACAAAACTCGTATACCCTGCCCTGAAATGCGAAACTCAGATACTTCCTGTGACCCGGGCAGATGGGAACGTGAAAGTACGCATCTGTCAGGTCCACGGTGGTGAACCAGTCGCCGTGTCGGACTGCCTGAATGATGTGCCTGTGCGTAAGCATCTTGAACTATAACACCCACAGGTATTCGTTCAGTACTCGCAGATCTAAAATAGGACGGAGCCTGCCGTCCTTTATGGGCACCAGGAAGTATTTGGAATAGAACCCCTGGTCGATCAGAGCAGGGTCTACTTGTTGAATGGCACGCTTGCTGAGCAATGCCTGTATTTCCACATTCAGAGCTGAGGACTGAACCGAGTCCTTCACTGCAGTTACAACCACTCCCGGAAGGGGAGGTTTTAACTGGAACTGAAGGGTGTACCCGGTGGATATGGTTTTGTGCACCCAGATGTCGTTGGTGCATTGTTGCCAGAACTGGAGCTGGGAGACAGTGTAGGGGCGGGTTAACAGCTGCCTGGAGTTCTCAAGGCTGTTTAGGCTGGGCTCGTTCGCGAGGGGCCTGGCCAGAGCCCCGAGGGCGTGGCCTGCCACCACCTCTAGGGCGCCACCCTCCGCGCTGCGGTCTTGAAAATGGATGTTGACCGCGCGCTGCTGTGCTTGAGGGAGAGGTCTTGGTACTCCCTGGCCGTTGCTGGTGCTGCGGTGGTGCTCTACGCCACTGGTGCTCCTGTTGGCGCTTTGGCTGGAAGGGCTTATGCGGCCACATCTTTGCCACTTGCTGAGATGCCTCCCGGGCCTTAACAGAGCATTGCAACATCTCCTCAACCGCTGGGCCAAACGTGTGCCCCGGCGTAATAGGAGCATCTAACACGGGGGCCTTGTCAGGCTCTTGAACTATCGCCTGCGAGACCCAGAGCTGCCTTCTGGCGACCACCAGGGAAGCAATACTCCTGCCTTGAGCCCGTGCGTTCAACTGAGCTATCTTGACCAGGAGTTGCGCGACCAGCGCCAATTCCGCCCTCAGAGACGCCGATGGGTGCTCTGGGAGATCCTTCACCAGCGACGCCTGGTAAACTGAAAGGAGGCTGGCCACGTTGGACAACCTAACTGCCTCTGTAGCTGCTAAGTAGCCCTTCTTTAAATGGATCTCAGTGGTCCTGCACTGCTTGTTAGGACATGCAGGGTCCTTAGCCAGACCCGAAAGTGTCGGAGTCTTAACCAGGGCTGCAAAGGCAGCATCGACCAGCGGAAAGGACGCCAGACCAGCCTCACTCGCTCCCTGCATGGCAAACGCGGAGGCCTTCCGCGAAGTTGCCGGTGAAGAAGCCGGGGCCCCCCAGGTGGACTGTACCTCCTTAATGAAATCAGGGAAGGCTGGGAGCGTCCTGGGCAGTGGAGACCGTACAGATGGCGACTCAAACAGCGACCGCCGAGGTAATTCCACGGCTGGCCACTCAATTCCCAGGTGGCGAGTTGCTCGCTCCACCAGTGACAACAAGGGTTCACTGGTGTCCAGCGCCTCCGACTCAGTGTCTTGCTCCGAGTGCTGGGATGCCAGTTCAGCTTCCACACTGTCCTCCTCAAGGAGAGGCTCTCCTTCGGAAGCATCCCTGGAGATGGCATCTACGTCACATACCCCTTGGGGTTGTTGGACAACAGGGACGGCCAGAGGCTGTGGCTGAAACGCCGGCTGACTGGCAACTGGTCCAGTTGGTGGTGCCATGCTGGTAAGGGACATCAGCAACGATTGCTGGCCCATCATCACATCCAGAAACTGGGACATCTTGGATGTGAGCTCTGCCACGCCTGACTTGTCCCTATGACGCCTGTCCCGACGAGGAGAACGGGAATGTCCCCTACGGCGGGGTGACAGGGAGCGAGACCGTGATCGACGGGAACGTTCCCTGCGAGGGGAGGAGCCTCGGGGCAGAATAGGCGGGCTATGAGAACGCTCCCGGGCACGTCTACGGTCTGGAGATCTTTGGCCAGCTGTAAGCTGGGAGGGGCTCCTGGATACCCGCAGTGTGACGGGCGGAGTCACTGTGGACGACGGCGGAACAGACAGGGTGTAAGAAGACCCTGAGGAAGGGGAGTGGCTACCCACCGCTTTCCTCTCCCTCTGGCGAAGAGTGCGCGGTTGAAAATTAGCGCACAATGCGCAAAACTATCTGTCTGCCAAGGCAGACGCGGCGTGCTCTGGTCCCAGGCACGCCACACAGTCTTCATGCGGATCGCTCGCCGGCAATTTTGCCTGACAGGTGACGCAACGGTGGAACCCGGACATGGTTGCCACTCGGACCCCGAACGTCGAACGGCGAAGCGTTGAACGTCGAGGTACGTGCACCAAATGACGAGGCGTCGATGCACCGAGCGTCGAGCGCTTAATAATCAAACAGAAAAATAAACGGTTGTAACAAAAACACAGGACACGGCACTTTCGCCAAAATAAACAGACATAAACAAAACGAACTAACACTAAACAAACGGTGGACGGACAGACACACAAACACGGTGAGTAAACAAACAAACAAGTATCGTGCTGGTCCTACCAGCACGCGATAGCAATTGTTTGTAAATATTTCTCTCTCCTTCTCTCTCCCGTTCTCCACTCTCGAACACCCAACCCGAAAGTGAGTGAAAACATGCTGTTTTCATGCAGTTGTACCGAGACTCGATTGCTAGTCAATCATTCAATTGGAATCTCGGTACAACTGCACGTGAATTAATTAAAGTGCACTCCCGTGATCACACATTGCATTTTAACTAGCACGTGAAGTGATTTGTGCCCTCCGTGCCTAAATATAAATCTACATTTTTAAATCACAAGTGAAACACAGACCCGTTTATATCCCGTGTACCGATGACTATACACCAACATTTACACACAACACGTAACACAAAATACACACGGGGGCACTTTGCCACATATACCCCCCTTGTGCAAAGCACACATGGCCTCAATGGCCACCTCCCCCTCAGTCCCAAAGTCCCGGAAGAGGGGAAGCAAGTTGTTTCTGGGGGTGGCCATGGTGAAATGTCTGGCACCCCCAATTCTTCGTGGCTGGCAGCTCCCTCTTCCGGGGCTTCAGCCACACTATCTCCTGCCGCGAAAGTGCAGCTGGGGAGCTGGTCTCCTGACCTCCCCCTTCTTCATGGCCGGCAGTTCCCCTCCGTGGGGCTCCGACCACACAATCTCCGGCAGCGAAACTGCTGCGGGGAAGCTGGTCTCCTGACCTCCCCCTTCTTCATGGCGGCAGTTCCCCTCCGTGGGGCGCCGGCCACCCACTTCCGCAGCGAAACTGCTGCGAGGGGAGCGGGTCTCCTGACCTCCCCCTCCTTCGTGGCCGCTAGCTCCCCTCCGTGGGGCTCTGGCCACCGTGTTTCCTGCCACGGAAATGCGGCTGGGGAGCTGGTCTCCTGACCTCCCCCTTTCTTCATGGCCGACAGCTCCCCTTCATGGGGTTCTGGCCATAGTGTAGCGACCCCAGGCGAAGCAGGACCCTCGACTACCCCAGGCGAGCAGGATCCCTGGCGACCCCAGGCGACGGCAGCGGACCCTCGGAGGCGACGGCAGCAGCAGCGGACCCTCGGGAGGCGGCGGCAGCAGCAGCGGACCCTCGGGAGGCTTAACTCGGGAGGGGAGCCCCTGGCCATAGAGGCGGCAGCGGAGCTCCACTTCTCCCTCGTACCCTGTACCCTGTGTGGAGCAAAAGGCAGCCCCAGGCGATGCGGAGCAAAAGGCAGCCCCAGGCGATGCGGAGCGACAGGCAGCCCCAGGCGATGCGGAGCGGCTGGCAGCACCAGGCGATGCGGAGCGGCTGGCAACCCCAGGCGATGCGGAGCGGCTGGCAACCCCAGGCGATGCGGAGCGGCTGGCAACCCCAGGCGATGCGGAGCGGCTGGCAACCCCAGGCGATGCGGAGCGGCTGGCAACCCCAGGCGATGCGGAGCGGCTGGCAACCCCAGGCGATGCAAGGCAAGCATCCTTGGGCGAAGCGAGGCAGGCATCCTTGGGCGGCGAGGCAGGCATCCTTGGGCGGCGAGGCAGGCATCCTTGGGCGGCGAGGCAGGCATCCTTGGGCGAAGCGAGGCAGGCATCCTTGGGCGAAGCGAGGCAGGCATCCCTGGGCGAAGCGAGGCAAGCATCCTTGGGCGGCGAGGCAGGCATCCTTGGGCGGCGAGGCAGGCATCCTTGGGCGAAGCGAGGCAGGCATCCTTGGGCGAAGCGAGGCAGGCAGTCAGGACAAGCTGGGGTGCGGGTGTTGGCCCTCTTCTCGGCCTCTGTGGCGGGCGGTTCTTCCCGTGCTTCCCTCAGCAGCCTATGCAAGGGCTGCTGAGGACCGCCAGCATCTAGTCCTGGTCCTTCTGGTGAAGGGAGAGGCAGCTCCTGCTCCTCTCCTCGTGGACGGTGGGGAAATGATACCAGCAGGCATTCATCCTCTGCTGGTGGGGAAGTGATACCAGCAGGCATTTATCCTCTGCTGGTGGGGAAAGTGTTACCAGCAGGCATTCATCCTCTGCTGGTGGGGAAGTAATACCAGCAGGCATTCCTCCTCTGCTGGTGGGGAAGTGATACCAGCAGGCATTCATCCTCTGCTGGTGGGGAAGTGTTACCAGCAGGCATTCCTCCTCTGCTGGTGGGGAAGTGATACCAGCAGGATTCATCCTCTGCTGGTGGGGAAGTGTTACCAGCAGGCATTCATCCTCTGCTGGTGGGGTTGGCGGAGGCAGAGGCAGCTCCTGCTGCTCTGCTCCTGCCGATGGAGGTGGCGGAGGCAGAGGCAGCTCCTGCTGCTCTGCTCCTGCCGATGGAGGTGGCGGAGGCAGAGGCAGCTCCTGCTGCTCTGCTCCTGCCGATGGAGGTGGCGGAGGCAGAGGCAGCTCCTGCTGCTCTGCCGATGGAAGTGGCGGAGGCAGAGGCAGCTCCTGCTGCTCTGCTCCTGCCGATGGAGGTGGCGGAGGCAGAGGCAGCTCCTGCCGCTCTGCCGATGGAAGTGGCGGGACCAGCAGGAATTCACCCTCTGCTGGTGGAGGTGGGAGCTGCAAGCAGTCCTCCCATGGCAATGGAGGTGGACCCAGCAGGAATTCACCCTCTGCTGGTGGAGACTGGGGCTGTGGACGCTCTACCTTCCCCTTCTTGGGCCGTGGGCGACCGACTCCTCCCTCTTGGGCTGTGGGCGCACCGACTCCTCCCTTTTGGGCTGTGGACGCACCGACTCCTCCCTTTTGGGCTGTGGACGCACCGACTCCTCCCTTTTGGGCTGTGGACGCACCGACTCCTCCCTTTTGGGCTGTGGACGCACCGACTCCTCCCATTCAGGCGTAGGACGTTCGGACTCCTCCCACTCAGGCGTAGGACGTTCGGGCTCCTCCCACTCAGGCGTAGGACGTTCGGGCTCCTCCCACTCAGGCGTAGGACGTTCGGGCTCCTCCCACTCAGGCGTAGGACGTTCGGGCTCCTCCCACTCAGGCGTAGGACGTTCGGGCTCCTCCTGCTTGGGCTGTGGACACTCAGGCTCCTCCCACTTGGGCTGTGGACACTCAGGCTCCTCCTCATAACTGCGGAAGGGACAGGCGGCAAAGTAATGCTGCTGGTTACAGAGGCAGCACAACAGTGGTGACCTACAGCTCCTCGGGTGCCTGGCCCTGATGTACGCCTCCTCCTCCCTGTCCCTCGCTTCCGGTCCTTTTTCCACCTCATCCTGTCTTCCATTTTTGTTGTTGTTGGTTTTTTTTTTTTTTTAAACCCCAAATTGCGGTTCCTGCTCTGGCCTGAGTCCCGAGGCGCTGTAGATCCCGGTTCTGACACCACGTGTCACAAAGACGACTGAGCGGTGACGTCACGGCAGAGCCAGGAAACACAGTACAGACAGAGACTTGGGGTTTTGGTGAAGCTGAGCGTGATCGCTCAGCGTTTAATAATCAAACAGAAAAATAAACGGTTGTAACAAAAACACAGGACACGGCACTTTCGCCAAAATAAACAGACATAAACAAAACGAACTAACACTAAACAAGCGGTGGACGGACAGACACACAAACACGGTGAGTAAACAAACAAACAAGTATCGTGCTGGTCCTACCAGCACGCGATAGCAATTGTTTGTAAATATTTCTCTCTCCTTCTCTCTCTCCGTTCTCCACTCTCGAACACCCAACCCCGAAAGTGAGTGAAAACATGCTGTTTTATGCAGTTGTACCGAGACTCGATTGCTAGTCAATCATTCAATTGGAATCTCGGTACAACTGCACGTGAATTAATTAAAGTGCACTCCCGTGACCACACATTGCATTTTAACTAGCACGTGAAGTGATTTGTGCCCTCCGTGCCTAAATATAAATCTACATTTTTAAATCACAAGTGAAACACAGACCCGTTTATATCCCGTGTACCGATGACTATACACCAACATTTACACACAACACGTAACACAAAATACACACGGGGGGGCACTTTGCCACACTGGGGCACAAAAAATATGTGGGCACAGTACAGCTACCACGCGGTTGTTTTTTTTTTTTTTTAACACACCGCAGAGGCAGTATGTGGGAGACAGCAGTGCAGGCTCCACACACGCGGTCTAGCCAAGGCAAGACCGGGGCTGCAGATCTGTGGCCGAGGCCAGCATACGCGTCGTCCTTCACAAAATATATACAGTACTGTGCAAAAGTTTTAGGTAGGTGTGAAAAAATGCTGTAAAGTAAGAATGCTTTCAAAAATAGACATGTTAATAGATTATATTTATCAATTAACAAAATGCAAAGTGAGTGAACAGAAGAAAAATCTAAATCAAATCCATATTTGGTGTGACAACCCTTTGCCTTCAAAACAGCATCAATTCTTCTAGGTACACTTGCACAAAGTCAGGGATTTTGTAGGCATATAGTCAGGTGTATAAACAATTATACCAAACAGGTGCTAATGATCATCAATTCAATATGTAGGTTGAAACACAGTCATTAACTGAAACAGAAACAGCTGTGTAGGAGGAATAAAACTGAGTGAGGAAAAGCCAAACTCAGCTAACAAGGTGAGGTTGCTGAAGACAGTTTACTGTCAAAAGTCATACACCATGGCAAGACTGAGCACAGCAACAAGACACAAGGTAGTTATACTGCATCAGCAAGGTCTCTCCCAGGCAGAGATTTC
This sequence comes from Acipenser oxyrinchus oxyrinchus, assembly GCA_030684275.1. Classification (NCBI taxonomy): domain Eukaryota; kingdom Metazoa; phylum Chordata; class Actinopteri; order Acipenseriformes; family Acipenseridae; genus Acipenser; species Acipenser oxyrinchus. Next base: position 11,865,133 of record CM060265.1, on the reverse strand, counting down.
AAGGCAGACAGGGGTTTCCAGATGTGCTGTCCAAGCTCTTTTGAAGAAGCACAAAGAAACGGGCAACGTTGAGGACCGTAGACGCAGTGGTCGGCCAAGGAAACTTACTGCAGCAGATGAAAGACACATCATGCTTACTTCCCTTCGCAATTGGAAGATGTCCAGCAGTGCCATCAGCTCAGAACTGGCAGAAAACAGTGGGACCCTGGTACACCCATCTACTGTCCGGAGAAGTCTGGTCAGAAGTGGCCTTCATGGAAGACTTGCGGCCAAAAAGCCATACCTCCGACGTGGAAACAAGGCCAAGCGACTCAACTATGCACGAAAACACAGGAACTGGGGTGCAGAAAAATGGCAGCAGGTGCTCTGGACTGATGAGTCAAAATTTGAAATATTTGGCTGTAGCAGAAGGGAGTTTGTTCGCCGAAGGGCTGGAGAGCGTACACGAATGAGTGTCTGCAGGCAACAGTGAAGCATGGTGGAGGTTCCTTGCAAGTTTGGGGCTGCATTTCTGCAAATGGAGTTGGGGATTTGGTCAGAATTAATGGTCTCCTCAATGCTGAGAAGTACAGGCAGATACTTATCCATCATGCAATACCATCAGGGAGGCATCTGATTGGCCCCAAATTTATTCTGCAGCATGACAACGACCCCAAACATACAGCGAACGTCATTAAGAACTATCTTCAGCGTAAAGAAGAAGAAGGAGTCCTGGAAGTGATGGTATGGCCCCCACAGAGCACTGATCTCAACATCATCGAGTCTGTCTGGGATTACATGAAGAGAGAGAAGCAACTGAGGCTGCCTAAATCCACAGAAGAACTGTGGCTAGTTCTCCAAGATGTTTGGGCCAACCTACCTGCCGAGTTCCTTCAAAAACTGTGTGCAAGTGTACCTAGAAGAATTGATGCTTGATGCTGTTTTGAAGGCAAAGGGTGGTCACACCAAATATGGATTTGATTTAGATTTTTCTTCTGTTCACTCACTTTGCATTTAGTTAATTGATAAATATAATCTATTAACATGTCTATTTTTGAAAGCATTCTTACTTTACAGCATTTTTTCACACCTACCTAAAACTTTTGCACAGTACTGTATATATAAATGTTAACAAATTATATAATCCTTAAACAATAATAATAATAACTCCGAAGAGTATAACTAAAATAAACTCAGAGAAGGGGAAAATAACCAGCTTCTCAAGCCTAAGCTTAACGAGTACAATCAGTTACAAGCTCTATTACCTACCGCTACCAATGCTGAAGACAAAAGAGGAAGTGAGTCTCTGCGCGCTGCGTATAGTAAGCTCCCAAGGGGGCGGGCTTATGTGGCAGCTCACGCAGAGGCCTATCGGCAGCTTTGCTATAAAAGCTCAGCCAATCCCTACTGCCTGACGGCAATATCCCATACTTGATGGTTATTTTCGACTTGAAAGGGAACTGCATATTTTCTAATGTGATCCTCCGTTTTATCTGCCGGCGGATCACATTTCATGCAGAATTTTCTGAGGTTCTAAATGATTAAGTAATGAGCATTTAATCGGTGTTATCTGCCAAAATAATACTTCCGATTCAGTTGTGTTAGCAAATGATATAGCAAACACAATCGCCTTTTTTAGAAAGTGGAAATCTTATTCTGCTTGTGCAGACAATTACCCAAACCGACCTCAGTAAACCTGAGCAAGAACAAATACCAGAACAAGATCTGACCACCCCTTCGTGTCAAAGTGAGACTCATATTCCAAGGTAGCTAATGTGCCAAACTATACTTTGCAAATAAAAATTTATAAAGTAATAAATAAATAAATAAATGAAAAAACGCATTGCAGACATTTGCTTTTAAATAAAATCATCAAATCATTTGATTTGATCTATTTACATATTTCAGAAGTACTAATGTAATGTTTAATTGTTAAGTCAATATTGCAACAAGCATAATATGAAAACATTTCACAATCATAAATGTGCACTAAAAAATGACAGCAAGTAGCGCATATTCATCGAAATACTGCATTGTTAAACTGAAGACGGTCCCTGAAGAGAAATGAAAGCTAACTTACTGTATTGCATGCATCCACAACTTTAAACACTCAATTATCAATCCTACTTTAAACTAAAAACAACTGCTTACAATCAATTCTACTCAAATACCATGTTTGTGTTAGGTGGATGGTTTGGTCATTTTATTTAAAAGCTTATCTCTGCAACGTATTTATTACCACATTAACAGGATGCTGAAGTTGGCTTCTTATTCAGCCAGCTTCTTATTCGCAACCCAGCTTCTTATTCACATTCCAGCTTCTTATTCACATTCCAGCTTCTTATTCACATTCCAGCTTCTTATTCACATTCCAGCTTCTTATTCACATTCCAGCTTCTTATTCACATTCCAGCTTCTTCTTCACATTCCAGCTTCTTCTTCACATTCCAGTTTCTTATTCACATTCCAGCTTCTTATTCACATTCCAGTTTCTTCTTCACATTCCAGCTTCTTATTCACATTCCAGTTTCTTATTCACATTCCAGTTTCTTATTCACATTCCAGCTTCTTATTCACATTCCAGCTTCTTCTTCACATTCCAGCTTCTTATTCTCATTCCAGCTTCTTATTTGCATCCCAGCTTTTTATTCGTATTCCAGTTTCTTATTCTCATTCCAGCTTCTTATTTGCATCCCAGCTTCTTATTCGTATTCCAGTTTCTTATTCTCATTCCAGCTTCTTATTTGCATTCCAGCTTCTTATTCGCATCCCAGCTTCTTATTTTAGGGGAGAAATCACCTCGGGCTGCTCATTTCAAAGTTAATACAATCTCAGGGGGAACTCCTCTACGTCAGCCATATGTATTTATCAGAAACAGAATTTGGTACAAGAGCAGCGTGCGTAGAGGGGTTCCCCCATGTTTGTATTAACTTTGAAATGAGCTTACCCCAGTTACTTATTCAATTTTAGTTAAATTTGTGAATATTAGCGAATAAGAAGCTGGGATTCGAATAAGAAGCTGGCCAAATAATAAAGCCAACTTCAGCATTGTCGCATTTACTTTTTATTTTATTTTCTTTTTTTAGTTTCTAATTTTGCAAAGTGATCTATAGTTTGACACATTTAGGGCTACCATGGAGAATACTTCAAATTATTATTATAATTCATCTCACTTAGGATGGTCGGATCTTCTTCAGATCGGCTTGAGGTAAAGGGGCTCCCCGAGCGGAGGATGAGTCACACAGCTTCTCATGAATAAACTTATTCATTGTCTTATTGTGCTAGGTTGTTTTGAGAATCAATGTGAATAGGATTTGTCTTACCCAAAAGAGTGAGCAGTTTAAAAGTCATAATAATCTGGTGACCTCAGAGAGAAAGCTTGTGCTAGCTTCTTGAACAGCCCTTTCTTCAAGGCCTGAAAACAAGAGGAACAGGAGCAGAATTACACTGGGAAACAACTTTCAACACAGTTCTATTGAGGCTATAGATATACAAGAACTCTGGGAGCAAAGATACTAAAGAAAACTCTTGATTGTGATTTATAGTTGAGCAAGAACTGTGAGTGGTCGTGTGGATTGGTTTAGTATACCTCAGCAGAACACGTTCTGTAGGGTGTAGTTACTGAGACACCTCCATCACATGATAGCTTAGAGGTGGAATTCATTAAAGACACACAAACTCTTTCATTTTGTCATTTTGTACAGTACTTGTATTCCATTAAACACTTATACAACTTTATATGAGCAGCTTTCTATGCATCTTATGATTGAAGTGTGTCTTATCTAACACACTCTGGTATTCTCTCTCGTGAATGTATTAAATACTTGAAGGGAGTACTTATTCCAACAGTCATATTATTTAGTGTTATCAATAACAAGGCATGACAGATTCTCAATATGTTAAAAAGATTTTGGTAATGTGTTGCATTTCATGACATTGGAACAGCTTATTCTTCAAGCTTAGGGTTATCATAGCAATCCAATATGGTTAGTTTGGCCTTGTTAGGTTGCAATCCGTCTTCTATTTATATTCCTAAAGCCATGATTGCGTCTCTGAAGATCCAACTGTTTACTTTTACTTACCACAATAATGAGTATTGGGATAATGAGGATGGCCAGGCCACACAGTACAATGATGGCAACAGCAAACCCAGGGAAGGGTCTGGGAGTGGATGGCACTGAAGAAAAAAAGGAAAAAAAACAATCAATTTGAAACAAATACTCATGCATGTCTCGCATCTTGGATTTGGATATATAATAATACATCTATGAACCCCCCCACACAGTATGAGGAATGTACCTGGCTTCATTTATTTTAAGAAATTATATGTGGTACTATGCTAGATTAAGTAGATATCTTTTTGCATGTGCAGTTTTGTAGTTTTTTTGGTTTTGTAGTTTTTTCGGAGATGTAAATTATGCCCTCCCCTTCAACACCTTCTTTCCTGTCATTAAGCAATCAGTTTTTTCTCTAAATAACTGACACGCTTTACAGCCAGTTACATGCTTTTACCTAGAAGACACTGCTGAGGTGAAATGACAAAGGAAGTGAAATACTGTATGTAACAGACTCCTGAAAAAAAGGCATGTAAACTGAGAACCTAAAAAAATGTAAGCATTTCTAATTAATGCAAAGTTACAAAATAATCCTGACATATAGAATATGATTTTTTTCATAAGGCCTAATTTAAGTGAATCCTAAGCAGGGTCTTATTAGATCATGCATGTAGAAATCTTTTTGGAAATGAGTTTGTTCACCCTGTATAGATATTTCTGAATGAACACAGTATAGTACCTGGCGGGTTAATGGAAGTGGGGTCTATTTTCAAGCCTTCTGTTTCCAGAGAGGGGATCCCATTAAATAGGATCTGAGACACCCTGCTTGGTGAGGTGGATCCTGGGGAGAAGGTCACCTCTGTACTGGCAACAACCGAGCCTTTCCTGTGGAGGGAGGGGGCATCATGAATATCACACACTATCATACCTCCTGGACTTATAGCAAAAATATATCAGACAAAACCATATGGAGGAGTGTATACTGATCTGGATTAGAACCTGTCAGTACACGACTTCTAATTGGAGATCATTTGCACAGAGATCAAGGATGATCTTCCCACTTATATATACATATACATATACATACTGAGTATTAAAGAGGAAAAGGGAGCAGAAAGAGCTAAAAGTACTATACATTAAAAAAATACTTACGTGAGTTTCGTTACATAGATTTCTGAAAATCCTTTCTCATTTCCAAAAAGCTTCTTTATCTGTGAGAGATTGAAGAACACACTTGTGGTTAAAACTGTGTTCATAACTCTTTGATTAGTGTATTGTTATTGTCACTGTAGAGTCACCCCACTTAAGCAGTGCAATCCTGAATCTCCCACAGAGTCCAGTTACTCACCGAGGTTGTGACTTGTGTGCTGAGCTCTTTAAACTCTGTGGAGCCTCTGTTAGATAGGCCATCAGAGAAGTCTTTGTTCAGTATTCTCAAGCTAAACGGGAACATCTGAAATTGTGCTTGATTTTCTGTTGGGTCCAAAGAAAATACAATTAGCAAATGCTTGTAAAAAGGTAAGATATAGTGTATATTTGGTTCGATGCATTATTGTTGATGTTGCTGTTGGATGGTGATGCTCTGTAGTCTTATACAACCAGTAGATCCCAATTATATTCCAGTCTGAAAGCAATAAGACTTAGTGGCCATGGACTCCATGGTGTTGACTGTAGATGTAAGCCTCCTGCCCCTGTTAACATACCATTGACTTTCAGGGTGTATCTCACATAGCGTACAGGACTTGTGCTTGCAAGGATACCATCAATTATCTTGCTTGGGTTCACAATTATGGGTGTGCTGAATTGATATTCCACCTTGGTCTGGATCCAATTATCAGAGTTGCTGTGAAAAAAATATATAATTTATATTTTTCTATACATAGAATGGTTAATTCATACAGCCTCAGTAGAACTGTGGTGTATTTCAGGGGGCTGGAGCTGGGGCTCCTCCCTCATGTCATCCTGCTAAATTACCCGTCAGTCACCCTGAAATTACCCATCAGTCACCCTGAAATTACCCGTCAGTCACCCTGAAATTACCCGTCAGTCACCCTGAAATTACTCGTCAGTCACCATGAAATTACCTGTCAGTCACCCTGAAATTACCTGTCAGTCACCATGAAATTACCTGTCAGTCACCATGAAATTACCTGTCAGTCACCCTGAAATTACCTGTCAGTCACCCTGAAATTACCCGTCAGTCACCCTGAAATTACCCGTCAGTCACCCTGAAATTACCTGTCAGTCACCCTGAAATTACCCGTCAGTCACCCTGAAATTACCTGTCAGTCACCCTATTTAAACTCTAGCCAACTCCCTAATTTTTGTCTTGATTTTCAGTGTCCTCCCTCCTCCCTTCCTCCTCCGCTTTGCTGTGTCCTCTGCAACTGTCCCCTCTGGAGGCAAGTGAAGCTCACTTCCCAACCTTAGAGGCCGACAACATTGTCTCATCCTCCGAGAGGAAGGTTCCCGCTGGTCAGAGGGGACCCCCGGCCAAAACTTTTCTAACTACATTTCGTTTTCCATTCTCTTGCTTAAGTAGTCCCTTTACACAGGCCTGGCTCCTGCCTCTTCAATCATTTGAAACCATTATTTTCTACACAGATTACCAGTCTCGTTTCTGTTCAGTACTGACCTCAGAATAAATTCATTAGGCAAGTAACACTTTAGTTTAAGATCGGTTAAATAATCGATGATGCCTTTATACGTGTGTGTTTAAAAGATGTTATTAATAAAAGCAGGCGATCACAATATACTGTTATAAGAACATTTACTAAATCTTACTTTATAACATGATATGAAGCTTTACAATAGTACTGTCATTGAAATGTTCTGATAATAAACTGTAACTCCTTGTTAATAATCGTCAAAACCTTTAATTACACATTTACAGATGTGTTTAGTTTCAGAAATAAATTGTTAAAATATAATGTAGAATAAAATACTTTTTACAAAGTGAACAATAGTTTTTACATTTATATTCACAGTAATGTTTGCTGGTAAGAAAAAGCCAACACATGTATTCATTTGAGAGCAAGTACAATAGAGCATTACTGTAATGAGTCTGTTTTATAAAATGTCTGACTTGAAATACCTAACCCTACTTTCAGTCCCCAAGGCCATATTAAGCACAGTTGGGTGTGCATCATTTATGATTTTATAAGCAGCATGTCGATATTAAACAGAACATACTGTAGCTTTTTCTTAAGTCACTTACCTAAAGTTTGCAAAGGCTGAATTCACCATTGTTTGACCATAATATGTTTCAAGGATAGGTTTCAACTGAAAAAATAGTAAAAAAAATAAATAAAAAAATGGTCATTTCTATATCATAAATGAGCCAGAAAATACAAAAATGTATATTATTATTATTATTATTATTATTATTATTATTATTATTATTATTATTATTATTATTATATTTTGTATTTTATTTCAGTAGTAATTGCAGTAACTTTAAAACATAAATGTGTTGACAAGACTTCTTTACCAATGTTCATGTAATTATAGCAGTTGTATTAGTTCTCACCCAATTATTGATTTTATCATTAAGTTGAATTGATTCTGCAGATATGCTACTGGACAGTCCTGGTGTAAATCCGTCTATAAGGAGGAATTCTGTAACAATGCTAAGTGGAGGCAGTGTATTCACATCAGCAGCTGTAGACAAAATAAAAGAAAGAATTAACCAAAGCAATGTGTGATGTAATCTGTGCCACATTGGTGTTGATATATCTCATTGGTGAGCCATATTCTGCATGTTCACAAAGCTGCAAAGATGAGCAGGTTTTAGTACCATTAAGAGAGATTTTACCAAACACACTTTTATTGTGAATTCCACACTGCTAAGATGTAACATGTAAAAGACATGAAAATGAATCTGCTTGAATAAATTCCACTTACTGTCTGATTTAATGCTTGTTTTGTCCAATACTAGGTCTCCCACATTTCCTGATCCAGTCAATGCTGTGTAGAGAGTTCTGACAATGTCCGGATTGCTTGGGGTTGGGGAATTGGATTTGAATTCCAAATCTACTTCTGGGATGACTGATCCCGGCCTGGAAAGGATCAAAAGATTGTAAGGGGTTTATGAATAAAATATAATAAATAAATATTGGCTAATTCAAAAACAATATGGAAGTATACAGTCTCATTTGTTATTCATTCTATTAACATACAAGGGTGAATTGCAGCGTACCAAATTTAGTCCAATCAACAGGGGGATTAAGTGAGTTTGATCCACTTGCTTGGATGAACGTTAGTGCCATTGCTAATTCCAATTGCAGTGTACCAAAAAGTTTATGAGATCATTGGGATAATCAGATAGACTCTAACCCTAACCCTAACCCTAACCCTAACCATATCCCTAACCCAAGCAAACAGCAATTCATAATCTGAATACATTTTCATAGAGAATATCGCGAATAAAATATACAATCAAATGAAACTACTCAATTGGTTTCTTACTTCATATCTATAGACTCATCACCAAGGATCCTAGTTTTCCGCAGTAAAAAAAAAGAAATTCTCAGATTAAAAAAAAAAAAAAAAATCTGCGTTATTCTGCAGTTAAAATAAAAGGCTAAAATTGAGTGAAGAGAAACACAAGGATCAACAAGCAAAGTTCAAGTTTAAAAAAGAAATATATATATATATATATATATATATATATATATATATATATATATATATATATATATATATATATATATAGTTCAGGGAACCAGGGTTATGGTAAGTAACCTAATGTTCCCTTTCAATTCAAGGATGACCACCAACAACATTATGTATGCGAGACACTGTCAGACAATGGTGTCTGTGTGCTTCGGGTGTAAATGGAACGCATTAAGCCACGCTTGGAGGGGGCACATACGTAGTAGACCCAGCTCTATGGCTGATATGGCTGCAGCCATCAGACCCAACAGTTTTTGGAACCGTACTAAGGGGATCGTCTATCCCTTTTGAACAGGGAGAGACAACCCTGAATGGCTGCTACTCTGTCGTCCGACAGGTATGCGCGTATCGTACTGGAGTCCAGCCGGAGTACCAAGTATGTCATGCACTGCACCGGTAAAAGCCGACTCTTTGCATTGTTGATGGTGAAGCCCATCCTCGCCAAATGCTGCGTCACCATTGCCGTGTGAGCCACTGCTCCCTGCCTAGAGGGCCTAGACAGAAGCTGAAGGACCTGTGCTCCTTCAAGTAAATAATGTCCCTCACTTGTTTTGAACGCTTCACCCTTCTCACCTAGGGGGAGGGGGAGCAGCTGCGAGGTGCAGGCGCAGGAGCCTGACACAGAGAATCTCCTGCGAGGGGCTCTGCGAGAGCTGAAGGAGCGGAGATGGGGCCCCGAGTGCTGCTGACGGCTCAGCCATGGGAGACTCGGCGTCTAACCCCATGGCCTTGTTGAGCCTACAGCGACGTATTTTGGGCTGAAAAGCTGCACATTGGTCACAAAATGCCTCTCTGCCCATCGCTTCCTGGGCATGTTGGACTCACAAGCACTGCAGGCAGAGCGAGTGCTTGTTCTGGAGTGGCAGGTTCACACTGCACAATGTGCAAGGGTGGAACCACTGGATGCTCGACATGGTGCTTATTAAATATTGTGTGTGCACTGGAGCTACGCTTAATTTGTTTAAAGGCATACAGAAGTATGAGAGGTTTGATGAAAAAGACCCATTAAATAATAAAACTATACTTTATACTGAGTAGTGTGTTTACTTCTAGTTCTGCCTGAAGGATTCAGGCTCCGATATAGAACTATTTTTTATTTCAATAAAATGATACATTGAAAATGTGTGTGACACAACCTAGTACACTACTGGTAATACTGGAGAACATGTTACATTGTAATAGTTCAATGTTTGAAAGGCAAGTAACCTGTTTGTTATATTCAAATTCAACATGAAGCAGCTCTTACCTGAATCTTCTAACCAATACTCTGACGAAACCAACAGGATACAGCAATACGTAAACTTTATATAGCTGGAAAAGATCAGAAATTACATTTGCGTTCATTCCGAAGTCTATATACTGTACCAGTACATTCAAAGAGTACTGATGGAAATATGTAGATTTGCATGTTACTTTCCAGTTTGCATGGGAACATATCAGCAGTTTTGACATGTATGCACTCTTTATGAGATATGGTATTGGTGTATGCATACGTTTTGTATGTTCTAGATTAACATTGATGCCATGCAGATACATTTTTTTATTAATACATTTTAAGTTGCTGCTGCTGATAAGATGATAAGACTTTGTGTTGTTTGAATGAAACACATAATATATTATGGTTTACAGAAACATTTAAGCTAAATTTCGAACAAATACTGGGATATAATTAATATTGCATATCACAAGAAATAATGCATGCAAGAGTGAAATAATAGATTTGATGTATCGTATTAAAAAAAGAAACTCAAATACAGACTTACATCTCTGCTAACTTTATCACTTAAGTCTTTGAAATCCTGTGACTTCTCATCTCTCAGGGTTTCTTTGAAGTCCATTATCATTCTGAATGAAAGTGATATGAATCTAGGACCATTGGGATCAGAAGTAGTTGTAGTGGTTGTGGTGGGGGCTGCAGTGGTTGTGGTTGTGGTGGGGGTTGTAGTGGTTGTGGTTGTAGTGGTGGCTGCAGTGGTTGTGGTTGTAGTGGGGGCTGCAGTGGTTGTGGTTGTAGTGGGGGCTGCAGTGGTTGTGATTGTAGTTGGGGCTGCAGTGGTTGTGGTTGTGGTTGTAGTGGGGGTGGCAGTCGTTGTGGTTGTAGTAGGGGCTGCAGTGCTTGAGGTTGTAGTGGGGGCTGCAGTAGTTGTGGCTATTGTTGTAGTAGGGGCTGCAGTGGTTGTAGATGGGGTTGCAGTGGTTGTGGATGTAGTGGGAGATGCAGTGGTTGTGGTTGTAGTTGGGGCTGCAGTGGTTGTGGTTGTAGTGGGGGCTGCAGTGGTTGTGGTTGTAGTTGGGGCTGCAGTGGTTGTGGTTGTAGTTGGGACTGCAGTGGTTGTGATAGTAGTTGGGGCTGCAGTGGTTGTGGTTGAGGCTGCAGTGGTTGTGGTTGTAGTAGGGGCAGCAGTGGTTGTGGTTGTAGTAGGGGCTGCAGTGGTTGTGGATGTAGTGGGAGTTGCAGTGGTTGTGGTTGTAGTTTGGGCTGCAGTGGTTGTAGCTGTAGTTGTGGCTGCAGTGGTTGTGGTTGTAGTGGGGGCTGCAGTTGTTGTAGTAGGGACTGCAGTGGTTGTGGTTGTAGTGGGAGCTGCAGTGGTTGTGGTTGTAGTAGGGGCTGCAGTAGTTGTGGTTGTAGTTGGGGCTGCAGTAGTTGTGGTTGTAGTTGGGACTGCAGTGGTTGTGATAGTAGTAGGGGCTGCAGTGGTTGTGGTTGAGGCTGCAGTGGTTGTGGTTGTAGTGGGAGCTGCAGTGGTTGTGGTTGTAGTGGGGGCTGCAGTGGTTGTGGTTGTAGTTGGGGCTGCAGTGGTTGTGGTTGTAGTTGGGGCTGCAGTGGTTGTGGTTGTTGTGGGAGCTGCAGTTGTTGTAGTAGGGACTGTAGTAGTTACGATTGTAGTGGGGGCTGCATTGGTTGTGCTTGTAGTGGAAGCTGCAGTGGTTGTGGTTGTAGAGGGAGCTGCAGTGGTTGAAGTAGGGTCTGCAGTGCTTCTGGTTGTAGTGGGAGCTGCAGTGGTTGTGGTTGTAGTGGGGGTTGCAGTGGTTGTGGTTTTGGGGGTGGCTGTGGCTGTAAAAGCGGTTACAGTGGTTGTAGAGGGGTATGCAGTGGTTGTGGTTGTAGTAGGGGATGCAGTGGTTGTAGTTGGCGTTGCAGTTGTTGTGATTGTAGTGGGGGCTGCAGTAGTTGTGGCTGTAGATGGGGTTGCAGTGGTTGTGGTTGTACTGGGTGCGGCTGTGGCTGTAGTGGGGCTACAGTGGTTGTAGAGGGGTATGCAGTGGTTGTGGTTGTAGTTGGGGCTGGAGTGGTTGTGGTTGTAGTGGGGGCTGCAGTAGTTGTGGTTGCAATTAGGGCTGCAGTAGTTGTGGTTGTAGTTGGGACTGCAGTGGTTGTGATAGTAGTAGGGGCTGCAGTGGTTGTGATAGTAGTAGGGGCTGCAGTGGTTGTGGTTGAGGCTGCAGTGGTTGTGGTTGTAGTAGGGGCTGCAGTGGTTGTGGTTGTAGTAGGGGCAGCAGTGGTTGTGGATGTAGTGGGAGCTGCAGTGGTTGTTGATGTAGTGGGAGTTGTAGTGGTTCTGGTTGTAGTTGGGGCTGCAGTGGTTGTAGCTGTAGTTGTGGCTGAAGTGGTTGTGATTGTAGTGGGGGCTGCAGTCATGGTGGTTGATGTGGGTGCTGCAGTTGTTGTAGTAGGGACTGCAGTAGTTACGATTGTAGTGGGGGCTGCTGTAGTTGTAGTGGGGCTGCAGTGGTTGTGGTTGTAGTTGGGTCTGCAGTGGTTGAAGTTGTAGTGGAAGCTGCAGTGGTTGTGGTTGTAGTTGGGGCTCCAGTGGTTGTAGTTGGGGCTGCAGTGATTGTAGTTGGGGTGGCTATAGTTGTGGTAGGGGCTTCAGGGGTTGTAGTTGTGTCGGCTGTGGTTGTAGTTGTGGCTGCAGTTGTGGGGGCTGCAGTAGTTGTTGTGGGAGGTCCACTGGTTATAGTTGTAGTGGGTGCTGCAGTGGTTGTAGTAGGCTCTGCAGTGCTTGTGGTTGCAGTGGGAGCTGCTGTGGATGTAGTAGGCTCTGCAGTGGTTGTGGTTGTAGTGGGGCTACAATGGGTTGTAGTGGGGCTGTAGTGGTTGTGGTTGTAGTTGTAGGGCTGTAGTGCTTGTGGTTGTAGTGGGAGCTGCAGTGGTTGTAGTAGGTTGTGCAGTGGTTGTGGTTGTAGTGGGAGCTGTTGTGGTTGTGGTTGTAGTTGTAGGGCTGCAGTGGTTGTGGTTGTAGTGGGGCTGCAGTGGTTGTGGTTGTAGTGGGGCTGCAGTGGTTGTGGTTGTAGTGAGGGTCTGCAGTGGTTGTGGTTGTAGTGGGGCTGCAGTGGTTGTGGTAGTGGGGCTGCAGTGGTTGTAGTGGGGGCTGCAGTGGTTGTGGTTGTAGTGGGGGCTGCAGTGGTTGTAGTGGGAGCTGCAGTGGTTGTAGTGGGTTCTGCAGTGGTTGTGGTTGTAGTGGGGCTGCAGTGGTTGTGGTTGTAGTTGGGGCTGCAGTGGTTGTGGTTGTAGTTGGGGCTGCAGTGGTTGTGGTTGTAGTAGGGGCTGCAGTGGTTGTGGTTGTGGTTGTAGTTGTAGGGTCTGCAGTGGTTGTGGTTGTAGTGGGGCTGCAGTGGTTGTGAGTGGGGGCTGCAGTGGTTGTAGTGGGGTGCTGCAGTGGTTGTGGTTGTAGTGGGAGCTGGTAGTGGTTGTAGTAGGGGCTGCAGTGGTTGTGGTTGTAGTGGGGCTGCAGTGGTTGTGGTTGTAGTTGGGGTCTGCAGTGGTTGTGGTTGTAGTGGGGGCTGCAGTGGTTGTAGTGGGGTGCTGCAGTGGTTGTGGTTGTAGTGGGGCTGCAGTGGTTGTAGTAGGGGCTGCAGTGGTTGTGGTTGTAGTGGGAGCTGCAGTGTGGTTGTAGTAGGGGCTGCAGTGGTTGTGGTTGTAGTGGGGCTGCAGTGGTTGTGGTTGTAGTTGGGGCTGCAGTGGTTGTGGTTGTAGTGGGGCTGCAGTGGTTGTAGTAGGGTCTGCAGTGGTTGTGGTTGTAGTGGGGGCTGCAGTGGTTGTGGTTGTAGTTGTAGGGCTGCAGTGGTTGTGGTTGTAGTGGGGCTGCAGTGGTTGTGGTTGTAGTGGGGCTGCAGTGGTTGTGGTTGTAGTTGGGGCTGCAGTGGTTGTGGTTGTAGTGGGAGCTGCAGTGGTTGTGGTTGTATTTGTAGGGTCTGCAGTGGTTGTGGTTGTAGTGGGAGCTGCAGTGGTTGTGGTTGTAGTTGGGGCTGCAGTGGTTGTGGTTGTAGTGGGAGCTACAATGGTTGTGGTTCTAATTGTAGGGTCTGCAGTGGTTGTGATTGTAATGGGAGCTACAGTGGTTTTAGTGGGGGCTGCAGTGATTGTAGTGGGGGCTGTAGTGGTTGTGGCTGTAGTGGGAGGTACAGTGGTTGTAGTGGGAGCTGCAGTGGTTGTAGTAGGTTCTGCAGTGGTTGTGCTTGTAGTGGGAGCTGCAGTGGTTGTGGTTGTAATTGTAGGGTCTGCAGTGGTTGTGGTTGTAGTGGGGTCTGCAGTGGTTGTGTTTGTAGTTGGGCCTGCAGTGGTTGTGGATGTAGTAGGAGCTACAATGGTTGTGGTTGTGGTTGTAGTTGTAGGGTCTGCAGTGGTTGTGGTTGTAGTGGGAGCTACAGTGGTTGTAGTGGGGGCTGCAGTGGTTGTAGTGGGGTGTGTAGTTGTTGTGGCTGTAGTGGGAGCTGGAGTGGTTGTAGTAGGGTCTGCAGTGTTTGTTCTTGTAGTGGGAGCTGCAGTGGGTGTGGCTGTAGTGGGAGCTTCAGTGGTTGTAGTGGGAGCTGCAGTGGTTGTAGTAGGTTCTGCAGTGGTTGTGGTTGTAGTGGGAACTGTTGTGGTTGTGGTTTTAGTTGTAGGGTCTGCAGTGGTTATGGTTGTAGTGGGTGCTGCAGTGGCTGTGGTTGTAGTTGGAGCTACAGTTGTTGCAGTGGGAGCTGCAGTGGTTGTAGTAGGTTCTGCAGTGGTTGTGGATGTAGTGGGAGCTGCAGTGGTTGTGGTTGTAGTGGGAGCTACAGTGGTTATAGTGGGGGCTGCAGTGGTTGTGGCTGTAGTGTGAGCTGGAGTGGTTGTAGTGGGAGCTGCAGTGGTTGAGGTTGTGGTTGTAGTTGTAGGGTCTGCAGTTGTTGTGGTTGTAGTGTGTGCTGCAGTGGTTGTGGTTGTAGTGGGAGCTGCAGTGGGTGTGGCTGTAGTAGGTTCTGCAGTGGATGTGGTTGTTGTAGGGGCTGCAGTGGTTGTGGTTGTAGTGAGAGCTGCAGTGGTTGTAGTAGGTTCTATAGTGGTTGTGGTTGTAGTGGGAGCTGCATTGGTTGTAGCTGTGGTTGTAGATGTAGGGTCTGCAGTGGTTGTGGTTGTAGTGGGAGCTGCAGTGGTTGTAGTTGTAGTCGAGTCTGTCGTGGTTGTAGTGAGGCTTGTAGTGGCTGTCGTCGGGGCTGCAGTGGTTGGGGTTGTAGTGGGAGTTGCAGTTGTTGTGGTTGTAGTGGGGGCTGCAGTGATTGTAGTGGGGGCTGTAGTGGTTGTGGCTGTAGTAGGAGGTACAGTGGTTGTAGTGGGAGCTGCAGTGTTTGTAGTAGGTTCTGCAGTGGTTGTGCTTGTAGTGGGAGCTGCAGTGGTTGTGGTTGTAATTGTAGGGTCTGCAGTGGTTGTGGTTGTAGTGGGGTCTGCAGTGGTTGTGTTTGTAGTTGGGCCTGCAGTGGTTGTGGATGTAGTAGGAGCTACAATGGTTGTGGTTGTGGTTGTAGTTGTAGGGTCTGCAGTGGTTGTGGTTGTAGTGGGAGCTACAGTGGTTGTAGTGGGGGCTGCAGTGGTTGTAGTGGGGTGTGTAGTTGTTGTGGCTGTAGTGGGAGCTGGAGTGGTTGTAGTAGGGTCTGCAGTGTTTGTTCTTGTAGTGGGAGCTGCAGTGGGTGTGGCTGTAGTGGGAGCTTCAGTGGTTGTAGTGGGAGCTGCAGTGGTTGTAGTAGGTTCTGCAGTGGTTGTGCTTGTAGTGGGAGCTGCAGTGGTTGTGGTTGTAATTGTAGGGTCTGCAGTGGTTGTGGTTGTAGTTGGGGCTGCAGTGGTTGTGGATGTAGTAGGAGCTACAATGGTTGTGGTTGTGGTTGTAGTTGTAGAGTCTGCAGTGGTTGTGGTTGTAGTGGGAGCTACAGTGGTTGTAGTGGGGGCTGCAGTGGTTGTAGTGGGGTGTGTAGTGGTTGTGGCTGTAGTGGGAGCTGGAGTGGTTGTAGTAGGGTCTGCAGTGTTTGTGCTTGTAGTGGGAGCTGCAGTGGGTGTGGCTGTAGTTGTAGGGTCTGTAGTGCTTGTGGTTGTAGTGGGAGCTGCAGTGGTTGTAGTGGGGTGTGTAGTGGTTGTGGTTGTAGTGGGAGCTGCAGTGGTTGTAGTAGGGTCTGCAGTGGTTGTGGTTGTAGTGGGAGCTGCAGTGGTTGTAGTAGGCTCTGCAGTGGTTGTGGTTGTAGTGGGAGCTGCAGTGGTTGTGGTTGTAGTTGTAGGGTCTGTAGTGCTTGTGGTTGTAGTGGGAGCTGCAGTGGTTGTAGTAGGTTCTGCAGTGGTTGTGGTTGTAGTGGGAGCTGTTGTGGTTGTGGTTGTAGTTGTAGTGTCTGCAGTGGTTGTGGTTGTAGTGGGAGCTGCAGTGGTTGTGGTTGTAGTGGGAGCTACAATGGTTGTGGTTGTAATTGCAGGGTCTGCAGTGGTTGTGGTTGTAGTGGGAGCTGCAGTGGTTGTGGTTGTATTTGTAGGGTCTGCAGTGGTTGTGGTTGTAGTGGGAGCTGCAGTGGTTGTGGTTGTAGTTGGGGCTGCAGTGGTTGTAGTTGGGGCTGCAGTGATTGTAGTTGAGGTGGCTATAGTTGTGGTAGGGGCTTCTGGGGTTGTAGTTGTGTCGGCAGTGGTTGTAGTAGGGGCTGCAGTGGTTGTGGTTGTAGTTGGGGCTGCAGTTGTTGGGGCTGCAGTAGTTGTAGTGGGAGGTGCAGTGGTTGTGGTTGTAGTAGGGGCTGCAGTGGTTGTGGTTGTAGTGGGAGCTGCAGTGGTTGTAGTGGGAGCTGCAGTGGTTGTGGTTGTACTCGGGGATTCAGTGGTTGTGATTGAAGTTGGGGCTGCAGTGGTTGTAGTTGATGCTGCAGTGATTGTAGTTGAGGGGGCTATAGTTGTGGTAGGGGCTTCAGGGGTTGTAGTTGTGTCAGCATTGGTTGTAGTAGGGGCTGCAGTGGTTGTGGTTGTAGTTGTGGCTGCAGTGGTTGTGGTTGTAGTTGGAGCTGCAGTGGTTGTGGTTGTAGTCGGGGATGCAGTGGTTGTGGTTGTAGTTGGAGCTGCAGTGGTTGTGGTTGTAGTAGGGGATGCAGTGGTTGTGGTTGTAGTGGGAGCTGCAGTGGTTGTGGTTGTAGTCTGGGATGCAGTGGTTGTGGTTGTAGTGGGAGCTGCAGTGGTTGTAGTTGTAGTGGAGTCTGTCGTGGTTGTAGTGAGGCCTGCAGTGGTTGTAGTCGGGGCTGCAGTGGTTGTGGTTGTAGTGGGAGCTGCAGTCGTTGTGGTTGTTGTGGGAGCTGCAGTTGTTGTAGTGGGGGCTGCAGTAGTTGTAGTGGAGACTGAAGTGGTTGTGGTTGTAGTTGGGGCTCCAGTGGTTGTAGTTGGTGCTGCAGTGATTGTAGTTGAGGGGGCTATAGTTGTGGTAGGGGCTTCAGGGGTTGTAGTTGTGTCGGCAGTGGTTGTAGTAGGGGCTGCAGTGGTTGTGGTTGTAGTTGGGGCTGCAGTTGTGGGGGCTGCAGTAGTTGTAGTGGGAGGTGTAGTGGTTATAGTTGTAGTAGGGGCTGCAGTGGTTGTGGTTGTAGTGGGAGCTGCAGTGGTTGTAGTAGGTTCTGCAGTGGTTGTGGTTGTAGTGGGAGCTGCAGTGGTTGTGGTTGTGGTTGTAGTTGTAGGGTCTGCAGTGGTTGTGGTTGTAGTGTGGGCTGCAGTTGTGGGGACTGCAGTAGTTGTAGTGGGAGGTGTACTGGTTATAGTTGTAGTGGGAGCTGCTGTGGTTGTGGTTGTGGTGGGAGCTGCAGTGGCTGTAGTAGGTTGTGCAGTGGTTGTGGTTGTAGTGGGAGCTGCAGTGGTTGTGGTTGTGGTTGTAGTTGTAAGGTCTGCAGTGGTTGTGGTTGTAGTGGGGGCTGCAGTGGTTGTGGTTGTAGTTGGGGCTCCATTGGTTGTAGTTGGGGCTGCAGTGATTGTAGTTGAGGTGGCTATAGTTGTGGTAGGGGCTTCTGGGGTTTTAGTTGTGTCGGCAGTGGTTGTAGTAGGGGCTACAGTGGTTGTGGTTGTAGTTGGGGCTGCAGTTGTTGGGGCTGCAGTAGTTGTAGTGGGAGGTGCACTGGTTATAGTTGTAGTGGGGGCTGCAGTGGTTGTGCTTGTAGTGGGAGCTGCAGTGGTTGTAGTAGGGTCTGCAGTGCTTGTGGTTGTAATGGGAGCTGCTGTGGATGTAGTAGGTTCTGCAGTGGTTGTAGTGGGAGCTGCAGTGGTTGTGGTTGTGGTTGTAGTTGTAGGGTTTGCAGTGCTTGTGGTTGTAGTGGGAGGTGCAGTGGTTGTAGTAAATTCTGCAGTGGTTGTGGTTGTAGTGGCAGCTGTACTGGTTGTGGTTGTAGTTGTAGGGTCTTCAGTGGTTGTGGTTGTAATGGGAGCTACAGTGGTTGTAGTGGGGGCTGTCGTGGTTGTGGCTGTAGTGGGAGCTGGAGTGGTTGTAGTAGCGTCAGCAGTGGTTGTGGTTGTAGTGGGAGCTGCAGTGGGTGTGGCTGTAGTGGGAGCTACAGTGGTTGTAGTGGGAGCTGCAGTGGTTGTAGTAGGTTCTGCAGTGGTTGTGGTTGTAGTGGGAGCTGCAGTGGTTGTGGTTGTAGTTGTAGGGTCTGCAGTGGTTGTAGTTGTAGTGGCTGCTGCAGTGGTTGTGGTTGTAGTGGGAGCTGCAGTGGTTGTAGTGGGAATTGCAGTGGTTGTAGTAGGTTCTGCAGTGGTTGTGGTTGTAGTGGGAGCTACAGTGCTTGTAGTGGGAGCTGCAGTGGTTGTAGTAGGGCCTGCAGTGGTTGTTGTTGTAGTGGGAGCTGCAGTGTTTGTAGTAGGGTCTGCAGTGTTTGTGGTTGTAGTGGGAGCTGCAGTGGTTGTAGTGAGGTCTGCAGTGGTTGTGGTTGTAGTGGGAGCTGCATTTGTTGTGGTTATGGTTGTAGTTGTAGAGTCTGCAGTGGTTGTGGTTGTAGTTGGGGCTGCACTGGTTGTGGTTGTAGTGGGAGCTACAGTGGTTGTGGTTGTAGTTGTAGGGTCTGTAGTGGTTGTGGTTGTAGTGGGAGCTACAGCGGTTGTAGTGGGAGCTGCAGTGGTTGTAGTGGGAGCTGTAGTGGTTGTGGCTGGAGTGGGAGCTGGAGTGGTTGTAGAAGGGTCTGCAGTGGTTGTGGTTGTAGTGGGAGCTGCAGTGGTTGTAGTAGGTTCTGCAGTGGTTGTGATTGTAGTGGGAGCTGCAGTGTTTGTGGTTGTGGTTGTAGTTGCAGGGTCTGCAGTGGTTGTGGATGTAGTAGAGGCTGCAGTGGCTGTGGATGTAGTGGGGTCATTATTAGTTTGGGCTGCAGTCATTGCTGTTTAAAAAATATTTAAAATATTTATACCATTATTTTAATATATTATTTTCTTACCCTTAATGCTATAACAGGTTTTTAGAAGGGTACGAAACTTATAAGGTTTAAAGATGCATGTGATTGTTATATAATTTGCATTTTAGTACTCACAGCATGCATTTAAATAAATAGTCTATAACGGGTCGTTGTTTTGTAGCAATTTAAAGCATCAGATTTGCCAGTTATTTAAGCTTTAACCTCTTGAAACCTTTCTTTTGTTTCTATACAGAAACCTTGAACATCTTTACTTAAGTGCCCATTGCAAGCTGAATAAAGGTTAATGTATCCAGACACTACAGACAATGCATATTGATATTTTTTGTTGACATTTTGGTTCTATTACACAGAAATGAAAATTCATGTGGGGTTTGTTAGGTAGAGAAATGGTTACATTACATCATTGTGAATGTATACTACCAACAGTTGAAAAGAAAGGTGTAAAATAAACACGTACAGTATTATGTAATGGTAAGGCATTTACTTAACATACTTTATTAACTTTTGAAAATATGTGCCTATAGGACACAGACATTAGGCTTACCTGCTATAAGTAAAAGTATTGCTATTGTTTCCAGCCTCATTGTGTTTGCTGATGTTCCAACTGCTGACCAAGAAGACCCAAGAAGGGAAAAAATTTAAAATGTGTACAGATCATGTACAAATATCATTCTTACAACAAATAAACTTGCAAGACAATCTAATTAAAGTGAATTAATGAAATACTGGTATGTTAAGTTCACATGTATGACCTATATAACCCCCTTTAAATTCCACAGATGACATGAAGTTCTTAAAATGATGTGAATCAGTCTACTGCAGCCCTCACCATTGCTTTATGAGTTTAATGAGTTGCAGTGGATGTGTAACTATCATATATTGCATTGCTTTCATCATACCACCAAAATGCAAGAGGAGGTATTGATCTTCATGTTTCACCACTTCAAAATAGGGTAATGTCTTACTAAATCTCGTATTTGCGTTATTCTGGTCTTCCAGAAATTTCTCATTGTCTTCTGCGGATAAAACTTTAAATCTACAGGCCATTGTTGTTTTTAAAAATATTTAGCAGAGGTTAGCATTTTTACCAACAGCCTTTTTATACATGGTCAGTCTTACTATACACTGGTCACACACCCCAACCATGTATAATAGGACTGTAAAACACCAAGGTTTATTGGAAAATTACCATTCACCATGTATAATGATAATAATAATAATCACACCGATTGATAAACAAAAAACTGTAATTATCCCATATTAAAAGAAAACATATGTCCAATATATTATATATATATGCAATATATAATGTTTTATATGTTACCTATATACTTCACATATCCATATATTGGTGTACATACAGTATATTCCTAATATAAACAATATATGTAGCAGTATATGTTACACATAAAATATTTGTATTATAAATATAAAACAAATGACAGGCATATACTGTATGTCTTACATATATTAATATATGTAAAATACATGTTCTTTCCGTATGGGATCTTACTATGTATATTTATTTACAAGACTTAATAGTCTTTCCCAGTCAGACTGACACCTTTTTTTTTAAATATCTCCAATTATGGAGCAGCCCTCTGGCTGTAGAGCTGTGATATGTAATTCCATTTTTTTTAACACTATTTAACCATAAAACTCCTAACACCAATATTATCTGCCGTGCATATTTTTGTGTGGTACATCAGTTGATACCAGCCTATATTTGCATCCTGTTTCTATTAGATTGTAGTTTATAGTAGAGTATTTTTAGTACAGCTCATAAGCTGATGTTTTGTGCAGTTTCTGATAAAAGCCTGACATTTTCCAGTGTTTCTTCATACCCTAAGGTTTATTTTCAGATGTGGCACGGTCTTGGATTTGACCTCTGACGACTGTGAGAGGTCAATGACCTTGGACAACGATAATTTACTATTTTAGCACCATGTGTCAGAGTAACATGATCATAAATCCTTAAATTGCATAGTTTTATGTGGATATCTGTATTTCTGTGTCCTGCAACACTATTTTCATATGTGAAATCACTGGACGTTTGACCTCTGACGACCACGAGAGGTCAATGACCTCACGCAGGGTTCAAATGTGCTGTCTGATTGAGAAGTTGTAATGAATGCCACAAATATAATAAACCAGTTTATTAGAAAGTTGGTGTCTACACGTACATCAGATGTCACACAGATACTTATTAGATGCAGAGATCTGAAGAACTGGGAGGTCTGAGTAATGATCTGAGTACTAACTTAGTGCAAACATTCTCCAGAACAGGAGCAGAGGGCAGTGCACTTGAGAACGGCCTTGACACATTTGCATTGCACAGTGCATCTCTTCCTACACCCACAGTGAATGAGTTCATAGCACGACTGTGATGTTTCTAGAAGGGCGGTCCACAGTGGTTGCCACCCTGCAGTGTCCTTCCTCCAGCCCCAGTCGGATGGGCTTGGAATCTCAGGGTCGGGAGTTAGGGCCGGTTTCCAGCAGTTGGCTTGGTAGCTGGCCCGTTTGATGTGCTGCTTGAGTGCTGCCTGTGTTGGTGGTATGTTCTCCTTGACTTCTGCATGAACAGTTACTTCCTGGCATCATTGACCTCCATGGTGTCACTTGTGCGGTCATAGAGCAACACCACAAACCGCTCCAGTACTGACATTGTTGGGCCACTGATGTCACTGCGCATGAGTAGGAGGTCTTCGAACGCCCCAGTAACCTTGGGGAAACCTTTCCACGTGTCCCAGGCAGTCTTCTTGCCTCTCCCCCTGAATGCAGAGACAGTGTCACACCGTGTGAATGGATGGAAGACAGAGAGAGTGGCACAAATCCTGGGATCCATCGCAGCAGCCAGTTCATGGACAGGTATATACCGGAAATTTGATCCAGTACCAAGTGCCACCCACAGCTCATCAGGCTTGATCTGGTTGAATCTGGCAATCGGCAACACCACTATGGCTGTATCTACAGTACGCACATATGCTTTAATGCACCCTTTCTGTACAACATCTGACACATGTAGGAGGAGGCAGGTGTCCGCTTTCTCGTGGGAGCAGGGGGATAGGTTCATCATGTCATCGTCAGCCAGGGAGCACAAGACATCCCTTCCATCGGTTGCATAGATGGCTTTGTCTTCCTCAGTTGGGAGGCTTGTCACTTATTGGGACAGGAAGCTGAACAGTTTGGTTTTGTTCTCATCCACACCTAGGAAGTCTTTCCAATTCTTGGGGATTACTGTAGTGGGGAACACTCGTCGTCAAACACCCTTGCCTCTCTTCTGCCTGGTTGTGCTTTTCAACAATGTCCACTCAATCAGCGGTCTCTAGCTGAGATGATACATACGGTATTAACACTGTGTTTTCATAGTCTTGAAAAGTCCTTGCTTTTCTAGGATTGAGCATCTGGACCACAGCAGCACAATCCAAGAATTTGGCATTGACAACAGGGGTGTTTGTTGATCAAGTTTCCTCCAATTCAAGGCAGTGAAGAAGGTCTGCCTTTGTACCAAGCTGAAGTTTTCCCAGTGACAATGATAGTGGGTGGGGCTGCCTGGTTTTCATGGGTGAAGATTGATCCAGATCTCCATCTCTTGTTTGACTGGAGACATACAGGCATGAGAAGAGATTGCAGTCATTCTTTAATGCTGCAACTTGCATCTTTTGAAGACAACTTCACGGATGGTTGACAGAACATTGGTCATTTGTTCTTGGGCAATGCATCTGTGATAGGCTTTGTAGACTGAACGAGCCTTTCCTCAACAAATTTGTTGTACAAGGGCTTCAGCCTTTCGCACCGTTTCTGCCACAGAGATGTCAATGATATCCCTGGTGTCCAGGACCATGAGATCTTGGCTTTCTTCCAGAAATGTGTTTCCCATCTCTTCAGTCACCACGGTTTGTCACCTGAATGCAGAATGAAGTTTCAGGAATGCAGCTTGTAGCCTAGGATGCTGTTCATGATGGTGATGTTCAATGTCACAACTGTGTAGTCCTCAAATTCTGTGACAATTCTCACAACTTCTGGACCAGCCACCATCCAACGTCTCAGTGCCACGGGAATGTCCGTCAGTCCAACCGCTGCTCCGTATCCTTTGATTGTTGCATTATTCTGTTAATGACACTGGTCGATTGCCATTGCTGAGAACTTGTTGCTTGTTTTATGCACAACAAACTTCCCTGCATGGGATTCTGCCAGGGTTTCTGGATGCTTCTCAGAGAGTACCATCATGTCCCGAATGTGTACTGGTAACCACCTGGAGTAGTGTGTGTGGTCTACTGCAAACATCCAGGCTACGATATTCGTTATCAAGTCCACATAGAGATGAAAGTCACCTTTGCAAAGAGATCTGACGTACAGCAGCAAGATGATCTCCAGTGATAGCGTTATCAGCCAGTAATCAAACTGGACAATCTGCTGTGTTCGCATTGCACACCATTCTTCCAAGGACACAGCATCTGTCTTTGCTGCAGTTGCTGCAGATGTGTATTCAGCATATGCTCAGTGCAGTAGTGTGTGGATACTTGCAGCTGTGACTTGGTGTGCATGCCAGGTCTTTGTCACATGGCTGGCTTTGACGAAGAAATCTGCCGTACCAGCGCTTGCGATGTTGGCCTGCACTAGAGCACTTGTCCATACGCTATCATCTAGCCAGACTCCCAGTACCTGCAAATAATTTGCTTCCACTGTTGCAGTATTCCAGGGTGAGCATGTTTGATCAAAGCATCATTAATATTATTGCTGCAGTTATAGGTAGCTGCAGTTCTTACTGGTTTGTACATAAGACAGACTATCATTGTTTAATCATCTTTGCTTAATGTGGTGTGTTTAGTAATCACAGGACTTACCTTCAAGATGGCCATATCGATGGGTAGCTCATTCAAACATCACCACAAAGTGGTCCTCTCCAAGGTCGGTTGGCCAGGTCCACTGGATTTGCTTGGCAAGGGTGTACAGTGGTTGGTCAGCAGCAAGAACAGGGACTTGACCAGGGCTGAGGTGCTGAACAGCTGCTTGGACAATGGCCATGGAATGTTTGATCATGGCTACTGAGTGTGCATTGTCCAGAAACAATGGCAACAATGCAGTGATTGCTGCAGGCATGATCACTGTTTCCTGGATGTCGGCATGGTAGGCGGCCCAGGATACCCAATCCATCCTGTTAACTGCTGCTTCTTGAGAGCTACCATCACTGTATTGAGCCACCCGTGTAACAGTCTGCAGATTGGGGGGTCTCACACGACCATGGACAGCAGGTACAGTGAACTGCTTGGTCTTCAAGGCAGCTGGCGGCACATTTGTGTACTTTGGCGGCAGAGGAGCAACTGACCTAGTGGAGGAAGTGGTTTGATTGATGATCAACACACCACGGTCAAGTCCTGCAAACTGATGGGATAGATGCTTGTGGCAAAGTGCCCCCTGTGTATATTGTATGTTGCGTGTTGTGTGTAAATGTTGGTGTATAGGCATTGGTACACGGGATATAAGCGGGTCTGTGTTTCACGTGTATTTAAAAATGTAGATTAGTATTTAGGCACGAGGATGGCACAAATCACATCACGTGCATTTAAAGTATTAGTATGTGAACACGGGAAAGTGCACTTTAATTTATTCACGTGCAGTTGTACCGAGATTCCAACTGAATGATTGACTAGCAATCGAGTCTCGGTACAACTGCATAAAAACAGCATGTTTTCATTCACTCGGGGTGGTGTGTTCGGTGAGTGGAGAACGGGATAGGAGACGGAGGTAAAGCGAACGAGAAGTAAAAGCATAGTTAAAGTATCTGCTCACCGTGTTTGTCTGTTTAGTCCGTTTTGTTTGTCTATTTATTTTGGCCGCAAGTGCCGTGTCCTGTTTTTGTGTTCTGTTTAATTATTAAATGCTGAGCGCGATCCGCAGCTCAGCTCCTAAACTCCACCTCTCTTGTTGTTTTATTTCCTGGCTCTGGTCTGACGTCACACATGCCAACTTGTCACACGTGGTGTCAGAACCGGGATCTACAGCGCCCAGGACTCAGGCCAGAGCAGGAACGCAATTTGTTGTTTAAAAAAAAAAAAAAAACGAGAGGTGGAGTTTGGTGTGATCTCGCCAGCATTTAATAATTAAACAGAACACAAAATAGGACACGCACTTGCGGCCAAAATAAATAGACAAACAAAACGGACTAAACAGACAAACACGGTGAGCAGATACTTTAACTATGCTTTTACTTCTCGCTTTTACCTCCGTCTCTATCCCGTTCTCCACTCACCCAACACACCACCCCAGTGAGTGAAAACATGCTGCTTTTATGCAGTTGTACCGAGACTCGATTGCTAGTCAATCATTCAATTGGAATCTTGGTACAACTGCACGTGAATAAATTAAAGTGCACTTTCCCGTGTTCACATACTAATACTTTAAATGCACGTGATGTGATTTGTGCCATCCTCGTGCCTAAATACAAATCTACATTTTTAAATACACGTGAAACACAGACCCGCTTATATCCCGTGTACCAATGCCTATACACCAACATTTACACACAACACGCAACATACAATATACACAGGGGGGGGGCACTTTGCCACAATGCTGCATAAGTGAAATGGCAGTGCCATGAAATGAATCCTTTGCTGTTGCAGAACTAGGACTGAAGTCAATGTTCTCAACTGCTGCTGTCGTGAAGAGTCCTTGACGCATCTTTGGTGGACACACAATGTCATCCATCCTAAAGTGTTCGCAGACTCTATTGGCTTTGTCAGATGTCAATTGCAGGAGACGGTCATACGAAACACACAGCACTAGGCTGTAGAGTGTGTGAATGAGGTTTCTCTTGCCTGTGACAGGATGGATCTTCAGTGCAATATACAGTGGAAGTGGTGTTTCGCGGTCCAAGTTGCGATGAACTGTACCAGAGGAATCTGCAGCTCATGCATGTTTCACACTGTTGAACATCAGGAGCTGAGATATGAAGACAGCTGCTGTTATGCTGACTGTGTTGACACCCTGAGTTTAATGCTTGATGTTTGGACCCTCTTGTATCACGTTCACAAGAGCCAACACCGATGGTGGTACATCTTGCAGGGATCCTTGCTTGAATTACCCATCAAATGACAACTTTCTGTCGAACATTTCTCTGTGCACGACTTGTGCTGCTTGTGCCAAATGCATTGCATCACTATCATGTTCACAGGCCTTCCCAAGAGCACCACCAATTTCGTCATCAAATGTAAGAAGTACACCTCTCCCCTGTGAATGTGCCCTTAAGTCAGGAAACACAGCTAGTAATCTGTTTTTCAGTCTTGTAGTGTGAATTCAGCCCTCAACAACAGCACCTAGCTGTTCAAGACAGGCCTTGTACATGTGTGCCAGATCAGCTAGCTGGAAGACTGGGGAAACACATTCTTCCATGTGGAAGTCTTCCATGTAGACCACCAACTCTGCAAATGCAATGCCGTGGAGATGAGCATCGGGATCCTCATCAGGACCTGTCCTGTCAGCAGCTCTTGCTCTATTGTAATTTCACAACATTTGAGGTGGTACTTAGCCTCAAGGGCAATCACATCCCCAGGTGTGAGCTTGGCCAGCAGAGCAGTGTCTTCTAGTTCCATTGCACATCTCCAAACCCTCGAATCAGTCGTAGGTGGAAGCTTGGTGGAGGCCTGCAGAGCCAGCTGGCTCATCGCAGAAGAAGCATATGGGCTCTGTAAGGTCAATGTTGCCATGGCTTGAACGTGTGAGCACAGCTGATGAAGTAACAGCCTTCTGTTGTTCTGTTGATTTCCTCAGTCGTTCAAGCTTTATTTGGTTACATTTCAAACGCCATGTTTTATGCCAGCCAACGAGGTGTGTCATCATTGTGGCCACAATGCCCTCCCAATCATTGAGTTTTTCAGTGTCAACGTCCATTGGCATGTGCCCAAGTTCCTGAAACTGAATAAGGTGACCTGCTAATGATGTGTAGCCACTGCCAACGGGTGCCTTGGTTGATTTAGCTGGACACTGCAAAGCTTCCCCAGTCTCCTTTTGACAACGCACTCCCAATTAATAGTGCCAGTTGGCTTGGGATGCTTGGTTGTAGGTAGGGTCTAGCAGGATGTGGTGTTTTGCCATGGAGATAGGGCAGGAGATGGAACCAACACCAAAGAAAAACAAGTTAGTGTACTAATAGTTTTGAATAGTTTCCACTCAGGCTGCCACCACGAAAGACTGAGAGCTGAGGTGCTGAACATGCAAAGGAGATTCACCTGCAACAAGCATATCATAACAGCGTTATGACTCTCCTCCCTTTAATGAGGCCGAAGACACTCCTTACATACCTGTAGCCAGGGGGGTGATGGAATAATTGACACACCATCAATCACCCCTGGCTATATTCTCACGAGGACAGAAAAACAATCACAAATAATGGCGGACAAGTTTTCCGTCCGTCATACATAATAATAATAATAATAATAATAATAATAATAATAATAATAATAATAATAATAATACACATTTATATACCAAGAGGTGGGCACCCCACCACAAGAAGACAATAACTGTTAAATGTCGGTGAAGAAAAAAGAAGCCCAAACTAATTTTTTCAGTGGGTGGAGGCCATTAGCATTTGCTGTTGACAACAATGTCAAGACAGGAAATTTTCCTTTTTTTAATTTTTTGATTGCATTTTGAAAAGAAAAAACAGTTTTTCCCTAATTTCTATTCTTGTTGGTGAAGACACATAAAAAGTCTCTGAACAGAGATTTCATGTAAAACATGGCAATTTTATAGGTCTTACCTCAGCACATGCTGCTGTTCCTCAAGGACAAGATGACATTTCACCCCCATAAGAAAATGTTTATTTAAACAAGGTCGATTATATCAAAATGATGCATAATGTTGGTGAGCACATTTTAGTTAACAAAATCAGGGACAGCAATAAAAATGCAAATAAAAGAGTAAATATGAAAAAAGGATTAAAACAGAAACATTTCATACTAAGCTTAATTTATTCTCTTAGACTTGTTTTGTTTTAAAACAGAAATTCACATAAAACTATGTAATTCAACTATGTATGATCATGTTACTATGACACATGGCGCTAAAATAGCAAATTATCGTTGTCCAAGGTCATTGACCTCTCACAGTCGTCAGAGGTCAAATCCAAGACCGTGCCACATCTGCAAATAAACCTTAGGGTATGAAGAAACACTGTGGAAAATGCATGCTTTTATCCCAAAATGCACAATACTATAACTTCATTTTGTTGAGCTTATCCGCTGTACTATTTCTCCACCTCTAGTGAAGAAAACTTGATAGTGGGGTGTCATAGCAATTTGTCAAATTATTGCCATTTCTATCCAATTAATGTTTTTCATCATGGTCAGGGTTGATATCAGTGGTGTTGCTGTTTAACTTTTTCGGTGTCAATGTTACAGTGTGGTTTTTTTAAAATCACACCGTCTCTCTTCAAAACTTGTGAGATGTTGTAGCCAACCAGGTTTAATGAAGGTGGGTTTAAAATATAAACAAGCAAGATAACTGCAATGGCTTACCTGAGGATTATTTCACAGCATAAATACATAAAACAGTGGGTATAGTCTAACCCTTATACATGTATAAAGCACATATTAGAACTCAACCTTTTTTACAATATGATTTGACACTTACAGTACTTTGGACAAATGTAATTAAAATCAGCATTTAAAAATAACAAGAAAGTTGTAATTACTGTTCATTATACAATGTAATATAGAGGTTATTTCATTGCCAGTTTGGCAAGAGAAGTTTCAGTCCTTCAAAAAGTTTTTAGAAATTTGGCTTACTGAAATGTAGTGTGACATAATATGGTTAAGAAGTGTTCTTATCTGTTGCTAAACTGACATCAAATTATATAGCTACATGTTCTGCAATGCATTTTTTTTTTACCAGTTCCTTAGTAGGTGATGTTAATCCTGCCATTTTCACATTATACAGTTATAATCAAAAGTTTACATACCCCAATGGAAATTTATAATTTCTAGAAAACAAAGAATTTTAGGAAAAATCTTTTGTAGCAAAAGTTTTATTTTTGTGGATGAGGAAAAAAAAAGTTACAAGAAATAGATGTCTACAATTATTTATTTCAGCATTTTTTTTTTTTGCAAAACTCGAAAATGCGAAAAACTCAAAAATGCGAACTCAAAAGTCTTCATACTCTTTGATGCTATGATAGTATTGTCTACAAGGTGCTAGACATTTCAATATTATAATGCACAACCTAATTCTAGAAAAGTCTAGAAAATGCTGGATATTAGGTGAACATTCTTAGAGAATATAAAAGGGTTAGATGTAGGATGATTGCTGTCAGTACCAGTAAGTCAATATGGGAAAAATTAAAGAGCTATCGGAAAACCTTAGGCAGAAAATGATTTATTGTCATAAAGCTGGAGAAGGATACAAGAAGATTTCTAAGCACTTGAGTATCCTAATTTCAACTATTGTTTCTATCAAGAAGTACAAGACTCGTGGTGCTGTCACACCCCTCCCTCGGTCTGGAGGAAACAAAGTTCTTTTGCAAAGAACAAGTAGAAGAATTGCGAGGAAGGTTAATAACATTCCGAGATTGACTGCCAAAGATATTCAAAATAAATTTGCTGCAAGTGGGGTTTCCATTTCAACCATAGACCGAGTATTGTATGGTGAAGGTCTCAATGGTCACAGGCCAAGAAAATAGACACTCTTAGGAAAATGTCACAAGGACAATTGCTTAAAGTTTGCAAAATGGCATTTGAATGATGGCTACTTTGAAAAATTACAAAATTAGAAAAACAAGTAAACTAAAATAAAAAAAAAACAACATTAATGTGACGATGCTGAAGTTGGCTTCTTATTCAGCTAGCTTCTTATCCATTCTTCCCTGTCTAACAGGAATTCGCTTTCCTTTGTTATCTTGTCTTATAACCCATTTTTAAGTGTTGTGCTTTCCCCATTTAATATGGCATAATCACACAGACCTGAACAAGAAAATGTCAATTTTTAGCAAACCACTCTGGAAGAAACTAAAAGATCTATAAATATGTTACGGAATTGAAATGTTATTTAGGGGTAGAGATTGATGTTCAGCAGTGATACAGTCTGTACACATTGCTTTGCACTTTGATATATGGTGGGCTTACCTTTGAAAAGTAGAAATAAAACTTCAACAAGGAAAACATGCTTTCTATATGGTGCAGAATAAAGTGGTACACTTGGACAGGTCACATTACAGCAGAATGGTTTGTTAAATTGACTTTTTCCTGTTGTTTAAAGTAGGATTTACAATTGAGTGTTTAGTGTTGTGGATGAACACTAAATACAATACATTTCTTAAAGTAAGTTAGCTTTAATTTTATAGGGGCAGCAGTGTGGAGTAGTGGTTAAGGCTCTGGACTCCTGACCGGAGAGTCATGGGTTCAATCCCAGGTGGGGGACGCTGCTGCTGTATCCTTCAGCAAGGTACTTTACCTAGATTGCTCCAGTAAAAACCCAACTGTATAAATGGGTAATTGTATGTAAAAATAATGTGTAAAAAATAATGTAATTGTGTGTAAAAACAATGTGATATCTTGTAACAATTGTAAGTTGCCCTGGATAAGGGCGTCTGCTAAGAAATAAATTATAATAATAATTTCTCTTCAGGGACTGTCTTCAGTTTAACAATGCAGTATTCAGCATTTTGATGCATATGCGCTACTTGCTGTACCATTTTGTTTTAACACTGTTCCTTTTTTAGAGATGTACCCTACTTAGCTCAATCCAGACGGTTGTCATGCTGATGCGCTGGGGAGACCGCACTATGGTTGATCCCCGGAGCCAGCATCGCAGCCGTTGTGTGTGCTGATGCGCTAGGGAGGCAAAATAAGCTGATCCCTGGAGCCAGCATTACACTTCAGCCATCAACACCAGACAGAAGGATATCTACATCATCATATGGAAGGAAGCGCAAATGGATGGAGACACATATGGATCACATTAGTTTACTGTGAAGCTACGCCTTAGTTGGTGCTTATCTTGGCGAGAGCCAAGTTCAAATTAGCATGAAGTTTTAACATCTACTCTCATGTAATGGAAATCATGAAGATCTGGATACGTCCAGTGACTGCTGTGAATAGTGCAGCTGGCAACAAGGGAAAGACCTCGTGACAGCCTGGAGAGACAGCTGACTGGAGGAAAGAGACCCCATTGGGGCTGGCAGGGTTAGCTACCCTTGTCGGCAGTATCCAGCTCTGTGTTTACAGGATGCTGGAGACACCCGCCCAAGGCTTCAAAGAAATTAAACAGAAAATACCCCTAGAGTCTGCGAGAGCGGGGCGAAGATGACTCAACGTTGGACAACACGGTTAAGGACTTAGGAACGGAAACGGATATGAGTATGGAGAGTACTTCACAAAAGACTAGTTCAAGATCTGCAGTTAGCAAAGACATGGAACTCCAGGTTTGTGTCTGCGGCTGGAGCAAGGCGACAACGGTCAGGGGTTTGAAGATTCATCAAGGGAGAATGAAATGCTTGAGGGAGAAGGGACAAGGGCCTCGCATTGATCAGTACTTCTTACGAAGTCAGTCAAGTCAGTCGAATGAAATCCAGCGACAGGAAGCAAACCACAGTTCGCAGGATATCAGCACCCCTGTCATAGATGTGAGGAGGACTTGCATGGACACAGTTAGTGATGAACCTAATGATCCTTGTGAACCCGGCAGACAAACCAGCGTAAGAGAGAAAAGAACCTCAACGGGCACAAGCCTGGAGTTAAATGGCCAAGAGCTTGTGAGAAAACTGCATGGGACACAGTAAACACAGATCTCTGCTTTGCATTGGAAAGGTTAAGTGGAACAGTTGAAAAGAAACTGGATAAATTTGGCGACATCATCTACGCATATGGAAGCGAGAGGTTTGGAGTTGAAAAAGGAAGGAAAAGTACAAACTATTCCTGGAAAGTCTAGACGGCAACAGGAGATTGAACGCTTAGTTAGAGAAAGGAGACAGCTGAGGAAGCAATGGAGAAGAGCAGAAGAAAGTCAGAAGGAGGGACTCAATCTCTTACAAAGGGTCATAAAACATAAGCTTGCAACATTGCGCAGAGCTGAGCCCACGTAAACGCTACAAAAAGAAGGAGCGTGCGAGAACTAACTTTATAAAGACCCATTCAAATTTGTAAAGAAGTTATTCAACAGTGAGAAGAATGGCACACTAAAAGCATCTAAGTTTGAGTTGGAGAGATATTTGGAGGAAACGATACAGATTCAAAAAGGCAGGAGCCTATGTCAATTCCTTCAGACATCCCACCTATCAATCCACCAGAATACCAAATGGAGGACTGTGCACCTAAGTGGAAAGAAGTAGAGCAAGCTGTGAAAAAGCAAGGGCTTCATCATCTCCAGGGCCTAATGGAGTTCTGTACAGAGTGTACAAGAGTGCTTCAGGAGTTCTACGAATCCTGTGGAAACTGATGAAAGTAGCATGGAAAAACAGGTTGTACCAAGAGCATGGCGCCGAGCAGGTGGAGTCTTTATAACTAAAGAAAAAGATTCTAGCAGCATCAGTCAGTTTCGCCCTATTTCCCTATTAAACGTAGAAGGCAAGATTTTCTTCAGCATTATTGCTCAGAGATTGTCAACTTACCTATTAAAGAACTGCTTCATTGACACTTCAATACAAAAGCGGGCATTCCAGGTTTCCCAGGATGCTTAGAACACATCAATGTGATCTGGCAACAAATTCAATCAGCTAAAAAGGAGAGGAAGGAGCTCCATGTGACATTCCTGGATTTGGCTAATGCATATGGTTCAGTGCCACATGAACTTCTTTGGGCAGCATTTGATTTTTTCAGTGTACCAATGACAATAACAAATCTAGTGAAAGCCTACTTTGGAGATTTGCAATTTAGTTTTTCAACTTCAGAATTCAGCACTACATGGCAATGCCTAGAAGTTGGAATAATGGCAGGATGCACCATTTCTCCACTGGCTTTTACCATGGCAATGGAAGTAATCATTAGGGCATCAAAATGGGTAGTGGGAGGAGAGCGCTTGGCTTCTGGAATACGACTACCACCAATTCGAGCATACATGGATGACATGACAACCATGACTACAACAGTAGCCTGCACTAATCGGTTATTGGGCAAATTAACCAATAACATTGAATGGGCACGAATGCAATTCAAGCCCACTAAATCAAGGAGCATCTCTATAATTAAAGGTAAAGTAGTAGATAAAACGTTCTTCATTAATGGTGAGGCAATACCAACAGTGTCTGAGAAGCCAGTGAAGAGCCTTGGGAGATGGTACGACGGGGATCTAAAGGATACAGTTCGTGTGGGAGAAGTTAGACAACAAGCTGTGGAAGGGTTGAAGAGCATAGACAGCAGCGCTTTACCAGGCAAACTAAAACTCTGGTGCTTTCAGTTTGGCCTACTGCCAAGGTTGCTGTGGCCACTGACTGTGTACGAGGTTTCTTTGACAACAGTAGAGAAGCTGGAAGCTTTAATCAGTTCACACATCAGGAAATGGTTGGGAGTTCCACGCTGCCTCAGCAGAGTGGGACTTTATGGTAAAGGAAGACTGCAGCTACCTGTCTCCGCCTAACCGAGGAGTTTAAGTGCGCCAAGGTCCGACTGGAAATGACATTAGTAGAGTCACGCCGACAAATGCGTAAGGGAGGCAGCACCTGTGTTGAAAACTGGAAGAAAGTGGGTGGCAAAGAAAGCTGTGGAGGATGCAAAGGCTGCCCTTCGAATTGGTGATATCATGGGGCAAGTTCAGCATGGAAGAGGGGGTCTTGGTCTCAGTTCAGCTCCTCCTACATGGCACAAGGCAGCCCCAGCGCAACGGAGGAAGCTTGTAGTCAACGAGGTGCAAAAGCAGGAGGAGAGGATGAGGTGTATAAAGGCCATTTCCCAGGGCAAGCAGGGAGAATGGATGAGATGGGAGAGTGTGGAACA
This sequence comes from Acipenser oxyrinchus oxyrinchus, assembly GCA_030684275.1. Taxonomy (NCBI): domain Eukaryota; kingdom Metazoa; phylum Chordata; class Actinopteri; order Acipenseriformes; family Acipenseridae; genus Acipenser; species Acipenser oxyrinchus. The sequence continues at coordinate 11,830,860 of CM060265.1, read as the reverse complement.
ACGCAAGATTGGCTGGCAAGACCTATGGTCAATGGAACAGAGCAGGATCAGTTTCCTTATAAGGTCAACATATGATGTTCTCCCATCACCACAGAACCTAAACCTCTGGGTAGGAGAGGATCCCTCATGTCCTTTGTGTTCATCACCTGCAACATTAAGGCACATTTTGACAGGATGTAAGGTGGCTCTTAGCCAAGGACGGTTTACTTGGCGCCATGACCAGGTGCTGCGATGTTTGGCCTTAGCATTGGAAGACAAGCGTAACATGACCAATAAGTTGCCACCTGTTCCATCAAAACATTACACACAAAAGACAACATTTCTCCGCCCAGGAGAGCAACCACCAAGAAAAGGTGTTAAAACCAATCCTCGCCCAGGACAACTGGAAGCTGCTAGAGACTGGAAAATGCTGGCAGATGTTGGTCAGCGGCTTATTTTTCCACCTGAAATTGCCACCACAAACCTTCGACCAGATATTGTCCTGTGGTCTGGATCAGCACGCCTTGTTCACCTGGTAGAGTTAACAGTGCCATGGGAGGATGCTGTAGATGAGGCGTATGAGAGGAAGAAACTGCGGTATGCTCAACTAGCCACTGAAGCGGAACAGCGAGGATGGAGAGTCTGGGTTTACCCAGTGGAAGTGGGATGTCGAGGATTTGTGGCACACTCTACAACCCGGTTTCTCAGAGATGTCGGATTCAATGGCCAAGAGTTGCGTCGCACAGTGAAGAACTTATCTGAAGCAGCAGAGAGGAGCAGCAACTGGCTGTGGTTGAGACGGAAAGATTCTGGCTGGGGATCTCAAGCACAATAGAAAGAAAGAAAGGCTGATGTACATGTAAGTAAGCTGGGCTGAGTTGAGTGGGGGACGGAGGGGGGTGATGCTGGGACGCCAGAATCACCGTCGAGCCCTCTTGAGGTGTCGTGGGCTAGTCGACGAAACACCGAGGATGGAAGGTGCCCACTTGAAGACCCCAGAGATGTACCCTACTTAGCTCAATCCAGACGGTTGTCATGCTGATGCGCTGGGGAGACCGCACTATGGTTGATCCCGGAGCCAGCATCGCAGCCGTTGTGTGTGCTGATGCGCTAGGGAGGCAAAATAAGCTGATCCCTGGAGCCAGCATTACACTTCAGCCATCAACACCAGACAGAAGGATATCTACATCATCATATGGAAGGAAGCGCAAATGGATGGAGACACATATGGATCACATTAGTTTACTGTGAAGCTACGTCTTAGTTGGTGCTTATCTTGGCGAGAGCCAAGTTCAAATCAGCATGAAGTTTTAACATCTACTCTCATGTAATGGAAATCATGATATTGGAATGTTTTGATATTATGCTTGTTGCACTATTGACTTAAATTAAACATTACTTAGCCCACTTTAGTACACTGTAAAAAAAAAATCTCATGAAAGTTAGTACAGGTTGTACTAGATAAGTTTAGTCAACTAAGAACGCTCAAATTGTTCTCTGAACTTAACTAAACAAGTTGGTACAACCTCAACGACTCACAACTGTTTAAACTTATTGAATTAAGTTGTATCAAATGAACGCTTCTAAGTGTTCTCAACGCCTTGATTTACTAGTGATGTGTGCATGCTCCCAACTGATACACTTCCTGTGCGCGAAATCGTTGTCAGGATGCCAGGGAGTCCATCTCTCGCTCAGGAACACGAGTGCCGAGCCTTCGCAGTTGCCAACATAAGTAAACTTTTCGTTTATTATTTAATTTCAGCTACGTTTTTTTTCTTTTTGTTTAAAGTGTTTTTAAACAAAGTAAGCATGTGCTTTCTTTTTCCATTTAATGGTCAGGTTAACTCCATTTGTATTTCTTTATACATGCAATTGATTGGTTTAAACTTCAGTAGCGCACAAACGCCAAGCATAGGCCTGCTTTACTGGGCTTTTTTTTGTTTTTGTTTTTTTTGGTTCGGGCTTACTAAACCAGATATTTGTTTTAACCTAATTTTTAAAATGCATTGCTCTTTTATAATTATTATTTTCCATTGCTTGGCGGAGATGATGAAATTCGTTAATATAATTTGCATAATCGCTGATAAAGTCTCACTTATACACACATACATAATACCAACATTTAGTAGTAAGTAATGCCAACATTTTAATCTTATGCGCAGCATATTAAGTTTATTATTATTGAGTTTTAATGTGGGGCTAAAACCTATTGAAAAAATGCGAGAGCTTTATAATGGTGCTGATTCGCTGAGGTGACAAAATGTCCGACCCGCTGTATCACACTCCACAGATAGATGATTTTCCTAAATATAGATGTGTTTGACCAACAACACGTGTGTGGGAAGTAATAAAGTTGTCGTTTTAGCTTTTGATAATAAGCACTCTGTTTATTGAACACAGTCAAAATGTGAGATTAAAAAATACATACATTAAAAAAAACGTAGAGTAGGCTTTTTTTTAATGTGTCATACATTTTCTTGGTCACTCAGCCTAAATATTCGTAGTCTTCATGCAGCTGGCTTATTGGAAAACTGACATATAATTATATTTTGATGCCATATGTACTTATCTATTTGCATAGTATCTCAATATTGACCTTAAATGTATTGCTCTGTCGAATACCATTTACCATTGGAAATTGTACATTTTACAGTACCTCTGTCCACACACCAAGCCTAGTCCATCATGCCAGATATAGCTAAAGATGGTTCTTGCTTTGTGTTCCAGGTGTGCACTTTAAAATATATAAAACAAATCTGTCAAATTATATAGTATATTCAATTAATTTCCTTTGTAATTTTATTATGCATTTATTATGGTACAAATAAGCTGTTTATCTATTGCCCTAAAATGCTTGTAAGCTGATCAGTGTGTGATTTAAATATAAAGTGTATATTCAAATCTTGTTTTTTTTTCTTTTTTGCAGAATCTAGTAAGCCAGAAGAAAGAAATCTAGAAAGACAGAAAGAAAGAAAGAAAGAAAGAAAGAAAGAAAGAAAGAAAGAAGAAATTGATGTAGTGCAATTGTAAGTACTGCAGATTTTCATCAGCTAATCAAGGAATCCTGCTCAGACATTATAAATTTAAACATGGACATTATGGGAGGACCTGTCCATTGCCATCTTTATACCCAGGGTGTGTGTGTTCTTTTAGAACAGAAGGAGCACTAAAGACTCACCTGACCAGCTACCTGTACGGATTAGGCCAGAAGCAGTGAGTGCATCTTTCCGTTGTGAGTTATGTGATGTGTGTCATCAGAAACAGTATTTTATTCATTTAGGAAGACATTTAAAAAATCATGAAACTGTCAAATGCCCTTTTTAACATTGTGCTTTTGAGTCCAGTGTGTATTCCACTTTTACCTCACACAAGAGCAGAAGTCACAATTCCTATATGCTAGAGAACTTTAGAGTTGAGCTCATTTCAAATTATAGCCAGCAAAGTTTTACCGGCAACGAAGAAACTGATTTTGGAGTAAATTTAATCCAAGAAAATCTAAAAAAAAAAAAACAATGTTACCAGGGTGTTTATCATCCTTTTCTGAAAACTTGAAACCTAAGACCATTTGCAAAACTTTATAATGACAGTTCATACACTTTATCCTGGGTTAACAATCTAAAAATAATGAATTTAAAAACTTCCTAAAAGAAAAATTGACGGGGGTTTTTTTGTCAACCTTCTTTTAATTGTTTTTATTGTATTTGTTTATTCCACAGTAACAAGCTTTGTCAGCCAACAAGATATTGTTCAGAGTTATTTTGACAACAGATGCCATCCAGAAAATTTACATAGACAGTCTCCCAGAAACCGTAGATAAACTTCATGCAGTACTGAAGGACAAACTTCAGCTACAGCAAGACTTTATACTACAATATGAAGATCCAGATTTTGGGAATGAGCTGTGTAACTTGACTAACATTTCAAATGTACCAGCAGAGAAGGCAACACTGAAAGTAATTTTCAGTTCGTTACCAGAGTCAGATCTTTCAGACTTTACCCTGGACACAGCCAGTATTTCTTCATCACCAACAACAAGTGAGTCATCCTCAGTAAATGTAAACAACCGCTCACAGCAATGGCCTGCAACATTCATCATACCGAGCTTCTCATATGATGTTGAATATAGACTCAGACAATGAAATGAGGCATATGAAAAGGATGGTTCCCTTTTGACCATTTCTAGAGATATGAAGATGGAGATTCTGGACAGAATTGCTGACGCTATCTATACATATAAAGCATATCCATCTAATGAAGAAATTGAAACTGTGGCAATAGCTTTGACACAAAAGCATCCATGTCTTAAAGAGCCTGGATCTACTACAGGTTGGTATGGTAGGAAAATCAGTTTTAAATTCAAAATGGGTAATTTCCGTTAAAAAATGCGAATGGCAGGATGTAGAGAGGTTGAAGTTAACCGTGCGAAGAGGCAGTCCAATGAAGAGAGGTGTAAAAGAAACAGCGTCAAGAAACCCAGGAGAGCAGAAATAAACTTTCTACCAGATCACCCTCTGGGAGAAGATCCAAACACTCTAGAAAAGGAGAGAAATATTTTGCAAGATGAGATGAAGAAAAAGAATGTGAATTGGATACTGATAAATGCTAAAATGGATATCACATTTTCTTTGAGGAGAAAGGAGATCATTGAGGATGAGCCACTTGTGGCGGAGATTAATAGCAGATGGCCGGTGTTGTTTACTGAGAGACAGGTACAGTACTATTGTCTTTTAAATTTCAATGATACTGGTCAGTTTTTCTAGTAGTTATTGTAGTTACTGATCTAACAGAACCAAGTTATAAGGTGAAAATGAGCATTACTATCATAGATATATATACCATGTTTAATTGCTTATTTCACGGTGTATTTTATAGGCTGAAATTACTTAAGTTTAGATTTTCCTCCTGATATTATAGGTATGTGCAGAATTCTCTCGGCTAGTATCTATGGATCTCAAAAAGACATTCCTTGCTGCACTTGACCAACATTCACCAAGATTGCTGGCATTCTACAGAATGAAGGGTGGTGGACCGGGAAAGAATCTTCAGTCTGTCCTGGAGTCTCTTGACAAAAACGTAAGTATTTGGTTAAATATCTGGTATAGTGCTAAGGACTGTGTAAATCAGGGGTGGCCTGCGCTGGAGGGCCAGTGTTCGTCCTGGTTTTTGTTCCAACAGTGCCCTATGTTACTTAATTGGACTAGTAATTATATTACTGAACTGTGTGTTACAAAAAAACACTGATTGCAGTCATCAAGTGGACTGAGATTAATTTCACTTAAGTAAATGTAAACAAACAATTATTACATATTATTAACTATATATGAATATCTGACATGAGCTTACTCCCCATTGCAACTACTGAATAAGTTATATAAGAACCTATATACAGTATAAATATCTAACATTACCTCACTCCTTATCACAACTGAAACAACCACATGGCTAGTAACTTGGTCACTAACACGTTTTATTGCAGAATTCCAACCGAAACAAGAGATCAGCTGTATTGCGAGGCCTTCCATATTTCATCGGAGAAGATCCCTCTAATCTATTCATAACTTGTCTGGTAAGTTTTTCTTTCTTTTCTTTTTTTTTTGCTTATTTCATTATATCATGAATTCCATTAATGAAATATGTTATTTTCTTTAACAGACCTATGGAAACAATACAGATAGTACTGGCAATTGAATGTGGGGAATATTGTAGACCTAAATTATATACAATTATATTGATTTCTTTTTATATATAGGCAACTGATCCTGAGGAAAACACTGTAAAGGGGCTGAAAATTGGAACACTGACAGTAAGAGAAGAAGTCTTTTCAGAAGAAATTATCAATGTTGCACTTGTTCTTGAAGAGCAGGTTGTCGTGACAGATCTGTGGGATGTTTCAAATGCCATAGCTGTGCTATTTGGTCTTCTGTACGCACTTAATATTGAGTACCCTAGGGTTCTGAGGTATACTTTTGAAGTTATCCAGAAGGTTTTCATGAATATTGGTGGAGTCAGATGTTCAGCAAGAGTTCAAAGCCTCAAAAACAGACTTTTTCTGTAAGGTTCAGGATAATATGGCTAATTAAAAAAAAAAAGTAATTACTTTAATTTTAGTGTTGCATAGTCCTTGCTTGGTGAAGCAAGAAGTGAGATATTAACCCGTTCTGCTCGCTCAGCACCTAGCCATAAGACTGGGTTAAAATTTGGAAGTATGTCTTAAAACATTGAAAAGTTAGTTAAATAGATTGATTGTTATAAATGATGACAGTTTTTCTAAGTAATTCAATCATTGTTTTACTGCTTTAAATATTTCACAATGAATAGAAGGGTAATTCTCACAAACTGGCTGCAAAACCAGGTGTATATCTTTTAAAAAATACATAACAAAAGATTATAATCACTGTAAAGAAGAAAAGCCATTCTTTGATGACATGTATTTTTAAAAAAATGTCACCATTTTTGACATTTTTATTGTTTTTTACTGTTGAAATCTCAATACCGTAATGCGCACAAACATTTTTTTTTTTTTTAATATAACTTTCATTCTATTTTTTTTTTAAATCAGCTTATCTCAACATCTTTTCAAAATTGAAAATGCCACTTCACGGTGATGAACAGACAATTTTTTATCTGCCACTTGAAAACAGCTACAAAGGAAATATAGGGATTAGATCCCATCATCTCTGAACTACTATGTCTATCGTAATTACTCTATCATAATTACTTAGTTTAATAGCAATGCAAGTTCAGTTACACGTTAAGAGTCAAATAATGCTGTTTTTGTTGTATAAGATGAATATATTGCATAGACACACATAGCGCTGTGATGTCTAGATTTTCACACTGTTCAGAAAATGTGCTTGGCAGCAAGCTTACTGTACCAAAAAATACTGCAGCATTCCAAAAAAAAAGCCAGACTAATGAAACTTGTTTAATGACAGTTCTTGCAAGTGATGTTACCAACTTAGTAAGTTGTATTTCAGCTAGATCAGCTGAGATCTGTGTTTATTTGGGGAATCTTAAATCTGTATTATACTGTCTTTACTATATTTGATGACTTTAAATGATCCCCTTTAATACAATTATGCTGGGTAGAGTTTCATGAAATATATGGAATAGTTCATACAACTTAAGATTTTCAACTTGTCAAAACTTAATTTTCTTATTCCATACAACATAAATTACCATGCATGTACAAGTTTTAGCCTTGTTTTACCAACTTTACCATCCAAGTAGAACCAACTTTAGTAAACTTGTGTAAATAAGTTTGCTCAACTCAGATAATTATGTTGTACAAATATGCTTTTTTGTTAATTAAAATCAACAGAGTTAGTTGTCAAACTTAAAATTAGCAAGTACTCCCAACTTCTTGCTTTGTTCATCTAATTTAACAATCCAGCTTCACACAACTTAACATAAACAGTAGAACAACTTAACAAAGTTAAGGCAGCCAGTTGACTTGACTGTGTTAAGTTGGATCAACTTCCAATTTTTTACAGTCTACTTTTGAAATATATAAATAAATAAATCGGATGGTTTGATGATTTTATTTAAAAGCATATATCTGCAATGTGTTTATTTATTTATTTATTTATTTATTTATTTATTTATTACTTTTAAATTTTGATTTCCAAAGTATAGGTTGACACATTTGGTAGCTACCCTGGAAAATAATTCAAACTAGTCTCACTTTGACAGGCAGGGGTGGTCAGATCTTGTTTTGTATTTGTTCTTATTCAGGTCGGCTTTGGTAAAGTAAATTTCAAAAAATGTGTCACTGCAGTTATACCTCCTCCTCCTGAACTCCCATCATCTCCTCCTGAACTCCCATCATCTCCTCCTGAACTCCCATCATTTGTTCCGATCATGTTTGTTTGTTTTATGTTGTCCTAATTAAACAAGCGATTGGTAAGACTGAATGGAAATAAGAATGTGCCCTTGTGTTTGCATTTGCGTTTTGACTCATTTTTCCACTGGTTTGGTACACTTTTCAATTGTGTTTATATACCATTTGCTAACACAGTTGATCCGGAAGTATTATTTTGGCAGATAAACCTGCTTAAATGCTCATTCTTTATTCATTTAGAACCTCAGAAATTCTGCATGAAATGTGACCCGCCGGCAGATAAAACGGAGGATCACGTTTGAAAATAGACGGATATTTTTTAAAGGATTAACAGGTGGGAAAATTCTGCGGATTTTGCCATTTTCAGCGAAAATTAAACCCCTTTTTTAAATCGGGTCCAATAACCCTGAAGTAATGCATGTGTAATGCATGTATAATGCAACTGTAATGCGTGTGTAATGCATGTGTAATGCATGTTACGGTAGAAGTCAGAATATTGACAAATCTCAAAATGTACTGGTAAATGTCAACATTTACCAAGTAAAGTGCTAAATGTCCGAAATAAACATGGTAGCGCTTTACTTCGGACATTTATCGGTAAATCTCAAGAATAACCAAGTGCCTTTACCAATAAGCTTTCAATAAATGTCCGAAAAGTAATAATTCCAGGCATTTGCCAATAAGCTTCGGTAAATCATAAGATTAACTGGTAAATATACATAAAATATATTAATTCATAGTTCTGGACATTTACCATCTTACTTGGTAAATTTTGACAGTTATCAGTAAAACCTAAGATTTACTAAATTCTGACTGTTACTGTAACACTCTTGTGTTTAGTTGTACAATAATGGAACTTGCTCAAGATGGTTCAGAATGGTGAAAACAATGGTTTCTATGATGTGAACTGTTCCATTTCTGATGTTTGGATTTAATTGTTTACTGTTTTGGTATTGAAAATAAAATAGCTATCGCTATAATCAGGTTTAATTTTTACAAATACACAACAAACTGTGAAATGTGTTTTCAACAACTTCATTTTAAAATGAGTAAAAAAGATTCCTTGTTTTATATATATATATATATATATATATATATATATATATATATATATATATATATATATATATAATTAATTTAAAAAATGAATCTTTATATATATATATATATATATATATATATATATATATATATATATATATATATACTATGCAAAAGTTTTAGGCAGTGTGAAAAAATGCTGTAAAGTAAGAATGCTTTCAAAATAGACATGTTAATAGATTATATTTATCAATTAACTAAATGCAAAGTGAGTGAACAGAAGAAAAATCTAAATCAAATCCATATTTTGTGTGACAACCCTTTGCCTTCAAAACAGCATCAATTCTTCTAGGTACACTTGCACAAAGTCAGGGATTTTGTAGGTATATAGTCAGGTGTATGATTAAACAATTATACCAAACAGGTGCTAATGATCATCAATTCAATATGTAGGTTGAAACACAATCATTAACTGAAACAGAAACAGCCATGTGGAGGAATAAAAACCGGATGAGGAACAGCCAAACTCAGCTAACAAGGTGAGGTTGCTGAAGACAGTTTACTGTCAAAAGTCATACACCATGGCAAGACTGAGCACAGCAACAAGACACAAGGTAGTTATACTGCATCAGCAAAGGTCTCTCCCAGGCAGAAATTTCAAGGCAGACAGGGTTTGCAGATGTGCTGTCCAAGCTCTTTTGAAGAAGCACAAAGAAACGGGCAACGTTGAGGACCGGAGACGCAGTGGTCGGCCAAGGAAACTTACTGCAGCAGATGAAAGACACATCATGCTTACTTCCCTTCAAGAATCGGAAAATGTCCAGCAGTGCCATCAGCTCAGAACTGGCAGAAAACAGCTGGGACCCTGGTACACCCATCTACTGTCCAGAGAAGTCTGGTCAGAAGTGGCCTTCATGGAAGACTTGGCGGCCAAAAAGCCATACCTCCACGTGGAAACAAGGCCAAGCAACTCAACTATGCACTAAAACACAGGAACTGGGGTGCAGAAAAAATGGCAGCAGGTGCTCTGGACTGATGAGTCAAAATTTGAAATATTTGGCTGTAGCAGAAGGCAGTTTGTTCGCCAAGGGCTGGACAGCGCATACGAATGAGTGTCTGCAGGCAACAGTGAAGCATGGTGGAGGTTCCTTGCAAGTTTGGGGCTGCATTTCTGCAAATGGAGTTGGGATTTGGTCAGAATTAATGGTCTCCTCAATGCTGAGAAGTACAGGCAGATACTTATCCATCATGCAATACCATCAGGAGGCATCTGATCTGACTCCAAATTTATTCTGCAGCATGACAACGCACCCCAAACATACAGCTTAAAATAACTATCTGAAGAACTATCTTCAGCTTTAAAGAAGAACAAGGAGTCCTGGAAGTGATGGTATGGCCCCACAGAGCCCTGATCTCAACATCATCGAGTCTGTCTGGGATTACATGAAGAGAGAGAAGCAACTGAGGCTGCCTAAATCCAGAAAAGAACTGTGGTTAGTTCTCCAAGATGTTTGGGCCAACCTACCTGCCGAAGTTCCTTCAAAACTGTGTGCAAGTGTACCTAGAAGAATTGATGCTTGATGCTGTTTTGAAGGCAAAGGGTGGTCACACCAAATATGGATTTGATTTAGATTTTTCTTCTGTTCACTCACTTTGCATTTAGTTAATTGATAAATATAATCTATTAACATGTCTATTTTTGAAAGCATTCTTACTTTACAGCATTTTTTCACACCTGCCTAAAACTTTTGCACAGTACTGTATATATATATATATTATTTATTTATATATATTTGCATTTTAAAAAAGAGTTGTCAGGAGTTTTACAAATGAACCCTTAAATATAATCTATGCATAAGGTGAAGTTTAGCATTTATTCCCTTTTCTGTGATAAAATGGTTAATTTAGAGATATATCCAGACATAATCACATAACATTTGACAAGAATTCAAAAATACTGTTTTAAAAAAGTATTCAATAATAGAGAATATTTTACTAACCTCCTCTTTTGAAAAACATCTTCATATTCTAAGTGTAAAGAAACCCACAAGCTGTGCTCCTGTCTTTATGTGTGAAGTATCACAGGTGTTGTGTGCCTGGCTTCCCTCATCTAATACATAACATGTATGTTTGTTTTTAAATAATCACAAATTACGTAACCATGCCACAAATATGAAATATTGCTTATTTATATGAAAATACATCTGAACACTACTTTGTTATACACACCCATGCCCTTCCCAAAATAGGCTACATATCTTCCAGGTAAAACATGAAGAACTTGTTGTGTTTTAGAATTTAAATTAGTCAAATTGTTGTCTGCATTGTTCTTTTGCAGCACTGCTGTTTTTTAATTTTTTTGTTTGTTTGCATTTGCATTCGAATTGATACTACTTACCAATTAGATTTGTATTTTATTTGATTCATTTTAAAATCTACAAGAAAATGCTCTTCCAAAACAAAGAATGTAAAACAATTAAAATATCAAATCAATACAGTCAAAACTGTATAGTAACAAACAGGGGTACCTAACTTAGTTTAAAAGTGGGGGTGAAGAAAACAACTTTTTTTCGGGAAACCTATTTTTACTTTTCAAGTTATTGTTGTAATTGTAAACCCACAAAATGGAGCTAGTGTTTCAACATAAAATATCTAACATTTACTAACAGCACTTATTAAGTATAAAGTCAAGTAGCAGCAACTGGTAGGAGCACTTCTAGTGGCATATCTGCACAATTATTATTATTATTTGTTTATTTAGCAGACGCCTTTATCCAAGGCGACTTACAGAGACTAGGGTGTGTGAACTATGCATCAGCTACAGAGTCACTTACAATTACGTCTCACCCGAAAGACGGAGCACAAGGAGGTTAAGTGACTTGCTCAGGGTTACACAATGAGTCAGTGGCTGAGGTGAGATTTGAACCGGGGACCTCCTGGTTACAAGCCCTTTTCTTTAACCACTGGACCACACAGCACTGTGTGGTGGGTGAACAGACGGGAGGAGGCAAGAATCATTAGTATTTTTAGCAGTTTTGAATCTGTAATCAGTCTCTTTTTTGTGTTGAAAATGGAGCATAAGTTTTCATGTTAAAGTGAAAATGAATATAAGGGGAGGGGTGTGGGGGTAATTTGACTATTTAGAAATGTGGGTCTGCACCTGACTACATTTCACATATGTATATTTGATTTTCAACTTTTTCAAGAAAAAAAAAACATTGGAAAGTTATATAATATGCATAATAGTTTGCTCCCCCCCCCCCATGTTCAAAGTGGAGGGGCACCCCCCCCTTTGCCCTTTGGGTCAGGCGCCTAAGGTAACAAATCCCCTCTGCATACAATACTCTACTGTACTGACAAATAAGAACAATCAACATACTATTTAGTATGCATGAGATATTAAGTTTCCAAACACCCCATTGTGACAAATGATGAAACGTGGCTGTTTTAAATGTGTATTTACAAAACTGTACAGTAAAAAATCCCCACATTACCTCTAATTTCCATTACATGAGAGTAGGTGTTAAAACTTCATGCTGATATTGGACTCAGCCCTCACCAAAATAAGCACCAACTAAGACATAGCTTCTTTTACTGTAAACTAATGTGATCCATCTGTGTTTCCTTCCATCTGAAGGCTGAAGTGTAATTCCGGCTCTGGGGCAGTGGTGCACAACTCGGGCCTGCAGGGCCGGTGTCCCTGCACGTTTTGATTCCAACTAAACCCTAAGTACTTGTAAAGGATGGCTTGCAGTGGTGAGGTGTGGTGACGTCACAGACCAGAAACACAGACTCAGGAAGAACGGATGATTGCTGAAACGCTACGGCGTTCGGCTTCTTTTATTTAATAATAAATATACAAAAGATTTAAACAAACCAGGCAGTACAAAACAAAATGGCGCGTTGACCAAACAAATAGAAATAAACAAATAAGTGTGCTGGTTTTACCACCAGCACGATACTTAGCAGTTGTTTTACTCTCTCTCGCTAGCTCACTCAAAACCTTTCTCGGCTCTGAAACTCTCCTCCGAGCACGGACAGCTGCAGGTTCTTATATTCTGGCCAAGGGGTTAACTAGCTGTTAATTATCTTATTACCCCTCGGCCACAGTCTGCACGAGTTTAGTAAGGATGCGTGACTGTCAGCTAGTTAAATAATCAGTAGCTGATCAGCCACGCATCCTCACGAGGTTTTTAAATTATAAAAACAACAACAAATATGCGGCGCTTTGATCTGCGCCGCAAACAAAAATACAAATAATAATAAATATATATATATAGGGGTGGGACACTCCGCCACAGTACTTTATTGGACCTTATTAGAAGCTTAATTGGTCTAATTAACTAATTTATGACCTGAGTTGTGCACCACTGCTCTAGGGATCAGCCTATTTTGCCTCCCTAGCGCATCAGTACACACAACATCTGCAATGCTGGCTCCAGGGATCAACCACAGTGCGGCCTCCCTAGCGCATCAGCATGACAACCGTCTGGACTGAGCTGAGTAGGGTATTTCAAGGGGGCACCTTCCATCCTTGGTATTTCATCGACTAGCCCACAACACCTTAAGAGGGCTCGACAGTGATTCTGGTGTCCCAGCATCACCCCCCTCCATCCACCACTCAGCGAAGCCCAGCTTACTTACCTTCCTTTCCATCAACGTTGCTTTCTTTCTACTGTGCTTGAGGTCCCCAATCACAATCTTTTCGTCTCAACCAGAGCCAGTTGCTGCTCCTCTCTGCTGCTTCAGATAAGTTCTTCACTATGTGTCGCAACTCTTGACCACTGAATCCAATGTTTCTGAGAAACCGGGTTGTGGAGTGTGCCATAAATCCTCGACAACCCACTTCCACTGGGTAAACCTGGACTCTCCATCCTCGTTGTTCCGCTTCAGCAGTTAGTTGAGCGTACCGAAGTTTCTTCCTTTCTACGCCTCATCCACAGCATCCTCCCATGGCACTGTTAGCTATACCAGGTGAACAAGATCACAAGAAAATCAGGTTGAAGGTTAGTGGTGGCAATCTCAGGTGGGAAAATAAGCCGTTGTCCAACATCTGTCAGCATTTTCCAGTCTCTAGCAGCTTCCAGTTATCCTAGATGAGTTTTGGTTTTAATACCTTTTCTTGGTGGTTGCTCCCCTGGACGGACGAATGTTGTTCTTCGTGTGTCATATATTGCTGGCATTGGTGGTAACCTGTTGGTCATGCTGCGTTTGTCTTCCAATGCTAAGGCCAAACATCACAGCACCTGATCATGACACCAAGTCAACCGTCCTTGGCTAAGACCCACCTTACATCTAGTCAAAATGTGTCTTAATGTAACTGGCGGTGAACACAAAGGGGCACCACGGGTCCTGTCCATAGATCTCATCAGCCGATCTTGCGTTGTTCCACACTCTCCCATCTCGTCCATTCTCCCTGCTTGGCCTGGGAAACTGCCTTTACGTACCTCATCCTCTCCTCCTGCATTTGCACCTCATTGACTACCAGCTTCCTCCATTGAGCTGGGGCTGCTTTGTGCCATGTAGGAGGAGCTGAACTGAGACCAAGGCCTCCTCTTCCATGTTGTACTTGCCCCATGATATCACTGATACAAAGGGCAACCTTTGCATCTTCCACAGCTTCCTTTGCCAACACAGGTGCTGCCCCCCTCACACATTCGTCATGTGACTCTACCAATGTCATTTCCAATTGAACCTTGGTGAACTTAAACTCCTCTGTTAGAGCTGAAACTGGCAGCTGCAGTATCCCTTTACCATACAGTCCCACTCTGCTGAGGCAGCATGGAAATCCTAACCATTTCCTGACGTCTACATACAGTATAACAACTCTACTAATAAATAACAACAGCCAATATGCTTGAGATATTAATGTTCAAAAATACCCCATATTGCATTTTCCCGTTGTGGTTAATTCCAAAACTGTGCATGGCACTGATACGAAATGTTGTATTTTTGCTATACACAACCATGCCCTTCCCAAATAGGCAACGTATCTTCCCTGTGTGTGATATACAATTATTGGTTAAAACCTGTAGAACATGTTTATTGAAATTAGTCATGACCACATTGTTCTATTTTTTAGCACTGTTGTATCTTCATTTTTTTTTAATCAACTTTTTGTTTCGATCATTTTTTTAAGGATAAAAAAATTGCAAGGAAATTGAAGTATGTGTAACCTTATAATAAGTAAAACTTGAAGCTATTAAAATATGAAAATAGCTATACCATTTTAAAAGCTTCTGTCTGTTTGTTTCCATTGCTGATGTACAAGTGTTTTAGTTTGTTGCATCACTGATACAAAATCATCGTAAAATTTTCCTGCTGTGTTGTGAAATTGTGATTGTTCTTGAAGTTCTTTTTGTTTTGTAACTGTTGAACCTCTGATTTTTTAAAGGTCATGTGTATAATCTAGGGTTGCCACTTGCCACCTGTCTGTTTGACCCAGACAGTCCAGGAATTGGCTGCTGTGTCCGGGGGCAGGAATTAACAAGCCTGGACACTCTAATGTCTGGTTTAAAGCAAAGAAACACCAACCTCTCTTTAATATTGTGCAGCACAGGATTAAGAAGCGCTGGAAAAGGGCAAGAATGTGTCGGATGCCAAAGTAAATATGAGAATGGCCCTGCACTGACTCGTGAGCGGTGAAGACGAACACACGCTGTCCTCCTGCTGCAGCCATCAGCTGAACACTTTTTTTCACTCTGCAGGCTCGCCATGCAGCCAACCCAGAGCTACAGATTCAGAAGACAACGCAGCTCTGGGCAGCTTACAGGCAAGCCCGCAGGTGCCCGGCCAGTCTATAGGGGTCGCTGGTGTGTGGTGAGTCGAAGACACCCTGGCCGACCTAAGCCTTCCTCCGGAATACAAAACTGTATGCTTTTCTCTTTGTGAACATGCTAAGTGAAAAACGGCAATTCAAAAACCGTCAAAATCTACCAAGGTGGCAAATCTGCCGAATTTAACACCAGCCAAAATTTCCAGCTATACGGTACATTAGTTGAAGGATGTCCACTATCTTATTAGAAATGTACTGTTTATACTTAGTCCCCAGCATTTGAATAATGCTTTACATTACATAGATCTGCGTGTGATTAAATACATAACCGTTACAGTAAAATATGGTTTAATTACGATATATAATGGTAATTAAACCATATATGCATGTGTGTATGTATACTATGCTTTACATATTTAGCTGTAGCCATTTGTATTATTGAAAATCCCAAACCACATTTGAGTACATTTTGACTCATTTTCTCTTTTTACCAACACATAACCTACAGTGCCGTTGTTTTGTAGTTTTTAATGTGTATCAATAACATTTCTTAATATTTATTATAGGGGGAGGGGGGAAATTTGCCATTACATAACGACTGTAAAATAATTCTGACCGTCACAAACAGGCTTTTCAGGTTCAGAAATCCAGTGACAGCTACTTGTCTCGGGTAAGATTAGCCTCTAACGTACCATGATATAGCTACTATATTTATGTCTTACAAGTTTGAATGCTAGAAATATCAACAGCACAATACTGTGTATACTGCATGATTGTTGATTTGTACCGAGATCTGGTGGTATGGTGTTAAACTGTATTACAGTATTCTGTAGTTTTGATAGGCCTATGCTGACTGAGAAATATGTCCATGTTTGGTCTGTGGAAAAGGCGGCAACCATTAGTGTCAAGTTTCTCTGCATTTCTTCCTGGGTTTCTATCAAAAAGCACACAGTATTTACAGTCGGCTCCATCATCAACTGCAGAATAAAGCAACAAAGAAAACTAAGTGAGCCAGCTTTGTTGTCTGATGTCTTCTTCAATATATATTTCTCATGAGGATGCCATGGCTGCATGAAAATCTCATAGCGCTTTGCATCTGACAGAGTGTGTGTTCTTACAGTATAGTCCACTGTCATTTGGGTGGCAATTCTGCAAAGACAAAATAATGGTTTTCTTTTGTTTATTTTATTGTGCAAAATTGTACAGTTATTTTTCCTCGTCTAACTCGAACCTGCGCTCTTGTCCCCATGATGGGGGGAGGGGCAACATTCATTCCCTGCACAACTCTCACAGAAAAATAAATAAATACATAAACACATTGCCATGAGATTTTGCTTCTGTTCAAATCAAGTAAAAAAAGCTTAATAATTGTTTTTATATATTCCAAAGTAGAGTTCAAATCCCCAAAATATGGTAAATGGCAAAATGAGCCCAATAAAGGCCGTGGGGAAAGAAAAATCTTGTGTAGACGATTTAATAACTTATGCAGACGACTGAATCTCTTGTGTGCTCGATTTAATATCCTGTGTGTGCACATGTGCAAATCAGGTTACTGCAGTAGCTACCAGAACCAGAGGTGAAATAACTTGCACTGCTTTGACAGCAGCGACTGGCCTGGTTTCCAAGCCAGACTCATCACAAAATCTGGGTATGCTGATTTCTTGCATGTTAGAATGTGTTGGTATAGACTTTGGCCATGTGAATGGTACACCATTATGAGCTATAAATTTTCTGAATTGTTACATTATTATTCAATACAAAAAAAAAAACATTTTCATTACTAAAATGATAAAAGTCAGCCATATATTTTGTATATGCTTTATATACACAACACATCTAGACCTGGAACAGGGCTCCCCTAACCCGGTCCTCGTGACTCCAGTGTCTTCTGGTTTTCGTCTCAGCTGAGCTCTCAGTTACTTAACTGCATCCTTAGTTGAACTAATACTTTGCTTAATTAGACCTATTTAATTGATCCGAAACAGTTGGAGATTTCAAGTTAACTATAACATTTTATAAGTAACTTGAAATCTGCAACTTTTTAGAAGCTAAGAACAATTAAAAAGGTCTAATTATTAGTTCAATCAAGGGTTTGATTGAACTAATAATGAGTTTGTTATTGAACTAACAAGTTAAGTAATTGAGAGCTCAGCTGGAATGAAAACCAGAAGACGTAGGGCATCCTCTGCACAAAAGCATTACAAAAGGGATGCTTTGTTTTCGTAGAAAGCATTACACAGTATTCATACAATGCAGCCTGTAATTAGTTCATGACACTGACTGAATAATGGAATTTGAATTTCACTTGTGATTGTGATGCTTGCCAATGGATGGACGGTAGAAAACTTTACATGCAGGGATGTAAATAAGCCTCTCAACGCATAGCAGTTTGGTCCATTCTTGGTTTTACTATGAGTTTAATAGTACACACCTGGGCTTGTTACCTACTCACTGTGGCTAATCAAGCTCATAGTAAAACCTGGAATCCAACCATAAAAGAGCTGGTTGTGCCAAAATCCCAATGGAATGCATTGGAAGGTCTGGTATTTGTCCACCCCTGTCCTACAGTCATAATGAAAATCATTTTATAATCAGTAGTAGCCATGGAGGAAAAGCCTTGGGAATTGATAATAGGAGAGAGTGCTTTGTGACTTAGGGATGAGTACAGGGATTCCCCTTGGCCCA
Source organism: Acipenser oxyrinchus oxyrinchus (assembly GCA_030684275.1). Lineage (NCBI taxonomy): Eukaryota > Metazoa > Chordata > Actinopteri > Acipenseriformes > Acipenseridae > Acipenser > Acipenser oxyrinchus. The sequence goes on along the minus strand of CM060265.1, from coordinate 11,812,540 downwards.
CGGAGAGCTGGCCTCCGAGGCTAGGAAACCTAGAAGTGTGAATGGGAAAACAAAAGAGAGTTAGATAGATTTGGCTGGGGGTCCCCTTTGTCCTGCGGAGAACCTTCCTGGTGGAGGACGAAGAGGCTGGGCCTCTAAGGTTGGGAAGTGAGCTTCACTTACCCCCGAAAAGAGGACCCCCGGCTCCCACAAAAAGTAAAATAATCTATATAACAGCCGGCATAAATTAAGTTATTGTAAGTTATTTTTATATATTTTATTACAATACCCAAAATACTGTACAAGTTCAGAAAAATAAAACAACTTGAAATACGTTATGCACTCAAACAAACAACACTATTCTCTGGCAACACAAGGTATGAAAAGTAAAATAATGAAAATTAATGCAGTAACAGCCAGCAGTTATTGTATAGTAATACATAAAACTTAAACAGGTGTGTACGGTACCTTTCTATAGATCTTGTGAGTACAACGGAGCAAAAACAAATGATTGATGGAAGTATGCACATTATTCGGCCGATTGAGCTGATAAACATCTGTAAAAAAAAAAAAAAACTGTCAAAAGACAACCATTTGCCTCCATGGCTCGTAGTGTGCTGAGGCTCGAGAGTTTTACAGATTCACTTTGCCATTTTCTGTGTCTTTCTTGCCAGCTTTTCCCTCTGTTATGCCGTTGCTATGCGCTCTACGTCACTGCTATTTCTAAAACAGTCCCAAATTATTTTTTTCTTCTTTTTTTTTTTTAAACACTCGAACGTTGTTTGCATTTTGCAATTATCCAAATGAAAATATAATGTACAATGAACTTTGGGACCGCGCAGCTTTATGCAATTTTGTGAATTATGCATTAAGCCAATATGCATTTAATACAATCATAAGAAAAGGGCTTGTAACCAGACGGTCCCTGGTTCAAATCCCACCTCAGCCACTGACTCATTGTGTGACCCTGAGCAAGTCACTTAACCTCCTTGTGCTCCGTCTTTCGGGTGAGACGTAGTTGTAAGTGACTCTGCAGCTGATGCATAGTTCACACACCCTAGTCTCTGTAAGTCGCCTTGGATAAAGGCGTCTGCTAAATAAACAAATATACAGTTGTCCCGCGTTATATCGCCACCCTGCTGTCCGCCATCCGCCAACTTCCCAAGTCAAGCAAACGTAAATATAAGCATTGTAGTTTCACTCATTGTAGCGCCAGCAAAATAATCATGGTCAATCAAAACAACAAAGTTATGCTGTTAACCTTTGACTTGCTTTCCTAATTCATTGTTAACTGAATGGTTCATACCAATGTCATCAACACTCCCGCTCCCAAAGCAAAACAGAAAGTACAAAATGGCGAGTTGTCCCTACATTTAACATCAGAGCACAAGAAAAAAAAATCTGCGTGTATGCATCTGAAAATAAGAAAGCAAGACATTGCAAATGTTTTCTCGCCTAAGTGAGGCATACTGTTAATCGAAGGACAATTGGAGACATTGTAATGGATAAAAACAAATGGCTTACTGTGACAGGGAACCGGGTCGCTGGTTCCTGCGCAAGTGTGTGCCTGTGGAAAATCAGCTGCGACGCGCAGTTGGAGATGCGTTGCTAAGCAACCAGTTGAGTGGCAGGCTCGTCCTGAGCTAAAGTGATCGGGTGCAAGGCAGGATAGGCACAGAGCAGTTGACGATTAGCAGTCACCGGAGGTGTTGCTGAGGGAGCAACTGGAGACGTGGACGAGGCGTGTGGAGAGGCAAGGGCTGCCTTCCTCGGCCAAAGGAGTGGCTGCCGTCCAGAGAGCCGATGGAGGAGTTGCGTCCAAGTGAAGGAGCTGATGTCAGAGAGAGGAGCAGCTACCGTTCCATAAAGGAGTAACTAAACTAAAGGAGTAACTAAAGGAGGAGCTACTGCCCTAATCGCCAGTGAGGAGGAGACTGCCTCCACCACAGCCCCAACCACCATCCCTGGGCAACAGTCCAGCGCCTGTGGGTAAGAGCCCTTGACCCCTGCTCCCAGACACCCGACCTTGGTGTCCGGACCTCCCATCGCTGGGCCTGGGTCCCAGGTCGCAGCATCAGCAGGCACGGTTGTTCGTCCAGACTCCTGTTTCGCTCCCCCTGGTGAACCAGACGTCGCTACACTGTCGCCAAGGCTCTCACCTCTGCCAGCAGCTGCAGCCGCCCGGTCACCAGCCTGCGCTCCGGTCGCCCTGTCCACGCAAGTCGGGTCTCCTGGCGCCGTGTCTCGGTCTCTTTGGAGGTGGCGCCGGAGACGACAGCAATCCACCCACTGACCCCGGCCCCCTCCCCAAAACGGAAGAGGAACCAGTCGGAGTTATCGAACGGACTGGTGGTGCCGTTCTGAGGGGGAAGATATGTGACAGGGAACCGGGTCACTGGTTCCTGCGCAAGTGTGTGCCTGTGGAAAATCAGCTGCGACGCGCAGTTGGCGATGCATTGCTAAGCAACCAGTTGAGTGGCAGGCTCGTCCTGAGCTAAAGTGATCGGGAGGTCTGGATTGGCTGGGGGGCGTGCCTGGGGATGCTGCGCAGAGCTCAAAAAGCGGCTGCGCTACAGTTCGGGGCTGCTGCAAAGCCATTGCTGTACAGACGGGCGCTGAGTGAGAGTTTGTTTACATCCAGGAGGGAAGCGTCCGCTCTGCGGGAACGACTACTACGGAGCCCTTTAATTGCAAGACGGGGCCTGTGAAGGTGATTGCCCAGCCAGGACCGTCACAATGGCCCGGAGTTGCTGGGAGGCCAGGACTTCAGAAATAACACAACAGAAGTAGGTCAGCTTAGGGGAGGTGGATCCCAAAACAGTATAAAGAGGGTTACCGTAGAGTAGTAGGTTCCTGGGCGGGACGTTCCTTTTAGTGGGACTAGCCGTCACTTTGTGTGGCAACCTTTATTTTTAGCTTGCTTTTTTTTTATTGCTTTATTAAATGTGACACTAGGTCTACCATCGCTGGTACCCTAGTGTCAGTTTGGTGTTAAAATTAAATCTGCGCGCCTGAGCGGCGTATCAACACCAATGCTCTGTGTCTGTCAGTATTTTCCAGTGACTACCCACACATGTAACACTTCACCCTGTTACACTTACCTTGATGGAACGGGTTGATTTGTTTAACCTGAAAAAGGCTTGACGCAATCTAAAATAAGTGACTTTTAAAAACCAGTCAAGGCAATGGGTACAAGGCAATGAAGCAGGCATCTGCGGCAGCGAGACCCATCACAATGCCTGCTCAAAGTAGCCCTGTACACGCATGTGTGACTATCCCTCCAACACAAGGGAAGCAGAGACTGCAAAAAAGGTGCAGGGTCTGCTACGAAAATGAAAACAAAAGAAAGGACACAAGAAAAATGTGCAGTGGTTGCGAAGGCAACCCCGGGTGCTGTTGTATTGAACATTTCAGTAAATGGCACAGAGCAAGTCGATAATGGCACATGTTTTGATGTTGTTTGATTTTTATTTGATAATTATTGTTTACTGATTATTATTTTTATTAGTTCAAACAAAAAATAAAAATAAATAATAAAATAACTTGTTTTTATCTCTAAATTGAACATGGGTATGTAGTACACAGGAGCATAAAGGGTTAATTATGTTGTTATAAGTTTTACATTATGTGTATGTGTGTGTCTTTTATAGTTAAGTTATTTTAAACATTATGTTTAAATTGTGTGTGAATGTGTTTTTATGGTCGTTTTAATGTACTACTAATTCAGTTGCTTTAAAATGCTTTTATATATTAAGTTTCTATACAGTATTGTGTAAGCTTGAGTTCTTTAATTTCCCATCGGCAAAACCAGCCTAACACAACTCAAAGTCACAGATGGGTGTCTGAGCTAAATGCCCAAAGGTAGGAGATTAGCAGAGATAGTGTGAGATGGGGGGTGGGAGTGTGCTATGACAGAGTGGAAACGCCTATCATTGGACAGAAGTAAGACAAATGGGAGTGGAGTCAACAATTATTTACAAAGGTATAAATGTTAAACATTGTGAAATTTTGTCTTTTTTCTCTTTCAAATTGACTCCATGGATAGCTGTGCTTTCTGATACAAACATATTATGCACTGAGCTGTACTGAGGCCTTGTCCAAAGTCAGTTTATATGATTGTATTGGAGGTATACCTTTCTTGTATATAGAATGTTTTTGAATCAAAAAACATTTGTTAGCTTATTTTTTTTCACTACAGATTGGTGCCGAAAACCGGGATTCCTGAAAAGCAACCCTTAATAACGTTTCACGGTGTGTGGTTTCAGATTTGCCAGCGTCATTATCTCATCCGATGAGTCAGTTTTTGAATAAATCACACATAGTGAAGGGAAAAGCAAAAAATTAGTGAGTCGAGATATTCGGCGTAGAATCTCTCAGCGGAGAGATCCCATGGTAGAGAGAGTGAGAGAGTCAAATAGCGATTTTCTAAGTGTAAGGGACTTACAGGAATCCACTGACAAAATAAAATAATAAGTAAAAAAAAAAAAATAGCGGCAAATTGTAAATCCTGGTGAAGAGCCAGGTGATGTCAAAATCTTGATCGTAAGACCTGCTGAGGAAGCAGAGTCACGTGAATTAGAATCCTTGGTGAAGAGCCAAGGTAACGGTAAAGTCTCTTATCAGAAGTCCCGCTGTGGCAAACAAGAGTTACATCAATTTAAAATCCTGGTGTGTGAGGCTTATGGGCAGGTAGGCCTTGCAATCACCTCCCTAGACTATATTTCCTAGGATTGATATATAAGATTCGGTTGCTGAGAGGCCCTATTGTGGCACTTCCGAGTATTATATACAAGGGAAAATAATCAAATTAAAATGGCCAATGATATATCATATGTAGAACAATCTCTAAACAAAGTGAATCAAACACAAAAAGAAACAAGAAAAACAAGATTGTATCCATTCAAGTGTAAAACCGAACAGGAATTAAACACATGGTGGAAGGAATCTGGCAGTAAAAAGAATGATGACAAAACATAGAATAGATAAGAGCTATAAGGGTAGTTTCCAAAGTAGAGTAAAGGCGCGTCAGGTCCAATTTATTTTCACGCTGTTTAAAAGTAATCTTATTCAAAGTAAAACCCTTGTTCACTGTATTTTTCACATACCTCTTCATAGTCGTGCATACTGATAAATCATCTCCTAATCACTCGTTTTATCACCAAACTCCTCAATAATGCGATCCAAGTCATTATTCTATTACGAAAACATCTTAAAAAGCTCTGTAAATGTCTGTGATATTCTTTGAGCGCTGGATGCGGAAGCAGCTATCTTGTTTGTTCATGTCCTTGTAATGTCTGTGGTGAAGGGACTGTGTATTGCTCAGATCCGCCCCTTTTTTTCGGCTTCTTTCGGCTTTTATCGGTCTCACACGGCCATTAAAAGGTTTTCTTGGCTTTTTCCGGAGAAAAAACGACTAGAGACCTGTGATTGACGCCTTTTTCATGATGTCGGACAGTCCAACATCGGACTGCAAAGGGTTAAGAAGTTGTTTATTAATGATTGTTTGGGTTAGACTGGTTTTGCTTAAGCAAGAAGATAAAGCAACATCTTAGAAAAAAATAAGGAATTTTAAGAATTTTTTTATTAATGATTGTTTTGTTCATGCCTGAGCTGAGCAGGGATATAATATTTTTTTTGAATGGAAAACAAATAATACAAAATAATAATGAAAGAGAAACTCAGTACTATAAAGTACCAAGTTATGTTACTAGCTGCGAACTGCCTTTATGATGAAGTACATCGTTTTGTGTGTTTGTCTTGGTGTGTTTAACTGTGTGTGAATTTTAAGGAGGCCTATGTGTGTACGGGAATGCGTAAACTGTGTTTTACGAATTAGCAGAGCGTTTGGCAGCTATTAGACAATGATATAGACAGAATCTGTTTACAGTTTGAGATTGGAAGCCAGTTTCTGTTTAGGAATAAACAAAAAAAAACATTGAACAATATTCAGCCAATTTATTATTGACGCCGCAAAGATGGCACTTAAATATATTGCAGATAACAGAGTTAAATTTGAGTACTGACTGGTTTCACAAACGATAATTCAAAAGGATTTGAAAAACATGTTTAATATACGTTATAAGCTATGGCAAAATACGAAGAAAAAAAACAGCTATTGTCTGTGTACGTGCCATTCTTAGCTGAATACTGTTTTACAGACAGAGGTGGGTGGAGCCAGCAGCAAGCTGAGTGAGATTGCGTGGTTTTAAAACTGCCTATGGGTAACTTAGAGGGGGAAAACAATTCTTGGAGATTGTTAAATCTTTCACAAACTAAGTTACTGGGAGTATTTTTATTAAATATTCTTGTGATTACACGTAGTTGTTAAACTCTAAGTACAAGTATTATTGTGTTGTGGCAATATTGTAAACCAGATGTGGTTTAGTGTATTGCAAATAGCATAAATAAGACTTTATATTCAAGTGTTATTGTGTTGTTGCTATTGTGCAAACTAGACATGGTTTGGATTATGGCAAGTAACATTAATAAGGCTTTGGAGAACTGTTCATAACATTAATTAAAGGTATTATTTTATGACTGATTATTTGGACAGTTAAATTCCACCATGGCTAAAGTAAAATTTAAATTTAAACCCAAAACTTTCTTTTATTTGTATGAAATAAATGGCGCAGTAAAGTTTTAGAAACTTTCTATTTTTCACCAATTAACAAATTAATTTGTTAAGTTTTGAAAATGCATGGAGTAGTATTAAATCTTACTAACACGTTTTTAAAAAGGTTTTAGAACTTGATTTAAAAATGGATAAAATATTTTCTATAGGCAGATAAACTTTAATATGGAGAGAGAAAGGAGCTGCGGAATGATATTTTATATCAGGTTCACAATTAAAGGGGAAGTGTAACATAGCAGGCAGGGGGGTTAAAATCCTCCCTGCTTAAGACACGTGCGCAGGCACATTTTTGTTAGTTTGTTTTATTGTTTAATCAGTTTTGTTAATTGTTTTGCTTGTTTAATTGGTTAATTGTTTTATTGTTTAATTATCACCTGCACCTGGGCGGTAATTGTAAATTAGGACCAGGTGCAGGGTATAAGAGAGAAACAGTTAGTTTGTTCATGGCTGCTGAGGAGAAGGAAGCAGAAGGGGTGCTCTGCTTCCAAGCAGTCGTTAAAAGTAAGTGCAAAGAAGAGTGTATTTTGTTGGTGTTTAGCAGGTAAACGGCTTAGCTGTCCTGCCCGTTAGTTTAGGTTCCTGTGTGTTTAGTTAGTGCTCATTTAAGAGCTAGGTGTATATTTTTGTTTTGTTTTTGTGTTCGGTGTTTATTAAAAATAGTGTGTCAGCGTGATAAAAATCCATTTCCGTGTCTGGGTCTGATTTTAAAGGGGCAACGAACCGAGAGAGTGGTGCAATCGTGTTACAGAATATACATATCAAATGTAAAATAAAATGAAATTGATTCAAATGGGCAGTGATTACTGTAACAATGGGCATGTACTTAAATTAACCCCTATCCTGTTAAACAAAGCTAAATTGTGAGTGGTCTGTTTTGCAGACTGCCTCTGGATTATGTAAGGTTCTTGCCAGTATGCTCAAGGAAAGTGATGGGTGTGTGTTGATGATGTGTTGTGTTTTTTTGATTTAGAACTGAGCAAGAATATTATGGGGATTGATTTGATACAGGTTGGAGATACCTGTAAAAATGGAAATTGATAAAAGGTTGTCATTTTTATAAGAATAATATCAGAAATTATCTATTGTAAATCCAACATCAACTTAATATAAGACTGTCATTTTCAGAGCCTAGGAGTAACAGAACAAACTACATGAACTTTTAAGATTGCATTAAAAAGAGGTAGAATGTTTTTAAAAAAGGAAATAATTGGCCTCAAACCATTTCAATAATTTTGGCCAAAATAGGGGCCACACCTTCTAGATGAACAGGGACCAGCCCACATGAAATGATGGCAGGGAGAATAATGAGGCTGCCAAAAGATCCTAATCCAATGGTAAGCGCTCAAATAAAAAAAAATTTAAAAATGGCATACTTGACACAGGTGCAGAACAGGTTAGCACAGCTCAAAATTTAAGCTGGTATTCAACACAGAATTATGCAAGCTGAAAATGACTGCAAATATGGTAATCTGAAATGAACGTAGGAAATAGCATAATGACCAGGGTATTTATGCCAAAGATACCCCATCATCCGAAAATGACATGCTCCATACACGGTAACCGAAAAGGTCAATGTGTATGTGGGAGTCATTATAAAAATAAATAAATAAAATGGTATCACATTTCACAAGTGAAAGTTATAAAAACTGCATAACAGTATATACTACACTCGATCATTCCCTCTCTCCACAGAATAACGGAAGCCAGATGGGACCCTCCTGCGACCATGGTGAACAAGACCCAATGCATTAAACAAGGACAGTGTGTACAATTGCAGTTCAAAAGTGCACTGGGACCACAGGCACGGCCAAAAGGCTTTGAACTTCCGTCCTGCGGCTGGAGTCGTGGAGACCCACATGAAATTCCTGAGCACATCTTTCAATGGAGAAGAGGAGAACAAGAGCACCTTACACTAAACAAATCATAGAGACTTGATCATAGAGACTGTGCCTCCACAACTGTAAACAATGACACTAAACAGTATGCTCAACAATGTTTGGAGTTGGAGTTAGAGGTAGGGCTATGGTCCAATAATGATGCTCTAAACAGTAGAGTATGGTCACAACAGTATGAAGGAACATATGAGGAGGGATAATGCCAGCCACCAAAAGAATGGCTGGATAACACCAATTTCTTGAGGAATAACTATAACATGAGCAGGTCAAAATTGTATTTGGAAATCAATTCGATATATAACACTGACCTGCAAAATGACCAACAAAGGAGTGCCCCTCCAAAAAGCACCCCTACTGGAGGAAGATATCATTATTCGTCAGAGTGTAAAACTGTTTTGAATAATGGAAGTATGGTATTGACACATGTTCTGTTTAATCTCAGACAGTGGTTACAAAGAAAGGATAGTGATATGGTGCACAAAGCATGCTGTTATGAAACTAATACACATGTGGTATGGCAACGTCCTGCAGTCACCCCAATTAACACAAACATAACCACTTACCTAGTATGTGAAATGTTTGGAGTTAATTAATAACTGTCTATCATTTGATTAACTTAATTCAATGCCATAGTGATCAAACAGTGCTGTGGTCACGACACTTAAGCTATGATTGTCAGACAAAATAGAAATATTGCACATGATTTTGAAAATCCTGCATTACACCCCAATACGAGGAGGTGGGGGAAGGAATTTCCCCCCCCAAGCTAAGAACAAGCGAGAGATCCAGAGAGGCTCACTGCCAATAAAGGGTCAGCGAAAATGTGATTGCAAAAAGCATGTAGTGAAGCGCAACCCGATGGACCAGTATCCCACTTTCAAGGATAGGATTAATGGAGCTCAGATTGCATAGCAAGTGAGAATCCTGATCCTGATTTTCAAGGGTGAGCAATGGTGAGAGGCTGCAACAGGGGAACAAAATCCTGCAAGCAATAAGAGTGCCATAGTGACCTCATTAATTCTTGGATACAACAGTTTCTGACTCATTACAAAGCACAATTTTACTCAATAGCTTTATTAAGCTCAGGAATAACTAATAAAATACATAATTGGTTGTACTTGATTGCAGTTGTACAATTCAGTACAAAAAGGGTGGACTGTAGTGATGGCTTTCTGCATGAGATATTAATTATGTTATTAATTATAAGTTTCACATTTTGTGTATGTGTGTCTTTTATAGTTAAGTTGTTTTAATCAGTAGGTTTAAATTGTGTATGAATGTGTTTTTATAGTCGTTTTAATGTGCTTACTAATTCAGTTGCTTTAATATGCTTTTATATTAAGTTTCTATACCGTATTGTGTAAGTTTCGAGTTCTTTCATTTCCCATCGGCAAAACCAACTACATGCAGTTTTGCATAGCCTAACACGACTCAAAGCCACAGATGGGTGTCTGAGCTAAACGCCAAAAGGCAGGAGATTAGCAGAGATAGTGTGAGATGGGGGAGGGGAATTGAAAGACAAGATGAATGCGCCCTGCTAGGTACAACATGGTATGCAACCCCCCTTTCCCCCACAGAGGGAGTGTGCAATGATAGAGTGGAAACCCCTATCATTGGACAGAAGTAAGACAAATGGGAGTGGGGTCTTTTCATCTCTTTCGAATTGACTCCATGGATATCCGTGCTTTCTAATACAAACATATGCATTGAGCTGTACTGAGGCCTTGTCCAAAGTCATTTTAAATCTCATGCTTATATGATTGTATTGGAGGTATACCTTTCTTGTATATAAAGTGTTTATGAAACGAAAACCATTTGTCAGCTTAATTTTTTTCACTACAACCATGTATGTTTCATACAGATGGGAAAAGATGATAAAAAACATCACTAGTAGACTTACTGTTGTGTTAAGTACAAATACTGTAGTTTTAAAAAAGATCAACCCTTTGCGGTCCTATGTCGGACCTCGTCCTCGGAGCCTAGACAAGCCGAAAAAAAAGGGCGTATCTCATGAATAGTCATACTTGCCCCTGGCATGACAGGGTGGCGGTTTAATTTATTTTTGTACCAAGGTAATTTTGCTGACTCCAAGAACCTTTCCTACTTCCCTTCATGTATGAATGTGTGTGTGCTTGTGATATGCATAAGTAATGAATTCTGACATACCATTTCCCCCATTTTCCCCAAATCACTGCAGTGTATCCACATTCTTGGAGAACAACACAAGCAAAGAGAAAATATAATTAAAAAACCAAAGTTTGTATTATTCATACCTGTGTATAAAAATCCTTGTTGCTGGTAGTAGCTGATCAGCAGTGTATAAAAGATGGCCACCAGTGATACCTCAGCACATAAAGATGGCTGATAGTGCCACATCAGCAGAAACAAAATGGTTGCTGACTTTCTAGGTTAAAGGTCATATCTAATATTTAAAAGTGCACTTTTCTTTATGTTGTTGTCTTTTATATATGTGTATGGTTAACCTTATGTGTGTGAATCTGGCCAAAATATTTTTTGATGATGCTAATGAAGCATTTTTGCATCTGTATTTATTTATTTATTTATTTTAAAAATGAGAGCTGCCTTATGGGAAATTCATTCTATATATAAGGGCCTTGGAATGCTCACAGGGGAACTCTCACCTTGAAGGTGGATGCTGGAGAGACTCATGGAATATTTCTTTCTCTAGTTTTTCTTTTGTTTCCTATAAATAAATCGTTTTTTTGCATTAATTCTGGTGTTTTTATCATCCTTTTAGGCAAGCCAAACCCAGTCAATCGGCCCGGTGACAATCAGATAACGACGACCATAAGGAAACAAGCTGGCTGCAATTGCATCAGCGCTCAGAGAATATCACAGACATTTGCAGAGCTTTTTTGCTAAATTAGAATGTTCGTAAAACCATTTCTAAATGGGTATGGATAAGTCCTTCTGTGTGTTTCCATAGTTTTTGTTACATTTAACACCAGCATCTTATTTTCCTTTAAGCATTTCTTAATAGAGCATGTTGTAGGCTTGATCTGTAATGCAGGGTTTTGGCACCGCCTGGATACTTTAATTAAGGATGACTTTATTTACCCACCTGAATTATTCCCCTTGAAACAACATTGAAGCAGTGCTTTATCTAAGTAATCACCATCAAATTCACCTTCATCTTTCAGTTTACTGAACAGCTGTATCCAAAATTCAATGCCCTCTATGGAGAATGCCTCACCAGCTTTCAATTATGTGTTTTGCAGTGCTACACCTTCGATGTAGCTTCTTTCCCTGGACCTTACCTCTGGTGCCTTGCGTCTTAAAAATCACTGCTTATCTCGTATTTGGATATTTTCAGTGCCGAGGTCCGCTCCTACAATTCCTGGGCATCCACCATTCTCTTCCAAAGTTTCTATTATTATTATTATTATTATTATTATTATTATTATTATTATTATTATTATTATTATTTGTTTATTATTATTATTATTATTTGTTTATTTAGTGTTCTATGCAATAACCAACTATTATCTTGGGGTTACTGTTAGTAAAGTAAGTCTTCAACCAAATCATTTTACCTGAGAATCCATCTGTGCATCCATTGATACAGATTCAAAAAGGTTTCAATTTATCGTAAGAGTCTACGTGCCAAATATAATTGGGACCTGGAGCAAAATATGCTCTCCTGTGAAGTCGCCTTCTTCGTTGATATTCAAATCGGATCCAGTTCTGCTAAAATTAATCTCACTTCTTTTTTCTTTACATTCAGTCCAAGGGAGGCTGTGTGGTCCAGTGGTTAAAGAAATGGGCTTGTAACTAGAAGGTCCCCGGTTCAAATCCCGGCTCACTCACTGACTCACTGTGTGACCTTGAGCAAGTCACTTAACCTCCTTGTGCTCCGTCTTTCGGGTGAGATGTAATTGTAAGTGACTCTGCAGCTGATGCATAATTCACACACCCTAGTCTCTGTAAGTCGCCTTGGATAAAGGCGTCTGCTAAATAAATAAATAAATAATAATAATTCTCCCTGTATTTTCTGTACATCCACCAGTAGCCATGTAAATTCCCAGAGCCTTGTTGTTGCTCACTGATGAATTTGTCCCTTCATCCTCAGTATTCCTTTGAGGCAGCAGTGTGGAGTAGTGGTTAGGGTTCTAGACACTTGACCGGAGGGTCGTGGGTTCAATCCCAGGTGGGAGACACTGCTGCTGTACCCTTGAGCAAGGTACTTTATCTAGATTGCTCCGGTAAAAACCCAACTGTATAAATGGGCAATTGTATGTAAAAATAATGTGATATCTTCTAACAATTGTAAGTCGCCCTGGATAAGGGTGTCTGCTAAGAAAAAAATAATAATAATAATAATGATGATGCCATGTTGAACAGCATGTGCTGCAAGTATATCTTTGTATTTCATTCCGAGTTTAACATACAGTTCTATTAGGTGTGATGCTTGCCTTCGATCTTCGTCCATGCCTTAGAATTTCCTGTAACGGCAAGTAATCTGTAAATAGTAAATACGATTATTCAGCCTCCCATCTTCAGCACCTCTCCCCTATCTCCCTCATTCTGGCATGTATTCCTTCTAAGCAGGCATGCGTGTTCCTAAAGTGTACTACAAATACAATTGTAAAATATTGTCATGGGTTAATTACCTTAAAAATCGACGAATCTTGTATTCTTCATCCGCCAACACGTTTCATCGCTTGCTTGTTCTGGAAGCTACTACAGCAACCTCATTTGCACATATGCACACACAGGATATTAAGTCAAGCTCATGAGATATTAAATCATCTGCACTGACCCCAGTCTCTTTAATTCTATTTATTAAAATAACATATGTATCAAAACATTAGATAACTACAAATAATTGGATATCAAAAGCATTAAGATATCAGTCTTAACATTAAAAGCAGCTGTGATTATGCCGTGGCAAGCCTGAAAGCCTGACTGTTTATCTGACAAAATATCATTTGTATTCAAATAGCAGATATGTTGAGTATTAACCAACCTCTCCATCATTTTGAAGCAAACTGATCAATTTCAAATTAGTCAAGAACAAGTCAAGTCAGAGTTATCTCCACCTTTTAAAAGCAGTGTAACAAGACCCGATTTCCATGCCAGAAAGATTACAACTATACAAAAGTCAGAGATAATAAAGGATAATAAAAATATGATCTATTTCATCACAGCCAGACTATTTCTTTGGATCCAGACTAAGTAATTCAATTTGAGAAACAAAAGTTCTGAAAATGCTGTCATCTCTGTATTCAAAACAGTTAGACAACCTAGTCAGGGTTAAGAGCCGATTTCACAGCACCCTCAAAAACATGACCTTCTTTAATGAAATAACTGTTAAATATTATTAAATGTTAAACAGCTTAAAGGGCAGCTACAGCCACATGTTGAAAGCTTACCTAGCTATGTTAAAGATACAACACATTTTCTGAAAAAGATTAATAATATAAATGTTAAACTTCCACAGAATACCATTTTATTTTGCATGGATATAAAATCCCTGTAACCCAGTGTTCCCAGGCATGAAACATTAGAAGCATGTAAAGAGGCGCTGGAAAATAGAGTAGATAAGAACCTACGGAAGAAATATTAAATATGATCAAGACAGTTTTAGAAAATAGTTATTTTACATTTGGAAATAGAAGTTACAAACAGAATGATGGCACAGCAAGAGGCTCAAAATTAGGTTTGCATTTTGCAAGCATGTATAGGGCAAATGGGAGGAAATGTTATTGAGTAAAGTAGACAAGAAACCATTCGAATACACAAGATGTGTGGATGATATATTTGGAATATACCATGATGCCTGAAGGTTTTAAATAGAAAGGAACAGTAGATTGTTACATCATTAGCTACATAGTGAATAACATCACATTAGATTTAAAGATAAATAAATGTGTGGTTACCATGGCATCAAAAAGCCTATAAATACCTCCAATGTCTGTTTTCAAACACACTTTCCTTTGACAAAGGTATGTTAAACATATTGAAACATTGGGAAGTTGGCTCGTTGAGGAAAAACTTATATATATATATATATATATATATATATATGCTATGCAAAAGTCTTAGACATGTTGCATTTTTCTAATCTGATGCATTATGAGCATCAACAATTTACTCAAAGCCTTCACTAGTGTTTTCTACTATTATAACAACCTTGACTTGCATAAAGAAGGAAAAACATTGAGTGAAATAGCTCGCATCACTCGATTTTCAAGCTGTGGTATCTGAAGCATAATCAACAAGTATAGAGAAACCACAAATGTAACTGAAAAACCCAGGACTGGAAGACCCAAAAAGCTGTGTAACAATGATGACCAATACTTGTTGAAGATAATATCCTTAAGGAATAGAAAGAAGACAAGCGTTGAATTGACAACAGTACTGGCAGAAGGCACAGGTGTCGTTGTCCATCAAATCAACAGTATGAAGGTCACTCTTGAAATCAGGACTTAAAAGATGTGTTGCAGTAAGAATACCTCTGTTAAGAAAGGGGAACAAGACTAAAAGGCTAAAATATGCACAAGAACACAGAAATTGGACTATGGAACAATGGTCAAAGGTGCTTTGGACTGTTGATGGATGGACAACGACGCCTGTGCCTTCTGCCTGTTCTGTTGTCAATTCAACGCTTGTCTTCTTTCTATTCCTTAAGGATATTATCTTCAAGTATTGCTCATCCTTGTTAGACCGCTTCCAGTCCTGGGTTTGTCAATTACAGATGATGTTTCTCTGTACTTGTTGATTATGCTTCGGATACCACACCTTGAAAATCGAATGATGCGAGCTATCACTCAGTGTTTTTCCTTTATGTAAGTCATGGTTGTTATAATAGTAGTAAACACTAGTGGAGGCTTTGAGTAAATTGTTTATTAAATTGAAGCCATCACTGGAGGCTCCTTAGAGGAGGAAAGGGGGGCAGCGCTACTGTGTAGCATTAAAATATAATCATGTTCAATAAAACATGTATATTGTCTAAAATGCAAGAATAAATTACATTTTAACTTAAACCCTAGATTCAACATGCCTATATTAACAACAATTCTGGTGAGTCTCTGTTTTAAATTCCTGTTTTAAACTCCTGTGATCTGAGCACAGGTTTTAATTGGAGGAGCCCTGAGAGTTGTTTTTTTTTCATCAGAGGAGAAAAGCCTCTCTTACAAACTGTTATCTGCTATACCACAGTGCTAGCAATGACAGGTGATGAAGTCTGATCCCTGGTTGTAATTGGAAGAGCAATTCAAATCTTTCCGCACACTGCTGAAGTGACTAGAAAAAAAAAGAAATCCATCATAATGGGAGGAACATTTTAAAAACGCAATATATTTAAACACAGCTGTTTTATTGTGTTTTTAGCCCTAATTGGTGGGCAGACATTTTTTTAAAGGTAGAATACAGTATGTATATGTTTTGTTGAAGCAATTGGGCTTTAAAAAACAAACAAACAAACACAGAATGTAACTGAAAATTATAAAATGTTTTTTTTTAAATATGTTATCCTCATTGGTCAAAACAGGTCACATGGGGGTGTTGATATTATAACATATCACCATGGGTTGGCACTACAAAAAGGGGCAAATCACTGACAGACATCCATACGCCAGTAGAATTTTGAGAGAAAAAAAATTGAAATTTATCACAATAAACACAACTGACAAGATTCATGTAGGTGTTGACCTTTTGGGAAACCGAAGTGTACATGAGATAGTGAATGAGTCTGAATCGGACACCAATGATTAACTGAAGTAGTGAAAAAAAGCAAAAGTAAATATTCAAATCAATTCGCCATTCTGAACGCTATGCTGCTTCTCCCATTCTGTAAATAAATAGTTAAAAAAAAAATATCTTAAACTTTCAGCTTTTTTAAAAAAGATTTGGAACGCTCTTAAAAGAAACTGGTGGTTATAAACGGATGTTTCGTTGATGAATCACTTCTAAATACCACTTGACAAAGTTAATTGTAAAACTCAACTCTTCCCTTCTGGACAATATAGCACTCTGCCTTTAATGCACTTTAACTTGCACTTATCTGCTCCCTGTCTGCATTGCCAACAGTGCAATATTTGATTGAAATCCTATGCAATATAGCAATATAATAAACAATTTGGAGCAATCAAACTAAATGAAATATGGATATAAATATGGTGGACTGGTTACCAACCTTCTATTTTGAAGAAATCTTCAGAATATGAGGGTAAAGTATCCCAGGCACTATGTGCCTATTATTGCCTATTAGAGGATCTGTACTCCAGCAGGTGCCTCATTGAAGAACTCATTTCTGTTGCGAGGTGTATTCATTTGACAACTATGGGATCACACCTCACATGTTATTCTCTTTTAAAAATACATTTGACATCAGCACAAATTATTAGTCAAAGCCCACATTCCACCCAAATATCTGACCTTGAGCTATATGTAGTTTTTTTACAAGGAGGTGCTTTGCCACTGTGTCAAATAAGAGTTGATTTAACATTCAACACCATATCATTGCTATGCAACTATAAAATTGCATAGCTCCAATATAGCATTAAAGAAATGATGATCACAAAAAGGTTCAGTAACAAACAGGTATGTCAATTGTTCAATTGAATTGGATGGAAAGACAAGGGTGGAGATGCTAATTGATTACAATACATTCCCTGTCACAGCTGGCAATTCAAAGTGAAAGCTATCAGTGTGATGAAAAAGTGAAAGACCATGACATGTATCAGCAGTATTACAAAATAGTAAAGAATAAGAATTAGAAATTCAATGTTTAATCACAACTTGATAAGCAATTCTCAAGATGAATTCACTACAATTTACACATTTATTATGTATTAAGTTTGATACAGTACATACTCTGATGCAAACCAATTGTCCCTTGATAAAGAGAATGATGCAAAGGTGGAGCTGAGTATCTTGGTACACTATAATGTCTTGGACAGTACCCCCTGATTCTGATATCTCAATAACTTGTCCAAATCAATTTTCTTTTTTTCAGAAATGTGAAAAAGGAACATGCAATTGTTCCAGAAGGCTCACACCTACTTTAAATGTCAACTTTTACACAGTAGCTTGAATGTTGCTCTTTTGAAAACAACTCACATATTCATACACTACCTCTCCCATTCAGCATCCTGCCAAGCAAGTTTTAAAATGTTATCAAGCCAAACAAACCCTGGGGGTGCAAACACATTCCAACCATATAACCAAAAAAACAGCCTATTTCTTTAGAGCAACTTTCATATCTGCCAGAGGCACAGCAGATACACACAAGCCACTTAAGTGTACTAGAACAAAAAACATAGATTTAAATAGGCAGTATCGCATCAATATACGTTTTAACAAACCTGTGAGATGTATTAGAACTTGCTTTTATCTCCTCTGGAGCATGGTGGCCCTGTTTACATTTTGCCTCCAATCCTGGAAGCAGCATTACCTTTTCTTCAGGTCAAGTACACATAACAAATTCTGTGGATTCGCCTGTTTGTTTTCACTCAAGAGACTATACTGGGATTTAAGTTCCCTGAGTTAGCTGCCCTGGTTACCATCGACAGTGGCTGCATTGTGTCTTTTTAGTGGTGTGCTCAGGCTTATGACCGTTGTCAGGTCAATTTTTGGTACCTGTTAAATGTTCATACTTTGGGTACTGTGCATGCCCAGACCTTGCAGACTCAACAAAAACAAATACCCAAGTCTTTGGATGTAAAAGTATGTGTTTTTGCCATTAAGTCATATGGTTTATAGATAAGGTAACTAGACGTCCCGTTTTGGACGGGACAGTCCCACTTTTGGAACACTGGCCCCAGTGTCTCTGTAACTTTTCTTGTGATGGTCATTTCGTCCCGTTTTATTCCCCACAGCATTGTTGTGCCAGAAACAGAATATTGTATTTTCATACAGGCTGTTGTGTTACTACTGTATCTGCTGTTAGACTTTTCAATAAAGCAGAGATTTGGCATGTTCATACAACACAGAATGCAGGGCGAGACACTGGAAAACATTGCGACAAAAGATCAAGCAACAATGGAAAGAACAAATGTGCTTCTTAAAGCAAAAGACTTTGGCCAGAGACAGGTTGAAGAATTTATTAGGGACAAAAGGTTCTCCAATCCCTTGCCAAAGAACAAGTCACTCACTTTTTCAAATGTCTATGATGTTCCCAGAGCATTATTATTATTATTTGTTTATTTAGCAGACGCCTTTATCCAAGGCGACATACAGAGTCTAGGGTGTGTGAACTATTCATCAGCTGCAGAGTCACTTACAATTACATCTCACCCGAAAGACGGAGCACAAAAAGGTTAAGTGAATTGCTCAGGGTCATACAATGAGTCAGTGGCTGCACTGGGATTTGAACCGGGGATCTCCTGGTTACAAGCCCGTTTCTTTAACCACTGGACCACACAGCCTCCTATCGAAAAGTAACATATTAAAAGCAGACAGGTCCATCCTACAAAGACTTGTCATAGCATATGAAGCAGGCAGAAGTGTTGATTTAGATTAAATACTAAAGCCTGAGCTTCTTCCAGTCCCACTGTCACTGCAGAGATGAATGGAAGTCTCCGCACTGGGCAGAAATCACTGCTTGTTGATGAGCTGACCAAGGGCATCAGTTGTCCAGCAACAATTGAAATCCTCAATGGTGCCACACTCATAATAGATGGGCAAGCACTGGTCATTGCGCTGGGGAGGCCAAACAATGCACAAACATTTGGTGACTTTGCAGATGCTTTTGTGCGATCGGTCTACCATTCCGGTTCAGGATATGCTTGCATTGACATTGTTTTTGACAGTTATAATCAGGATTCAATCAACGCAGGAACCAGGGCCAAAAGAAGGACAGGAGCACCTATTCAAAGACATATAACATCAGGACTGGCATGGTTTCCTATCCCACCCTAACAACAAAGCTGACC
Organism: Acipenser oxyrinchus oxyrinchus; assembly: GCA_030684275.1. Lineage (NCBI taxonomy): Eukaryota > Metazoa > Chordata > Actinopteri > Acipenseriformes > Acipenseridae > Acipenser > Acipenser oxyrinchus. The sequence continues at coordinate 11,793,137 of CM060265.1, read as the reverse complement.
TGGCACGATTTTTATCTGAGCAGTTAGTTAGCAGTTTATGTTCAGGCAAGACAATTGCAGTTGCTGGGGGATTCCTGGAGGTAACACGAGTTGCATGCAATGACCCTAACATTAATGCCACACATCTTGAAGGTTTCCATGAGGAGGCAGACACTAGGATTGGGCTTCACTGTGTGAATGAAAGTTCTGATACTATTGAGGTGTCTGCACATGACACAGATGTATTGCTGTTACTCATAGCACATTATGAAAGTATGAGGTGCACACACTTGGATGAAGGCAGGAACACATAAGAAGCCAAAGTTCATTCCTGTGAGGGAGGTGATTAAATCATGTGGCTTAGACCACTCAACTGCACAGCTGCTTCTACCCTTCCATGCCATAACTGCTAGTGATACAACCTCATTCCTGTCTGGCCACACCAAGAAAAGAGCTTTCAATGTTTTTTTCCAGCACAAAGAACTGATTCGTGGCCTTGGACAAGAACCTCTTACTGAGGAAACAACGGTGAAAGTAGAGTCATTCAAATGTAGAGTTTACAAAGTTCCCAATGTGGCCACAACAGACAAAGCAAGAATTAGACTTTTCAATAAAGCAGTGCGCCCTGAACTTCTACCCCAACAACCGATGCTGTGAGGGCACATTTTCAAGCCTTAATTTGGTTTGAAGCCACTCTCTTGAAACCTAACCTTCCACCTGCCACAACAATGGGATGGGAACTCAAGGATGATCGGATGACACTGTGTTGTCCAGTGGTTAAAGAAAAGGGCTTGTAACCAGGAAATCCCTGGTTCAAATCCCACCTCAGCCACTTACTCATTGTGTGACCCTGAGCAAGTCACTTAACCTCCTTGTGCTCCATCTTTCTGGTGAGACGTAGTTGTAAGTGACTCTGCAGCTGATGCATAGTTCACACACCCTAGTCTCTGTAAGTCGCCTTGGATAAAGGCATCTGCTAAATAACAAATAAACAAATAGATGACACCAGTTCTCCTCTGGGGCGTAGCTAGGAATGGAATTTTGGGTTAGCCCCAACTTCGGTGGACATCACAGGAAATAGTTTACATTACAAACATGATTCCAATCAATTAAAACTCTGAATACATCAAATATCTCCCCGGGGTTTGAGCAGAGCAAAGTAGCCAAGACTGAAAATGTATGGTCCCAAGTGAAGCAAGGTGAACATTTTTTGCAGTAGTTGCACGTATTACACTACAAATACAAAGCATATATGCATACAACCAACAGAAACAAACACACTGTGCACAATAATTGCAAAAACAAAAAAGCTGTATTGTATAAATTGTAACACCATACATGCAACTGACTCGCTAGGACATTGTAGTTAGTATGACTCGAACACCAATCATGAAGTTGATATATGTTTGACCCCGTTGCCATAGTAACCAAATGCATGGTGCTGAAAAAAGCATGAATTCACAGTGTGAAATACTGTAAGGAAAATAAATGCCTATTTTTTCATGGAAAATACAAGAAGTTGAAAGAAACTTTTATTGCTTGCTTACAAAATCAGCTCTCGATTCGCCATGCCCGCCATTGCTACAGTACACATTCCAAACACACACTCATTTTTCACGGTTCCCAAAAAGTCGGAAAACTGTCTATAGATGGAACACTCCCAACCACTATATCTCCCAAATGTTTGAAGCAGACAAACAATAAATGTACTCACATATATTCGCAGTAAATGCACTTCAAAAAATCAAAAAGGCAGCATCACCAAACCAACGAGAACACAGTATTACATTTTAAGCAAGTATACAATGAAAGTCATTTAGTTACTTACCATTGCCTAGTTAGTATCCTCTCATCTCCGCTCCACATTACACAGGATAAAGCATCAGGGCTTGCAGTTATGTAATCATGACACTCCAGAAAATCGCACATATCTCTTCAAAGGACAGCAATTTTAAACTATTTGTCAGCATTCCGCCTGCTGTCTTAATCCTGTGCACGCGAGCCTTTCTACTAAACTAAACTCTTAAACTAAACTAAACGTGTATGCATATATATCTTCCATCTGTACCTGCATCCCGTATGCAACTCATAACATAAAAGAGGCTGTGTGGTCCAGTGGTTAAACAAAAGGGCTTGTAACCAGGAGGTCCCCGGTTCAAATCCCACCTCAGCCACTGACTCATTGTGTGACCCTGAGCAAGTCACTTAACCTCCTTGTGCTCCGTCTTTCGGGTGAGACGTAGTTGTAAGTGACTCTGCAGCTGATGCACAGTTCACACACCCTAGTCTCTGTAAGTTGCCTTGGATAAAGGCGTCTGCTAAATAAACAAATAATAACATGTGGCTGCACCACTAGATGCTCTTCTCTGAGGTGCAAATGTAAAAAATCCAGACTACCTTGTATTGGTACTTGCAAATGTGTAGGAGACTATGAACAAAGATAGCAATTAACACTTATACTGATATCATTTGCAACAGAAAATGTATTAATACTTTATTTTATATTTTTTGGGTGGTGCATAAACTTATGCATGTTTTAAAATTATCATGTATGAATTTTTATGGCTGACATTTTGAAAATAACTTTGATCATATGTAGAAACCCCTTTAAGACATGTTCATACAGTTTTCATTTTAGTTTTAATGGATTTGTGGATGCCTAAAATGTAGGAAAAGACACTTAGATCATTATTCTATCCCAGTTAGTTCAGAAGTTATAGAGGTATACTGTACAGTTGGTGGCCATTTTGTTTTTTCCCAATTTTGAGGGTCAAGAACACAAATTTCAGCTTGGTATACAGCATTTTTGGATTTGGCAGGTCAAAATCATTAGGAATCCATTATATACTGCATTTTAACACAAAGTGCCTTATGAAGTCTCTTTTTCTGAGAATGGAACCAGACTAATAGCTATATAAGGTATTTTATAAGACATTTTACTTTATCAAATCTATTAGTTTTAGCAAAAGAGGCAAAGGTCAGAGCTCAAATTACTGGGGAGCTGGGGGTGGGGTCGATCCCTTTAAATTTCTCCAAATAGTTTTATTTCCAAATTTCCTTTTTAACATGTTTTAAGCCGACAGGTATCATTTAAACAGAAAGAAACCTGTTGAAATGTGTTAATTGTATGTCTGTGCAGTTTTTCAGTACCAATCAATAATAACAAGAACGTGTCTCCTGACAATCTGAAAACTTCTCTGCGCATTTTATACTCCAGCCAAGATCAGAAAAGAAAATGTGCAGTTAATTTAGATTGTCAGAAGACGTTTTCTCATGATCATTCATTGTTTCCAAAAAATGGAATTGGCAGGAAATGTCATTATGTAATTAACAAGTTTAACAGGTTCCTTTCTGTTTTTAGCGATGCCCGTCAGCTTACAGCATGTTAAAGGGGGAATTTGGAAATAGAACTATTCGGAGAAACGTAAAGGGTTTGCCTGCGTCAATTATTATTTACCATACTTAATAGCTACTTCAGAAGGAAATTCCTGTTTCTGCAATCAGGGCAGCTTCTAAACAAAACTCAGAAATGCTGATTAGTGGGCTTCATTTATTGCACGCAGTCAAATAATATTTAACACTTTTCATCACCTTTAATAGTAATAGTTTTAACAGTAGAAAGTGGCTGAAAATTCCTAGTATCTATTTATCACGGCACGCTAATGATCCAAGCAGAAACTGCAATAGAAAAAACTATACAGAACAAATACCATGTCATATTAAATGGTAAATTCAATATTTGAAGAAAAAAAATAGATTCTATGAAGTAACCATTTAATAAATAGAAATATTGAGATATGTAATGTTTTCATACAGGAAGGGCCTGGTTTGCAGATTGGACACTGGACAAAAGCATAGAGATAGAGAGAGCGAGATGGAAAGTGGAAATCAAAGAGAGAAGATGCAGTTTCTTAGGCAGAAAAGGGACTAGATTTGCAGCAGTAATCAGCAATAAAATAGAATCTCAGAATTGTCTATTATTGAATTGCTACTGTGTAATGTAATAACTATACGTGTTGTGTAGAAATGAACTTACAAAGACAATAAGATCATTTATTCGCAAAAAACGTTTTTGAAAGTAAAAGATTCCTCTCTGAATATCACCATGAGTCTCTGCATTCACTCTTTCAATATGATATTAGATCAAACATTGCCAAACTGAAAATAAAAACCCTAGAGCTTCCTGGTAGCTTGGAAGTTGGAAGTTAATCACAATATTTCTATACTGTCCCAGTTTAAGGACTTCAAAATCTGGTCACCTTATTTAGTGAAATAGTTTTTACATATTTAAATTGATATTTCTTTAAAGCCCATTTCAGTTCTATGGTTTCCTGTAAAATGTTTCACGCTGTTACAAGTTTGTAATAACTTTTTATTATTTATATTTTGGGGAAATGCGCTTTTGTTAGAGATTTAATCGATCTGTAGTTTTCAAATCGTTATTATTTTTAGCATTTTAGATTGCAGGGTTGTGGGGTTTTAAACTGGTTTGGTTTGGTTTGGTTTGGTTTGGTGAGACACAGAGAGTAAGTGTTACCTGTAAAAGTGTATATATAGGTACTTGTTTAATTTGATTTATTTGTTCCGGTGATTTGTTTGGAAACCTTTGTTTTGTGTTTGTACCTTTTGTTTGGCCCTCGTGCCTTTTTATTTTGTGTTTTGGTAAATAAAAGTATTTTGTTTCACTGCATTTTCCTAACTTTGAGTCTTCCCTCTGTGGCTATCCTGTCACACGGATACATTTAAGAAGACTAGAAGTCGCCCAGGCTTACAAACTTTTGTTTGTTCTTGTCATTTAATAAAAGTGGGCAAAAACTGCAGTCTTCTGCTGCTGCCTCTGTTATTTCTGCCGCTGGCCAGCCTTGACCGCCACACTACCCTACCAGAGGCTCTGCACATGTGTGTTGTGAGAGACAGTTCAGTGAAGCTGCTGCTAGACCTGAACAGAAAGAAAAAAGTATGCACCGTGATTGCTGAGCTTGGGTGACCTTTGATTTGTGTTTTGTTTAAACCTTTTGTTTTGTTGTAAATAATAAAAGTGCAGTTACTGCCTGTGAGTCTGCTATTCTTGCCGCTTATTTTGCGCTTTTGTGGCCAAAACAAAAGTTCAAATTTGGGGGAGCGACATGGATTTGAGGTTTTTAGTTAGGGTACCAATTTACATTTGTGCATGTCAATTATTCTGGTGCGCTTGAACAAGATCAACTGTACACAGTACTGCCCACTACAGATATTACTCTTGGTACAGTACCGGTATATTGAAATGGCTGCACAGCGAACTTCTTGAACATTATTTAAAGCAGCTTTTAAAAGAAAAGTAATGTTGTTTGCTGAAGAAAACAGAAACTGCGGCATCTAAGATGTGTCAGAAGATGGAGGCGCAATCGAAAGGCTATGCAATACTATAATATTACCAGTATAGTACTTGTTGAAATGATCAACGTGGGTCCGGCTTCAAAATGAACAATGATTTATTTATATATCATTCTTTCTCTATCTGGAGGAGCACAAGAAACAGGAACACTAAGTATGTACTGCTTAATGGCGGATTCTCCATCGCTCTCTGATTAACTTAGTCACTGTTATTATGGTCTGTGCCTGGTTTAACTACAGGAACCCCACTAGTGTAAACTCGAAAGTCCTAACTCAAACCTAAAATGAACTACACATTTCTGTCTTGCACCAATTTTGCTTGCGAACGTGACAGAGTCGCGCTGGCCAAATTAAACAAACAAGGACAATAAAGCAGACTGAATAAAGTTCAAGGTAATTTACCCTTTCCCAGCTACCATAAACTGCAATGACTGTCGTTCAATACTGAAAGTACTGTACATATTTTCTTTTCCCATTTGCATTTGTAATATACTAGATGACATACTCTGATGCTTTAATGTACAGTAATACAGTGTTCCCTGCTGGCACCTACAAATTAAAAAGTAATTTAACCATTAATTATTGTGTTTTTTTCAGTAAGAGTTAAATGTGACTTGCATTCAGGGTGTTTTTTTTTGGTGTCCGTATTTGGGGGTGCGACTTGAATTCGACTTGACACCCTAGTGTCAGCACCTGTGTTAAAAATTAACACCAATGCTCTGTGTCTGTGTCAGTATTTTCCAGTGACTACCCACACACTTAACACATCCCCTGTTTCATAACCTTGTTTCTCTTAATTAAAATAATAATAATAAATGTTTTGAGCTTAAAGCCAATGTTGAAATCTAAACCCTGACAAAGCCCCACTGCAATACAGCTTGTAGCCCACATTCAAAATTCTAAGGATTACTTCTCACCCTACTGCATTTCTCAGATTTGTTGTACCACATTTGTCAGATTCTTTATTTCTATTGTGTATATCTACATACAGATTGATACTAACAATAGCACCAGTTTATTGCTACCTTCAAACAGATGCTTCTGTTCTGCTTGTTTAGCTTTAGATGTAATCTACCCCTCTCCGTGTCATAACAAATGCCTCTAGTTTCACAACAACAGATCCTTGTTAATAAGGAAGACACACGCACAAATAGATGCATTTCAAAATCAGTGCAAACAATAGCAGTGTGTTGATTGATTAAAGAAGCTCCCCTTACGTTGTTCTCATCATCGTGTCACATTTGTCAGATTCTTTCATGTAATCAAAGTGCGGTGCCCAGTGATTGAACCGTACCCTGTGACTGTCCTCCAGTGTGTCACACAGTCAAACCTTCGCAGTAAATCAAGCGTAAAGAGCCAAGAAAATACATTCAAAATACATAAAGAAATGGCTTCATGGCTGTGACGGGGTACTCCCCACCCCTCTGCATATTGTTTTGTATTTTGTATTTGTCCAATAAGGTGCTCTCCATCATTATTTGTTATTGATTTTAATACCTTGTGAGAATGCGTGACTAATCAGCTACTGATTATATAATTAGATGACCGTCACGCAGAATTATTAGACTCGTGCAGTCCCTCAACCATAATATAAAACACCTGCAGTGTTATAAAGAGAAATAACTACAGTTGCTATTTGAGCTGGATTTTGACCAGCACTGTACTTGCATGTTTATTGTCTGTTTGTTTTGGCCATGGAGCCGTTTTGTTCTGTTTTGTGTTTTTTTTAATCTTTTTTTTATTTATTATTAAATTGGCACATCAGCACATTTCATACCCTGCAATACTGTCTCTTCTTTCGGGTCTGACATCACAGCTCAAGCTATCCTGCCACAAGGCCGTATTTGGCTACTGGAAATGAATGCTTCAGTGCACTCGACACCGGGGAATATATGATCCATCAATCCAGAACCAATACATCCTTTTTATCCATGGGAGTCACAGCTGTTTCTCTCAGTCTGTGAAACGTTGTGTTTCTAGGAATTCAGCAGAGGATTCCAAATCCATATTGGGTCCTCAAGGTGCCCTACCTGTCCCAGTACTAATTGGACACTCACACACAAACAATAATGTACCCCTTATGGCTGTGGGACAGCAGGCAGGACCCGGATATGAAGTATCAGCTGGCAGTAGGGGCTGCATATCATCAATGAGGAAGATTTACTTTTCAGACACTGGACTTAGTTCAATAACTTTATTGCAACAAATACCATCGTGTTGTTGATCCCAACAATGTGGTTAGAATGGTTAGGGTAGTTTCAGGAGATTACTGATCTAGCGCAGCAACATTCCTTCTGTATACACTCACAAGGGTTGGGCTGCAATATAACTTGATGGATTGAAAAAGTATTTCATCTGAGTCATTACCCTGTAAGCCCTCCTGATGAACCTGGACTCTTCCATTGCAGCACTTCCTTCCAACTACAGTAATTCCTTCATTATTTCATTCACCTTGGTGAAGATCAATGAGAGATTTGTTATTTGAAATGTTCTAGTTTGAAAAATATGATAAAATGATTACAGTACCCAATCATACTGTAACAATAAAACTGTAACAAAAGGCAGTTTTGTAGAGGGGTTTGGGTCTGCTGTTCCTCCAGGACTCAACACAGCAATTACACATAACATGTGTTATATTGGGTTGAAGAATGCATTTCCCCCACATGTAAAAGCCTACATTAACTCTCTGCATGTACCTTACCTTTATACTCTAAAATGTGTATCAATAAATGTTTGCTACTTTTATCAGGGTGGTGATGTGCTGTACAATCTCTGTTTATAACATGCCCACAAGGAGTCATTTCAAGAGAAAATGATATTAGATTAAAAACTTTATAACAAAAGCCTGACAGCTCTTCGTAAATAAGAGAAGTTGCTGTAGCTATTCTGTGTTCACAGGCAGCTCAAGTGTTAATCCTACATTTATCAGGACTTATTACTTGTGAAATTAGCATGTGAAAGTGTCTACATATGAAACATAAGAATAATGCAATTCCAGCAACTGGATTAGTTATTGCTTGATTTCCAGTAGTTGAGCCCTCGACGTAGAATAGAGTTTTCTAAATGTGTAACTCACCTCTTACACATACATTGCTAATTCAAATGAATCCATGTCTAGTGTCTCGTTGGTATTACTCTGTCTGCAAACCACTCCCACAACATTTTAGAAAACAAATAGTTTACATTTTGCAACTGCTAGTTCAATTTTTAAGCCCATGTTATTTTCTGCATAGAGCCAGCCCTGTGCTGGTTATTTTTCTGCAGTATTGTGAAAGGGTTGTGTGTACCAAACAATGTAAAGCAACGAGGGCCCAGCCTGGTCTCCCTGCTTCGGCTATCCGCCTCCTTTCAGCACATTCAGAATTCTGCTGCTCGTCCTGTATTCTCCCAACCTCGCTTCTCTCATGCTACCCCTCTGCTATGCACCCTGCACTGGCTACCCATCTCTGCTCGCATTCAATTCAAGACCCTTGTTCTTGCTTACCGCCCCCTGTTGTCCCTTGTTTCTCCCGACACCCCATCCTCCACCCCTCTCCCCTCTCATGCCTTCCCTCCACTCTCCATCCTCTCATGCCCGCTCCTTCTCTTCCCTAGCCCCCCTGTAGTGGAACCAGCTACCGGAGAACGTCAGGACTGCTCCGTCTCTCACTGCCTTCCGCCGCCTCCTCAAGACCCCCCTGATTAGACTGCACTTGCAGATCTCTTGCTCTACCACTCCTACTGTGCACTGGACTTGCCTGACCTGAGCACACGTTACTGGATCCTCAGCTGATGCACTACCCTTGCACTATTGCACTACTATGCCATTGTAGATGTAACTTGTTGTAATCCTAAACTGTTGCATCCTATTTCATATTATATTCTAGAAGTATTATTGCACTTACTGTAAACGATACTGTATTTAAATAGTAATCTTGCATTGTACTCCCGTACTGCCCTGTAATACCTGTAAGTCGCCTTGGAGAAAGGCATCTGCCAAATAAATAAATAATAATAATAAAAGGTAAAAATACACCTGCAGGTGAGGAAGGCAATAATAGGAACAATTCACGTGCCATGCTTTGTGTCGACCTCCTACTCACTTAGATAGATAGATATGTATGTATTCCAGTATTTGCAATGGGATGTTCCGATCGCAGAATTTGCAGCACAATTGAGGTTGCTATGATGTGTGATTTGTTTAACCGGGCATTGTGTGTTTTGAACGCTAGAGGGCGCTATGTGACCAGAAACTGGACTTTCAAGGATTTTTTATTTAAATGCATCTGCTCACCAGCAGGTGTCGCAAACTGAAGCCTCGGCCTTTTCTGTCATCTTTCTGCTACCACAAAGTAAAGTCCTATAAATAATGTGACGGTCACGGTTTATAAAGTTGTGTGGAGACAGATAAAAAGCATAATCACTAAACAACAAACTCTGCATACCAATTAAAACAATACAGTGATATAATAGAATGTTAAACTAGTTGTGTCCCTATTTTGTGCTGAATAAAAAGAGTATTTTCTGTCAACACATTTAAAACACTAACAGTAATTGCAGGAGGAATCATTTCCCAACGCAAGCGAAAACGTGCACGATACTGTAGCCAGCTGCAAATTTAAACCTGCTTACATTTCTTTTACGTAAAACACAATTACCACAAACCATATCTGCCATACAGCAGTAATGCTTTAGTGTTATTTTACAAGAACTCTTTACTTATGTAATCGGCTACCAGGCCTGGGCTCAATTCCAATTGTAATTGTGTAATTTGTAATTCTTTGTAATTGAACCTCGGCACACCTGCGTAATTGTATTTGTAATTGTAATTACCATACTTGATTAATTACAGTTTAATTACACGCCTTTCCAAGCTTAATCATTCACAGTCTCATGTTGTGTTTTTTTCATTGAGCGAACACTTGTCGTATTTTCAACCACTTTTAGTGACTCAATTTGTTTGGAAACAAAACGTTATTTAGTATGCTTCTGCATTTGTACCTGTGATTACTGCTTAGTAGAACATGTGTAGCTATTTATGTACACTTTTTAATGTAAGTGTAATTACTGCAGCATACATAGCATTGTAACTGTAATTTCAGCAAATAATTCTGATGTCATTTGTAATTGTAATTGTAATTAAAATTGACCCCAGGTCTGCTACAGGCCACAAATCATGTTTTTAAATAATTCGCGCAGTCAGAAAGTAAACAGAATCATATGCATTTCAAATGTTTTATCAATTTCCTTTGATTTTTTTAAAATCTCGTTATATCGATCTGGTCACCTATGGCCACCTTTGAGCACACCGGTCTTTTGTCCCGAATGTAGCCAATCAGCAGTTTCTAAAACGGGTACAGCGTGGTTGTGTTGGACCTTAACAGCGTGTATTAAAATGCAATAAAACTGTTTTGTTTGTGTTGACTATGAGTGCCACTCCGCAAGCCTGACAGCCTGCCGAGATCAACTGATGACATGGGCATTTAAAATTTAAAAGTACAGAGTGTCATTATTGCCTGGGAAACTCATTTCAAACCTCAAATGTACATACCAATGTGTATACAACATTTTGGTAGTTTAACTTTACAGAAAAAAGTAATGCATTCAAGCTGCAGTATGCAAATAAATAAGTACATACAAGTGCACATACAAAAAAATAAATGAACACAATTATTCAGCAACAAATATGTTCTTCAAACCAATTTGTAGTCTGTACAGCCAAAGCATACAAACAATTTTGGGGTGGGGGTGGGGGGGAGGAGTCTTTTTATAAATGAATATCTTCATTTTAAAAGTGCAATAACACCCTGCAGTGTGTGTAGTACAGTAGTCCCTCTCTAAACTGGACATGTCTGGAGACAGACACGTCACAAATAATGAGGTGTCCGGTTTAATAAAAAATATATATATATACATCTATACACACACATATCTAAAATCATTGTGCTAAAATAACATTAATGTGTTCTCTGCAGACATACATTATTTAAAAATATAAATCTGTACAGTAGGCCTGTACAATAAGCAATACAGTAGTAAAATGAAATAGCTCAATGTTTAGAAACAATGACCGAAAATCTTAAAATGTGCTGCTTGGTAGATGATTATTCTTAGTTCTCTAGAAAGTTTCATCCGACATAAACGTATTTTACACACAGGGACACAAACGGGGATTATAATTCATACTAATTTTAGGAATGTAATGAATATAATCAGTTACAAACCATTTGTAATTGAATACAGGGGGCATATGGAGGATATTTTAAAATTAAATGTAAATCTAAATACTTAGGGGCTGATGTAAGGATACATGCAAAGTGATTTGCACGGCGTATGTAAAGAATGGTTTCCCCCTGGTGTTCTGCACCGGCTACTAATTAGCACTTTGTCATCATTAATCCATTTAAATGATATTGAAATATATTCAAATGAGGAAAAGAGCATGGAATTGGGCGGGGATCGGGAATAATAAATGGGTGCAAACATTATAATGAGATTTAAGGATTTTGCCTTGCAGTTGGGCAATTGCTGACCCTCCAAAGTGATCCTGGGTTTGAATATGCAGGGTCTTCTCTGCCTTGCCCTTCCACTTCAAAGGTTTTCCTGCCTGTCCTGAGGCCAATGACAAGTCTGAAGGTGCAAACCATTGTAGAAGTGAGTAATTAAGAGCTGTATAAAACCACACACCTTCAGAGGCCTGTCATTGGCCTCAGGATGGCTGCTGTGGTACACTGCCTGAGGCAGCGACGCTTAGCTCTTGTTGAGGACAGGCAGGAAACCCTCCAGAGGAGAAGGGCAAAATGGAGAAGACCCTGCATATTCAAACCCAGGGTCTCTTTGTTTGGGATGGATTGGCTTCTCCGCTTGCCTCTCCAGCGGTGTCAGCTGTGATGTGGATGGCGTTCCTCCTCCTGTTCAGAGTCCTGCCACCTTTTCATCACCTGGTTGACTGTCCTCCTGGTAACACCCACAGCATTGACTTTCTCCACTATAGAGGACCATATGGCCTCTTTAGTAGCATAACTGATGTTGGCTGAGGCTTTTCCAAATAACTCAATTTCATGCTGAGTGACCTCAGCTGTAAGGACTCAGCTCCTCCTCAGAAAACGCTGACTGCTCTCTGTACTCCTAACTCACCTCACCTCTGGTCTGTAAGTGCGGCTGATAAATACCCCGATGCACAGGCGATGCTCATTGTACCCTCACTATCATGATTGCAGCTCATTCATTATTTGTGTGGGTTGAGTAATTTGCATTGCTCTTAAGCTTACATAGGCTGCAGTGCAAAATAATTGCCTGGCTGCTATGCAATTTAGATTTCGCAGCTACAATTGTTTGTACAATGCCTATCCGTACATCAGCCCCCTTAATGTATAAAAAAAAAAACTGCACATTAGAATTAACCCTTTAAGGTACAAGGGACATGTGTGCCACATAAAAAATGGTGCGAACTTTTAATTCTGCAATGAGGTGCATGAAACAGGGTTTAAAATTTACTGACAGGTTGGGATCGTCCAAATTGTCAGTTGCCTCGTGATACTTGAGTCCCTCTCAAATGTATTTTAAGAAACCGCTTGAACAAGCACTCAATTAAGGGGGTAGAAGACAATCCAAGGGCTAGGTGGCACTGCAGATGCAATTCCCCAGCCTCTTGAGCCTTTCACCTCCAGCAGCCTGGGCTCAAATCCTGCTCAGGCCACAAGACATCAAACACGAGTCTGCAATTGTGTACCCCAAAATGTATTCAAATTAGCATAGCTGTGAATTTGTGTCAGTGGTCACCTAATCTATTGCTGTGGGCTATTGACAACACCAGGCTTGAGGGACCAGACCACCAATAGAGGAAGTAAAATCTCATAAACCTAATCTATTGAGCAAGATTTGTTTCAGACGAATGAAAACACACTAAACAAACTGTTGGTTCCACAAATGTGTTAAAAAAGACAACCACAGGCCTTATCAGCTTGCTAAAACTTCCTACAAGACTTCTAGAATGTAGTTCCAGAAATGTCTGTGTGGAGTAGCATCTATTGAGAAATGTGTTGAACTCGTATGGACTACCTGTGTACCAACAAACATAAATGAATGTTGCTGGCAAAAGCCTTGCATTGTCCCTGTGGAATCTGGACTCACGTATTTATTATAAAAAGATTATGTGGTGGGAAAATAGGGTAGCCTATTGTAGATTTAATACCAGTATTCTGTTGGAAAAACTTGATTCATACATATATATATATATATATATATATATATATATATATATATATATATATATATATATATATATATATATATACACATATATACACACACACACAGTACTGTGCAAAAGTTTTAGGCAGGTGTGAAAAATGCTGTAAAGTAAGAATGCTTTCAAAAATAGACATGTTAATAGATTATATTTATCAATTAACTAAATGCAAAGTGAGTGAACAGAAGAAAATCTAAATCAAATCCATATTTGGTGTGACCACCCTTTGCCTTCAAAACAGCATCAATTCTTCTAGGTACACTTGCACAAAGTCAGGGATGTTGTAGGCATATAGTCAGGTGTATGATTAAACAATTATACCAAACAGGTGCTAATGATCATCAATTCAATATGTAGGTTGAAACACAATCATTAACTGAAACAGAAACAGCTGTGTAGGAGGAATAAAACTGGGTGAGGAACAGCCAAACTCAGCTAACAAGGTGAGGTTGCTGAAGACAGTTTACTGTCAAAAGTCATACACCATGGCAAGACCGAGCACAGCAACAAGACACAAGGTAGTTATACTGCATCAGCAAGGTCTCTCCCAGGCAGAAATTTCAAGGCAGACAGGGGTTTCCAGATGTGCTGTCCAAGCTCTTTTGAAGAAGCACAAAGAAACGGGCAATGTTGAGGACTGTAGACGCAGTGGTCGGCCAAGGAAACTTACTGCAGCAGATGAGACACATCATGCTTACTTCCCTTCGCAATCGGAAGATGTCCAGCAGTGCCATCAGCTCAGAACTGGCAGAAAACAGTGGGACCCTGGTACACCCATCTACTGTCCGGAGAAGTCTGGTCAGAAGTGACCCTCATGGAAGACTTAGCGGCCAAAAGCCATACCTCCGGCGTGGAAACAAGGCCAAGCGACTCAACTATGCACGCGAAAACACAGGAACTGGGGTGCAGAAAATGGCAGCAGGTGCTCTGGACTGATGAGTCAAAATTTGAAATATTTGGCTGTAGCAGAAGGCAGTTTGTTCAGCAAGGGCTGGAGAGCGGTACATGAATGAGTGTCTGCAGGCAACAGTGAAGCATGGTGGAGGTTCCTTGCAAGTTTGGGGTTGCATTTCTGCAAATGGAGTTGGGGATTTGGTCAGAATTAATGGTCTCCTCAATGCTGAGAAGTACAGGCAGATACTTATCCATCATGCAATACCATCAGGGAGGCATCTGATTGGCCCCAAATTTATTCTGCAGCATGACAACGACCCCAAACATACAGCGAAAGTCATTAAGAACTATCTTCAGTGTAAAGAAGAACAAGGAGTCCTGAAGTGATGGTATGGCCCCACAGAGCCCTGATCTCAACATCGTCTAGTCTGTCTGGGATTACATGAAGAGAGAGATGCAACTGAGGCTGCCTAAATCCACAGAAGAACTGTGGTTAGTTCTCCAAGATGTTTGGGCCAACCTACCTGCCGAGTTCCTTCAAAAAACTGTGTGCAAGTGTACCTAGAAGAATTGATGCTGTTTTGTAGGCAAGGGTGGTCACACCCAATATTGATTTGATGTAGATTTTTCTTCTGTTCACTCACTTTGCATTTTGTTGATTGATAAATATAAACTATTAACATGTCTATTTTTGAAAGCATTCTTACTTTACAGCATTTTTCACACCTGCCTAAAACTTTTGCACAATACTGTATATATATATATTATATATATATATATATATATATATATATATATATATATATATATATATATATATATATATATATATATATATATATATATATATATATATATAATATTATATACACACACACAGTACATTGATAGCAGTGCTTTATTATGGAAAGTCAGTATCCGTTGTATTTTTTATATTTGTTTCCCTTGCTTTTTTTCGGATATTTTTGTGGCCAAATGAGGCAAGCCGCACTTGTAGTTCTTTAACACAACCTAAACCCATAGCGGAATCCGTTTGAGAAAGCTGCACGATCTCAGTAACCACAAATTAGAACACAGACAAACATTTAAATACTCTCTCCTTTAGTTTAATATTAAATTGGGTCATTTGTACTCTCGGAAGTAGAATTTCTCTCCCTAAAAGAAAACTACATGGAAACCCGATTTACCTGAAAAGGTACTACCAAAACAGCAAGAGAAAAAGGCCAGACTTGTTTTTATTTTCCATGGAAATCCTGCTGTGCTCACATGGTTTGAATGGAATGAGGAAGGGTGTTAACTCCAACATGGGGCTCAAAGCAGCGGTCAGATTTAGAGAAACACAAACATTGGACAAAAACAACCTAGAACCACTCAAGTACAGCACCTTGAAGGGAAATGTGAAGCTACTTGCTTAAAGAAATTCAGACTTGAAAAGCTCCATTTCAATGCTTTATTTGTACAAGAGGAAGTACATTATATACATTAAATCCTAATTTATTTTTTTTTTTAACAGAACAGCTTTGAATGGTTCAACAGGAAGCATTGCTTCATGTCAGGCGTGTCACAGTGTCCACTTGAAGTCTATTCCCAGAATGCCTCTCTCATAGGACAGGCAGTGACCCCCTCCCCTCGCTCAGGGGTGAGAGAAAAATAAAAGGAAACCCAGGGCCCCATGCTTCCAACCAGCAGACTGCCACACAGGGACGTGCGTGTCCTCCTAAACACATTCCATATACCTGGCAGGAAAGAATGTCTAATACGTTTAATATATTAAATTTACATTTATATACACAGTCTCTTTGACATGTAAAAATAAAAACAGAAATGAGATATGCTACATTTACTAAAAGTGACACTTTATAGTTATTTCTGTTCCTGTGATCCACGGCTGAACCAGACCACACTGTGAATGCGGTGCAGAAGGGCAACAGCACCTGACATTCATACTCTGGAAAGGCAAACAGACATCACAGCTGATTTGATGTCTCATATGTTTCTACGGAAACCTAAAGCAAGAATCGTTGCTAAGGATACAAAATGGTCAACAGCTTACTGCATCAATTGGTAAAAAGTTTTTTGTCCCCTAAAAGATATACAAACATATAAATTTAAAAGGTTGACAAGTAACTGATTCCTCTGCGGTTATGCATGATATAAAAAAGTCGTCTAGTTATCAATACAGGGTATAGAACTATTGTTTCAGGATTATGGAGTTTGTGCAACTCCAGTACATATTTATATTTTAGTCATCTTTAAGATTGATCGGCGTTAACCTTGTACTAAATCCACTTCTGTGCCACAATGACTGATGCATTCAGGTTTTGTGACACATTCAGGTTTAAAGTTTACCTAACTCAGTCCCCTTATTTTTTGACGAGATGTATTACAGCAGCTGTCACTAAACAAAATCTACTTATTAATTCTAAATGCCTTTTTACCAGTTAGACAATATGTATATTTCCCCTTTATCCAGTCATGGATGTCACTTTTAGAAAAGCTACCATGCCTCATCACTTCTACTATCATTTTCACCAATCTACCACTTCTGCTCCAACATCTTGTATACAATACACAAACAGAACACGCACATAAAAAAAGAAAAACAATGCAGCTTATAAACTGTCGGTACAAATATACAAATTAAGAGTCACCAACTTAAGACTATGGCTTTTGAGAAACACAAAAATAGAAAGTCTTCAAAACAAAATACAAAAATAAAATAGCCACTATAATAATTCAGTCATGTTCTTTAAATCCAGTCTGACCGTTTCCAAGTTGCCAGGCTGTGAAACAGGTTTTTCCCATAGCTCTCAACTCAAACGAGGGTTGGGGGAGGAATGGTTTCCCTGTTACTCAAGCAGGGTGCATTTGCCCCTGTCCCCCACGGAGTTGTTGTGGAAGCCCCTGGTTCCATCTGGGCCTCTTGGCAGTCTGACCACCCCTGGTGGCAGCCCATCTGCGTTCTGGATCTTGCGGCCTAGCATGGGACTTCCGACCGGGCTGCTCTCCTGAGATGTCACCTGCCTGCGGCGCTGCACCCAGGGGCTCCCAGAGGGGGTCAGGCTGCTGTCCGAGGAGTAGTCAGCCCACTTGCGTTGACCTGGCTCAGGGCTCAGTCTGCCTGCACTGGCCAGGGGAGACTTGTGGCTGTGTGGGGACTTGCGCTGCACCGAGGGGCTGGTTCTGGGGCTGTTCCAGGGGCTGGAGCGAGGGGAGACACTGGGGCTCAGGTGGTTGTTCTGGTGGTAGCCTCCTCCAGGAGGACTCAGCTTGTTCGGCCGGGCCTTGCGGGCCAGCCTGGGCGAGGTGGGGTTGCTCTCTGTTTCAGAGGAGCTGCAGGCGTCGTCTCCAATATACTGCAACTCTCGGACCCTACTGTTGAGAGAGCGATTCTTTCTAGAGCCATCGTCACGCTGCTTGTCCTTTGGGACCTTTTTCTTCGGGGGTTTGGTGCCGATCAGAATCACCTTGGCCCCTGCAGTGGCCCCGACAGACACTGCCGCCGCCTCCTCCTCCTCCTCCTCCTCCTCCTCCTCTTCCCCTGTTCCAACCGCCACATCGCTGCCTCCCAGAACCTCGTGAGCGTTAATCGCAGCCTCCACCTCTTCAAATTCCACGATGGCGCACTCACTGGTGCCCAGCTGGGTGTAGCGGCCACTGAGCTTCTTGAGGTCTGCTGGAAGCTCCTTGCCGGCTTTGAGGACACGGACAGAGGCAATGACCCCGTACGCACCAAACACTTTGAGCAAGTGCTCCATCAGCTTCTCCTGCTGCGAGGCCCCCCCGGCACTGTTCTGCGCCCCAGCAAGCTCAGGCCACAGGTGCAGCTCGCTCACCAGCAGCATGCGGCTGGGCAGATTCTCGCTGGCGAACACAGGCACTGCTGCCTTGCGCCGTACTTTCCGCCCCTCCTCGTTGAGCTCCAGAAGCTGAGAGTGGCGTAAGGCATAGGCTGTCGTCCGCCAGTCTCGTGTCAGGTGCTTCACCTGGGAGACGGAGAAAAAGTCAGTCAGAAACAGAAAGCTTTGGAGACATTGACTATAGTATTAAAAGAACAGGGGTTTCTCAAATAATTTAAATCACAAATCAAAAGATACATGTACAAACATTAACAATATCAGTAGATTTAATTTGTACTTTTTAAAAACGTAAATCAATTTGTTGCATGTCTGCTTTCAACATGGCATGGCAAGCCGAGACGTGCTCTGTGTCCAGAACACACCAATAAAAGTTCTCCTTGTGGTACCTTCTCAGGATGACAGCTTTAGTTTTGTAACAGATATTTGCAAGTTCTCTTTTTTCTTGGTATCTACATGGAAACAGCATTTCCTGAGGTTAAATGTCAATACATTTGGTAACAGAAGGGCATTAAGTAAAGAGCATCAGAACCATGCATGCATTGACAGATTAATTTCAGGCAGGAGAAAGGTGAAAACAAGAGCTTCTTGTGAAATCTGTTCCTACGTGCTTTAGTGTGCAAGATGCTGTTGAATGTTTGTGTCCCCCTGAAATACCATAAAAGCCACTTGTGGATATGCAGCTGAAGTGAACTAGTTCTGAAATGAAGCGTTATGGTCTTGTTTACAGAAAGTTTTGGGCAGCAGTGGGCTTGAGTAATTCAAATGAGACTGCTGGGCTGCAGTGTGGGAGGCAGTGGGTTTGAGTACCTCAGTGGTTAGAGAAAGCACTGGGCTGCAGTGCAGGAGGCAGTGGGTTTGAGTACCTCAGTGGTTAGAGAAAGCACTGGGCTGCAGTGCGGGAGGCAGTGGGTTTGAGTACCTCAGTGGTTAGAGAAAGCACTGGGCTGCAGTGCAGGAGGCAGTGGGTTTGAGTACCTCAGTGGTTAGAGAAAGCACTGGGCTGCAGTGCAGGAGGCAGTGGGTTTGAGTACCTCAGTGGTTAGAGAAAGCACTGGGCTGCAGTGCGGGAGGCAGTGGGTTTGAGTACCTCAGTGGTTAGAGAAAGCACTGGGCTGCAGTGCAGGAGGCAGTGGGTTTGAGTACCTCAGTAGCCGAGAGCTGGGCTGCAGTGCAGAAAGGTAGTGTTTGAGTTGCTCAAGTTTTAGAGTGTTAGACACTGCCTCTCTATATGAAATCTAGTTCCTTGCCATTGGGGAAAAAAAAGGATACATTGACATTTTGAAAAGCCCTTTGCAATGAACGAGAGAACTTTGAGCCAACAGAATGTCATTAAATCTAACTGAATATAAAATTATAGCAATTGTAGGTCTCACATTTTTCTATAGGAAAGACTTTTCATAGCACAAAACCTTGAGCATTGTCAAATTAAAAAACAAAACTGTACACACACTTACCATAATGAGCGCGTCTTTCATATGAAAAAATGTGAAATGATGGCACTCGCTTAGTAAGATTTACTAGAATGATTGTTCTATAGTATTACTGAACATACTACAGATTAAACATTACTAACCATTGTTGTTGTATGGATCGCTAGAATATCTTAAACAAATTGTGTGTTTGATTCACAAATCCTTTATAAATCAGTGTTTACCACTTATTTTAATTTGACTGTCTTTTGGTCTTTCTAAGCATCACAGTAATTTTCCAAAGTACTCTTGTGCAAGTGACTAATACTTTAATTTGGGTTAAAACAAAAAGCCAAAAAAAATTAAGCAGAATCTATTATTTATATTGCTGGGATAGTAACTGGGACTAATGATACCTGCTCGCCTGTTGTCATGCACATTAATAAACCAGTTCACACCCCCAATCAAAACACTGAACTTGTTTGCTCCAAGTGTTGGACCAACAGGGTTATTCATACACACAATATATCATATGGAAATAACTGGTCAACACTGACTTCTGGCCAGTAGTATATTACATCAAGATACATACAACACAGTAGTCAAATGATAACGAACATGTTTTGTTACAAACTTTAGTAACGTGTCGTGGAGCAAGTCATTCAGTACGTTTACATGACAAAGTGTTTTCCGAAAACTAACGTGGAAAACTGAATCAGAAAACCGATTTTCTTAAAACGTCACTTTTCTGTGTTTACATGATTAACGATAGAATTCAACTGTATACATGGATTGAAGTTTTGGAAAACGAGGATATTTTGCATGCAAAGTATTGTAGTACCCCAAGTACGATTTGAACAGACCGGAAATTGTTTTTCTGCGATAGAACGGAGACCAATCCAATAACAAGTGCTTTATCAAAATGCCAGGTCTTAAATTCAAAGATTACTATCCTATACCTCTATTCAGATTCCCGAAAATGTGCAATCAGCCTTTCCAACAGCTCATCCTGTTCCATATTATCAGCTTCTTTTGCAGACATTTTAAATTATCACGTAATTTTAAAGGTGGAAAATGTGCTGCTTCAGTATGGGCTATTCAAAAAATACATACGAACAAATATTACTTTATCCCCAACATTATTATTATTATTATTATTATTAATTTCTTAGCAGACGCCCTTATCCAGGGCGCCTTACAGTCCTAAACAAAAATACATTTCAAGAATCACAGTACAAGTATTAATACAATTAAGAGCAAGATAAAATACAATGACTTTGGTTCTAGCACGTACAAGTATATGACAAAATACGATTCAACGGAGCAAATGGATGCATGCAGACTGACTACATATTATTTTCTGTTTTCTAAAACCACGTGCAGGAATGAAGGTCAAAGTTTGCACATGTCCAGTACGCTATCGGAATAAGTTTTCCAAAAAGTGCGTTTACATGATATACATTTGGTTCGTTTTCGGAATTGAATCGGAAATTTCTAGGTGCTGTTTTCCGAAAACTGACCTAAGGAATATTCCGATACATTTTCCGAAAACTGTGTTTACCTGACTTTTGATATCGGAATTCTTATGCTCATGTAAATGCACTGATTGACTCTTAAGGGACTTTCCAGTATCTTCCAGAGCTCTTGCCCAGATGCGAGTTGTTACAAGACCGACTCATGTTCTGACTACACCACAGCTGGGTGTATTTCACACACAGTCACTCTCAGTACCTTCTTGAAGGATGTGAGCAGCTTGACGCTGACGAATCCCTGCTTGTTGCGGCGAACGTGTTTGAGCAGGAAAGCGTCACGCTCCAGGTTCTCATCAGACAGGTAATACTCGATCTGGGTGATGAGCTTCCGGGTGAGCTCGGGGTCAGGGGGCTGCCAGCTGTCCTCTTCGAGCTCCCCTCCGCTTGTCCCTGCACCACTGAGGAGAGGCATTGGGGTCAGACAGGGGCAGCACTGCTCACCAAACTACAGATACTAACTGGAAATCACATTCAACAAATTAAAAATCTCATCCCACAAGATTTAACCTTAGGGGGAAAGGGACATAGCTTTTAGGCAGTGGGGAGGTTTGACTGGAGTGGTCGACTGCAAAGAGACAGGTTTAAATGTACCTGGCTTGAATACCATTGGTTACACCGATTAAAGGCAGACATGGATGTGGGAGTCCAATGTCTCCTTGGCTTTTGGTAATGGTTACAAGGGTTTTCCTATGAATCGGATGATCATTTTGTTTGCAGGTGTAGTTGGAGTGTTCTGCCTGAAACTTTACATAGCTTTAGTCACTCAAAGCCTCTACAAGTATGAATTGATTATTTCTGGCTGTTAAGAATGAGGTCACTCGCTTTTACTTGTATTAGAGGGCAGATTACTGGTTGATATTTTACAGGTTGTGTAATGTACTTTAAAGCACTATTAAAACACATCATGACATTACATAAATCAGTTCCCAGCCATTATACTCAACTCTCTCTGGGGCTTTCTGCTGTTAAGAATTAACCCTGTAGGCTAAAGATAAAAGGACAGCTTGCTTTGCTTCTAGGGCTACGACTAAAAGGAATGCACTCAGTTGTCTAGGTCATTTTAACCCTCTATGGTAACACACATGTCAGAAACCTATTTTAAAAGACTGGATAGTTACTTCACGTCACACACTACTTGCAGGTTTGGAGTTGAAACTGAATATTTTCATTCCAAACTCTTTTGGTTTCATTCTGGCTATGTAGACCAGCATGATCTAGGCCTACATCCACAATGTTGGTTTCCATATACACCCAGGTTCTGACTCTCAATAACTTGGACAAAAGGATGTCAGAATCAAGCAGCTCTTCAGAGGCCTCTTTATAACAACCAATTGCAATGTGTTGTATTTAAAAAGTAGCAAGGCAAGTAAAGGGTGCCAGCAGGCACTACTTCCTGTTTTAAGTGTAGGCCTCAAACCTCATGACCTTCTCAGAAAAGCTCATCCCTGGAGAATGTGAGGGGGAATGTTTCTAACATCAAATTGGCTTCTCAAAATAAACATATGCAAGGCTAAGGTGTGAACACTTCTAGCTTGGGGGCACAAAAGTGGCACTCATGCTTAAATTCAACTTGAGCAAGCATCAGGTTACTTCAGAACAGCCTGCCATCACACTTGATACTGCAGCAACAGACCTATCAGACCCTATCCAGCACAGGCCAGCTGTCAGCAAACAATTACAGCAACAATAACCACCAGAATAGGAGAGATCATTCACATAAGCGTGTCTGAATTGTGTCTTTCTGGGAGTGATGTTAACACTTCCTTGTGGTGTTTATACATTAATCAAAAGTGGGTTACTTTAATCTTTGCTGTATTGTAATTAAAATAAATGCAAGTACGAGTCATCTATTGAGAAGGTTCTGACCCACCACAATGATAAATCGCCAGCCAGTCATTTTCACATACAAATAGGAACACCTGTCAACACAGTCGAGTGTAGGGCCAGGTCTAGCAAGACTGCAATGTGCTTGCATTATGGGCTTATTAGAGGCCTGCCTGTAACCTGCGTCAGCACTTCTGCCTGATGTGATCGAGGGGGGAATCCGACTAGAAGATTAAAAACCTTAAAAAGGATTTTAGGCGTGGCGTCCACCCCAGTAAAAACAAATACAATCAACATGCAATATACAGATCAAACAGTAACTGCAAATATGGCAAGCTTATACTGCATTTAACCCACACCCCGTCGGTTGCTATTTTTAAACCTACGTGACACACACTGCCATTCACAATGTATCATTCATATTCTTGTAACGTAACGCCAAAATGACGCAACACTTTTTCTGTTATCGAATTCTCCGATTTTTCCACCAAGGTACATTGTACAACTGTGGTAGAGCCGACGCTGTACTTTAAACATATGCGTTGCTATTGGTTTATATGTGCTTGTCCAATTGGCATCGATAATCCTAATTCCTTTCTTTAACCATTCATAATGCATTTTGAGAAGTATATTTCTCTCAAACCAAACACTAACGGAAGAGACAATAAGTTGTTGAAGTACAAACTGACCGAATTAGGAACAATGAGATACTTTGTAAACCACGTACAAAGTATCTCAATCATTTTGAAATCGGAAATAATGTTGCAATGCTACATTAAAAAACAAACAAAAGTGTTAACATAAAAGTACTAGGTCACTGTATTGTGCAATTCGGGAAAGCACCCCTCGATTTGTATGCTGTCTGGTGCAACAGGTGGTGGCGTGTACAGAAGCTGCCTGCATCAGTGATTTAATTGACAATAGAATTAAGTGGACGGGAGGCTTACTTTTACTTTTTTTTTTTTTTAATCACGGTATTATATTTAAATACACACTTTACCCATTTAATTAATTTTAGTTTATAAAACAGTCGTACATAAATACAGCAAGTAAATAAATATAGCCGTTTATGCACCCAAGTAATATGTAAAACATTTATAGTATATATACCTAGATTTGTCGTGTCTTCCCAGGTCATCTTCACTACAGCTACCCCCTCGAAGGTCCAGGTGGTTTGACATGAAATCTTCATCGAGATCCTCGTCCTCGGCCTCTTGGATAGCTACCCGGATTGTTACCTGGCTCCTCATCTCCTGAAGCTGGAATTCAATTGCTGCGTCTGCGACCCCGAGCCCCGCGGAATCCGAGATTGAAGCAGCCGGGCTTGGCGTCTCCGTCACCGCGCTCATATCGTCTGTTACGCCTGCTTCTTCTTCTGTGGTTCTTTCTGTCGCTTCCTCTTCGCCTGCCAGTTCAGTTTCAGGTAAAGAACTGCCTTCCTCAGCACGCGTGCTAGCAGCACAAACCAATGCTGGACAGGCGCTGGGCAAACCAGACTGATTTTGCAACAAGCGCCTAAAGAAGGAAGCCCCGAAATTGCAGTCCAAAGCCTGCCAAAGCTCCCAGATTCTCCCCAAAGGAGATCCCCGGGGCAACGAGGAAACGGCGGGCAAGGGAGCTGCAAGAGAGACGCACCTATCAGCAGCAGGGGAGGAGAAGGAAGGACTGGAAACTGCTTCTGTTGTTACTTCCTGATCTCCTTTTGAAACGGGCCCTGGGATTGGGCCATGTCATCTTTCCCTGTTCATCCCCAACCCACCACCAGATACCAATATGAAACCAGGGGGGAGGCAGGAGAAAAGAATGACAACGGAGGAACGCGTTTACCAAAGCGTGCATCTTTCTCTATTCCCTTGTGAAAAGGCACTATTCAACTGTTGGCAGACACGTTATATTTATAAGCTTTGGGAGTGAACGCCACCCTTAATTTTCAACTACATTTCATTATGAGGTTTTGCAACGCATTAAAAGAGCAAGCAAAGCGCTCCAATCAACGAGGCCGACTCACACTGCGTTTATTAGAGTTAAATTGAGTAATAGGATTTAATTTTAAGCACAGGGGATTGTGCAGGGATTTGATTTCGGACGAACTAAAAATAAACCTCGAGATATCTTGGCTGACAAACGCAGTCACTCCAGATTATGCTTTTGTTTATTTATGAGGGAAAAAAGGCAAAATTCAGACCACACCCTCTACGCCGGTCTCAATTAATGTTTAAATAGTCGCAGTTCAGTGTATTTTTAATTAACGGGGGGAATTAGGCTACCCAAAAGCACAATACATGTTTGTACTGTGAAGACGGAAATGTGTATGTGCTTGTTTTGGAAGCTACTACCCGAGATTAGATAATTACAATTAATTAAAATAATATTTTGCCACATTACATTAATTGTACTAATTTATGTGTTTAAACAAACAAAGTAGTACACAAACGAATGGGCCTACATCAGACTAGTAATAAGACTTGGCTCTTAGTTCAAGTGTGGAGCACATGGATTCAGGTTTGTCTGTTGTTCACCCATACCCAGAATTTAAGTCCCACCTTTGTCTCCCAGTGTACCCAGTATAACTTATTGTGCCCTACCAATTGCGCTACATACACTTAAGATGGAACACTGGTTATGAACCCCAGCCAGTTTCCATGGTGATGGTTGTGTCATGTTCAGCAAGTACGCTGCCATTTCATTTAACAGAAGCCACCACGATTCCTTTTGAAGTAGTCGTTTTCTGCACACTTCCCATCTCTGTAAACAGCAAATGTCCCGCGTCCCGATGCATAGAAACAAAGTCCCGATATTTACACATAGGAAAAAAAAAAAAATTATTCTGCACAGTAGAGTTAGTGAAAACCACAAGCTATGCTTTGTGCGGCTGACACATCTGCTGATCACTAACTTACCGGTATACAAAGGTAAGAACGCTTAATTGTGTCTATGTTTACAGTCATGCTGGTCGTGCGGTGTTGAGGGGATACGTCTATTATTATATGATAGAGTGTAGGGAGTGTGACAGAGACTAGGGTGTGTGAACTATGCATCAGCTGCAGAGTCACTTACAATTACGTCTCACCCGATAAAGACGGAGCACAAGGAGGTTAAGTGTCTTGCTTAGGGTCACACGAGTCATACTAGATGTGGTCTTTTTACTGGATTTTATTGTTTTTATTATTATTAACAGTGGTAGATGTGAATCGTTCTTCTGCTTGTTCATTTTGTAACGTTTTGCATATCCTTGTTTACTTTCGTTTTATACTTTGGGGGTGTACAATACAGTGGCATTGTGTTACAAAATACAACTGTTACTTAATATACCCACTGACACAACATTTTAACGATGTTTGCTGGAATGTTGCAATTTAGTTATGTTAATACTATAAGGGTGTACGTTAGTGGCTTCTCCATGATTGCATCTCAAGTATTTGAAGATGTTAGCGATGTTACATAATAAACGTCAGCGGGGCTTCTAGCAAATACTGTAAAGAAACGCCCCTGCCGTTATACTATTATTATTAGTTTATTCAGCAGACGCCTTTATCCAATGCGACTTACAGAGACTAGGGTGTGTGAACTATGCATCAGCTGCAGAGTCACTTACAATTACATCTCACCCGAAAGACGGAGCACAAGGAGGTTGTGATTTGCTCAGGGTCACACAATGTGTCAGTGGCTGAGGTGGGATTTGAACCGGGGACCCCCGGTTATAAGCCCTTTTCTTTAACCACTAGACCACACAGCCTCCTATGCAAAATCAAATTATCATTATTATCATTATGATTATTATTATTAATAATAATAATAATAATAATAATAATAATAATAATAATAATAATAATAATAATAATAATAATAATAATAATGTGATGACCCTTACTATTTTTGATGGTAAAGCAGGAGACAGAGATAATAATTATTAACAAATGTACTATACTTGATAATAAACAAGGTCTCTGTCTAGACACCAAAGTAGGAAATATGTAGCTCGTGTCATTTCTTTTAGAACACGTACCAATTAAAATTGCTACGCGTAGTCATTTCTGTGCTCTGATTGGTCCAAATAGCGAATATTTGAAACGTGTGCTACACAGTGCGTTTTTGACCCAGATGGCCTTCCACAAGATGGGCGTCCATTGTGAGTCACGTGAGGATATCCATCATCTTCCCGCAGGCACGGGTAGTCGTGTCTGAATTTTAATAACTGTTTGCAGTGTTTCCTAGCTCAAATTAACTTGGCTTATTCTGAAACCATTGCCATAAAATAAGTTGACATTGCAGCAAAAATATATAATCTTCGGTTTTTTGTTTGTTTGTTTTATTCATTTGTAGATGGATGTGTTTGTCTGCGCCTTACTTTAATTGAGTAAATATAAGAGATTTCAACAGAAATGCAAACTTGCAAAAAAAAAAAAAAAAAAGCTTTATACAACAGATGTTTGATAACAAGAGCTGTGGTTCGTTCATGCACAGCGTATAACTGCAGTTAAGCGTATCACCGGCGCGATTCCATCAAACTCAGGCAGTAGAGCATTCAAACTGGACGCTTGATGTAGTTTATAAAAAACAACATCTCAATGCCCAAGTTCAAAATATAAGCTCAGCAGTTTTTTTGGATAATGTTGACATTTTAACAAAACAATCTAGAACAGTTTGAAGATGTCATTCATATCTTCCTAGTGTTGCGAGTTTGACTCCCTGTCTGTCTAATCTATTTTTAGTTGCTGGCCCATAACTGGATTCATATGTCAGGGGGAGCTGGAAAGTAGAAATGCAGTTTGTTGCTAATCCTGTATCTTATCAGTCAGTTTCATCAGCGATTGACTACAGAAGAACCAATCACTCAGAAAAAGGAATGAAGATCTGTGGCTAACTGTTACCTTGTGGGTTACTACATGAAAAATCAGCACATCCCTGTGTGATGAAACTCTTCCTGGAATGTCCATTATCATTAGACCAGCATTCCTACTGGAGGAAATAAAAACTGGGCTTTGAACTTGAACCTTGTAATTGGGTTGTAAGATTTTAAAGGTTTTACACTGAAAAAAGCAATTAAACTAATACTGTATAACAGAAACATTTACAGAACATTGTCAGAAGCATATACATCCCCACCACGGCTGTAAATTCTAAACTAGAGCTATCAAAATGATGACAAAGTAAATGACCAGGACATATATCAACAGCATGTGCTGAACAATAGAATAAGAAATCACAATGCAATGTTTAATCACATTATGATAAGCAATTGTCTGGATAGATGCAGTGTAGGTGTGGCATACAGAGGTAGGGATGAACACACAGACAGATGCATCATATAGCAGCAGAATCGGATACTCTCAATAACTACATCATGCTAATTGCAAGATTCATGACAATTGGATAAGTGAGTTTCCAGATATAAGGAACTGCTTTGTCATGAAACTTGGTAGTAATATTATTTAGCATCATTTAATGAGAATGTCAGATTGTGGGGACATATGGCAGTGTCTATCTCCATCCATCCACCCGTCTGTATGTCAGACTTTATTTTTGCACGGAGAATTGCTTATCAAATTGTAATTCCATGACGTCATAGTCTCATGTGTTCCATGAGATACCTCAGGTCCACTGAGGTAACAGGAGCAGCTGAAGAAGATAAAAAAAGAAGTTACAAAATGTAACAAAGCTCCTAAAAGCTGCGGTTATCGGCCTTTCAAGCCGATGGTCAGCTGGCACTTCAGCTCTCAGTCTGCTGTTTCAGCAGTTGGATATACTGGCCAGGAGCTAATGAAACCTCTAGGAGCTTAGATACTGAAACTGAAAATATATGTATAAATAATTGACAGACAACTTACAATTTGTAATATTTATGACACGTCATAAGATGTATTGCACCCAGATTTAGCTATGAGTTCATTTTCATTGGCAGTCCCTGGGCAGGTGTATGGAAAGGAAGAAAATAAATAAAAACACAAAAACGGAAAAAGAAAACTCCGTGATCTCACCGGAGGAGGATAAGCCGTTTTTACCTTCGGAGACAGGGATGTTAAGTGCAGAATACTAGCGCTGACCCAACCAATATGATGTGCGCAGTTTTATCTTCACGGACCAGTGACTCGGACGACTGGAAGAGATCTGAAGAACAGGTGTCTCTATTCACACCAGTTTCTCCTCAAGCTATGTATCATTTTACTATAAACGTTACTATGTAACATTTTATGGTTCATGTCCGCTGTCAGAAACCTCAAGTCAAGGAAACAAAACATACGGCCTCCGTGTTTCTGAGGATTTCACAAGCCTGTGTATTGTATTTAATTTCAAACACTATCATTGACTACACACCTCCAGTAACCCATACAAATCTAGCTGTGATCTATCGCTCCCACACACACAATCACAAACTTATAATTTAAAATAAAGGATAATTTAAATACACAGTTTACCATTTCAACTAGTCCTGAAGTCACACTAAGGTCGTCGCTATCATCCAAAACAACAGAGGAAGCCATTACGTATCGCAGTTAAATTAACACTACTTGATAAGCCCACAGATTTGCAATGATGGTGGAGCACAGAATAGTTCAACTAGCGTTGTTCGTTTTAAACGTAGTTCGTTACAAACGTTCTGTTTGGCCGTGCATTTTCAGACAGCTGTGTTCGCTCAATACTCCCATCTCAAATAACATGTTTGGCGACGACTTGGACAACACTTGAAAGACACCAACAACTTCGTACAACCTACAAACAACTTTCAAGACTAGACAAACCCTACACACCTAAGGATTCGTCCTTCCCTCAGGACAAGCAACAGCATCCCTTTTGGCTGGCATAAGTGGTCGCCAAAAAAAAAAAAAAAGCAATGGAGAGCGAACAAACGAGCACCGGGAGAACTGGCCACATTTCTAAATGTAAGGAAGTAGCACTGCCTCAGGTAAGTGATGTGTGTTTTGTTGCTGGGTAGGCTTAGATTATTTATTGATAACTGGAGACAACTGACCTCAGACGCTCAAATATTACTAGACACTCTGTCCATTTACATTGGATTGATAATAGTTTTACCTTTACCTAAGCCTACAATTCATGCAACTTTCTCTTCAGAGGAATTACGTTTTTTGGATACAGAGATTCAATGCTTATTAGGTAACTACGTTGTTGAAATGGCACACCTGTCACTGAAGGAAGTTATTTAATCAATAATCGTGGTTCCTTAAAAAGACAAGTCTAGTATGACATTAAACATCATATACATTTAAGATGAACACTCTGATGCCAGTTTTACAGCTAATCTCCCCTGAATGCTCTATGACATTTATTGATTTAAAGCAAGTATATTATACTCTACCTGTTGCCCAGGAACTAAGAAAATGTTTCAGATTCCTTCATAAGGAGGTTAAATACCAATGTACATGTATGCCCAATGTCTTACAAGGGCTCCTCACATGTTTACCAAATTGTTAAAACCACCAATGTCCTTTTTATGTTACCATTGGCTACACCAATGCTGCTTACATAAATGCCTTTTTTCTTCTAGGAGACACAATTAAGCAATGTACTAATAATGTGCAGGATACTAAGATCTCCTTGAGCAAATAGGATTTATTATTCAGGGAAAGTCTGTATTCACTCCAAGTACTACTATTGCCTTTGTGGGGTTTATTAATTCTATGGAAACGATGGTTAGACTGAATCAGGATAAAACTGATAAGGTTTTAAGTCTGTTCTGATCTACTTAAAGTTGCTTTGTTATTGATTACAAAATTAAGTTATTGGACCTATAGTGTCTACTTTCTTGCTGTGTCCTGTAGATCTTATTTTACTGCAGCCTTGACTTTTTAAAACCAAGCCTTAATAATTCAGAAAGGTAATTGATGCATCAATGATTTTACCTTCAGATGCTAAACTGGTGGCTTGATAATGTTAAAAATGATTGGGGGCCCAATTCATAGACCAGCTCCTACAAGAACTGTTTTCTCAGATGAATCCCTTATTGGTTGACCAGGAGGTAATTGGTCAGAAAATGAGGCTTCTGATTTCAGAAATCAACTTTAATTGTGAGCAGCATTATATGCACTGTAGTCTTTCTGTAGGGATACTGGTAATGCACATATTTTAATTAAAGTGGACCATATGGCATCTGTTGGATATATTAATGCAATGGGGTTTCTAAGTCACCTGCTTGTTATGTTTTCTCTTGAGAAATTTAGAGCTGGAAAAAACTGGATTACAGCTACATATTTAACAGGTACACTTAACATAGTTGATACAAAATCTCAAATAGGCAATCTGCAGGTGCAGCTGCATCCAGACATATTTACTGAAAGTACTGCAATTTGGGGCATTCCTGGGATTGACTTTTTTGCTTCTAGGATTAATACACAACTACAGAGATACATGTCCTGGAAGCCTGACTCAGATGCTGGATTTATTGATGCATTCTCCAGTAGTTGGAAGTAAACATTGTTTTATGCTTCTCCACCCATTATTCTTATTAACAGGTGCCTACAGAATGTTCTGTTAGAACCATGGCAGTGCATTTTCATTGCCCCAGTGTGTACAACCAAGCCATGGCTTTCGATTCTGCTCAGCCAGTTAGTGGATTTTTCAGTTTTGTTGCCACAGGACTAGACATTGCTGCAGTTGCCAGGGTTGTAAATGACTCATCCACTGGCAAACAAAATGAGACTGATGGCATGCAGATTATCAAGAAATTTCAGAGAGGGCTGTCAACCTCATCATTCAGACCTGGCGATCTAAAACACAAACTCAGTATAAGACTTACATTAAAAAATGGTTGCAGTTTTGTTGTGAACAGCAAATTGTCAATACTAAAGCAACTGTTCCACAGGGTTTAGATTTTCAAACTTTTCTTTTTGACAAGGGACTTAGTTATAGTTCTGATTCCTCAGAACTATAACTAGACAGAGGTGACATCATAGAATAATGATCAAACTTCAAATTACAGGCAAGTCTCGTTCAATCCCTATATTAAACATTTCATTGCTCATTTTGATTGTATTCTGTAATTGTGTTGATATATGTCATGGTTATCCACTTTCCTCATACTGATTGCCCTAATTTTGAATTTGCAGCCGTGGTGCAGGATGTATGTTACTGACATACTTTTTTACAATGCTTTACCACACGTATCTGGGATTTACCAGGCTAGCCAGGGGGTCACTATGTTTTCGCGATGCTGGAACTCAATCATTAATGTCCAGCAGAGCAGTCATCATTACCAGCTTGATAATTGACTGTGTCACAGGTTCTATAAACATTACAATTGGAAGTCATATTTTTCCTAATAACAAAGAAAAGTATGAATTGACATTCTTAAAGTAACTGTCAGTTTTATATAGATTTGGCAGCAGATGGGTTAAATTAAAGACAAATTCACTGTGTTATCAAAACTGCTTGTGCTGTTCTGACTTTTCAGTAGTGTGTGTATAGTGCATGTCTTTCTTCGCTAGATCAGATACAGATTTAAATTTTTGCAGTTCAGTTCTAAATTATGAAATGTGTTTCCAGATCTTCATCCCAGCAGGGTATATCTGCCAAATACATTCTGCATAATACATTCAAACACATAAACGCGTGTTGTTGTGGTGTCCTAGCACCATGTGTTCTCTAGTAGCACTGAGACATTCCACTGAATACTGTCATCAGAGTTGTGTCCAAAGGAAGCAAAGTGTTCTGTGTAGAACTAATCATGGAGAGAAACAGCCAAGTTAGAAAGAGCGATCTGTATATAAAAATGTTCTGGGATCAAGTAAAAAAAAAGAGTTATCTTAATAAAGCTGTGATAAAAATGGGCAAGTTAATCAAAACACAATTAGGTCTAAATCTATTGGGGGTGGGGTGGGGGTGGGGGTAGTTATTCCTAAATAGTTATTGTGTCTTTTGCTTCAAGTAGAATAACAATAAAATTTTACTTCTTATTTTTCTTAATATACAACAGTTATTAACAACAGCCTACAGTTTGGGGATTGATCAAACTTTATACCATCTAACTAAAGTATTGTCATTGTCTAGTTATTTTATCCTCATTTGTCTCCCCAATTTAGACTATCCAGTTACATTCCATTACCGCAGTAACCCCCCACAACAGCTCAGAACATTTTGAATTCTTTAATTCCAGGTATCTCCATAGTGGATGTTGGCAAGTCGCCGGCCCCTTAAGGACAAAGGCTAGTCCTGCAGATTTCGGTCTTGCCCTGTCTACCATAGCTTCTGACCACTCCACACGGCTTTACTAGTGAGCCAGTGTGTTTCAACACACAATCCTTATAATGCAGATCAACATTACTTCATTAAAAGATGTTAGGAACCAAAACAGCACAACTTAAGAGTTTAACTCTAAAAAAAACTGTACATCCATCCATTGCATACAATTGGCAATGTGTTTGTGCACTTAATAGGTCTTCTCTAATATTAAACAGACAGTGTCGTTGGTAATATTTTCTCAATCACTTTGGGCCAAATTTGCCAGGGTCTTCACTCCAAAATGTAGTTTGCAGTATTTTAGGAGAGTAAAATAAAACGTGTAATGTTGCCTAATGAGCCATATAAGCTTAGGCCCACTTTTGAGTACGTAAATTCATTTTCACGTTGTTTGTGATATGGTTTTTAACATGAGCAGTACAGAAAATGTATAAAGGCCTTTACTAAATCTGGCCCTTTGTGTTGTAATGGGTGCACGCATCTTCATGTTTACATTATTTGAACCTGTTATTAGACCAAAACACTAACTTGCCAAGTCCTACAACTTGTAATTCATTACAATGGGTTTGTGCTGCCCTCTCAACACCATTATAAGTCACATCCCCATCGCATCCTATTAGCAGCCACTGCACTTATAATTTCACTGCAGGTGTAGATCTCGCACTCAGAATGTAAGTGTTCAGTGGCTCCCTCTAATCAAGTTGAAAGTGTACTTTCTCTTGCACGCTTTGTATTACAGACGTGACAAAGTAAAGAGTCTGGGAAATACACTCTCAACTTTATTGGAGTGAGACACGAACACTTACAAACATACAGGAAAGTGATGGGACTGAGAGGTTAACTAGGGCTCATTTCTCCCCTAGTAAGAAAGCGATATAGCAAGCAAATATGTTTCCTTTTCACCTCCTTCAGATGGCCATCCTTTCCAATTCTAAAAGAATATGGAAACAAAGAAAAACGTGTATGCTGCACTGTTACATAAAGCACTCGGAACATTCAAAAAGGTTTTTGATGCACGGGCTCTGCCTTTGATTTTTGAGTGTCTGCACTTTCAAAACGAGAGCTCTCGGGAGTGCACTTATTACTGGCCGCTGTTCAGCTGTTAGGCCTAGTCCCCTTGAAGCTACATTCACATCCTGAGTCTGTCCTGTCCTCAATTGTTCAGACACCTGTGCCTAATTCTTGGTGCACCACTGATAGAATACATCTGCATTAAAAGGGCTTGCTTGAGTAAAACACCGGCACAGGAGGGTTGTTTGATTGCTTGGTTAACTAGTCAATATTAGTATTTTTTTTTTAAATGTTGTTGCTTCTGAATTTAAAAATGTGAAGACCTGAAGGACAGTGGCACTGTGTAGGTCATCTTCACCTCACAGCTCTGCATGTGAACACACCTCAATCCTTCCTGCCATTCAGTCCATGTCTCTCTCAAGCAGAGACTGGTAATTGTATACTATTGGATCGAAATTGTGTGGTGGTTTTTGGTTGTGGACTAATGGCCATTCAGACCACCAAATGTCAAAACAACGTCTGTGCCTATTTTCTGCAGCGCTGTTTAGCTTAGGCACTGTATACCAGCACAGACAGAGTTTTATAATGTGGCATAGCTTCTGAAGCAGTCTTTTTCAACTGGTTTAAATATAAGCCTCAAAATAAATTATAAAAGTTTTGAATGTCTGTGCCAGACTTCTGAGACGCCAACAGAAAGACTGATTTACTGAAAGACAAACAAGCAGAGAAGTAATTGATCTAAGAACAATGAAATGTACATTAAATAAGCAAGGCTGGTCCCTAGTGGCACTGCAGTTTGTAGTGTGAGCATCATTCAAATCTCATTAGAGTCAAGTTGATGTTTGATGGGGGTCCATAGGGAAAGCTGCATTGACCCTTGTGCTCCCATGGGAAAAATCAGCTGCGGCTAGTTTCCTATATGAATAACCTCTCATTATTACAAGTTCACATTGCTTTATCAAATAACCCTGTCATATTTTATGCTGTGTAGGTGAAACTGGAATCTGAGAACTTTTAGGGAGTTAGTATCCCAAGGATGTATGACCTTGAGGTTACAAGGGTTCTCAGTAGAATATAAAGGATAACACGGTACAGAGTAGCAACTCTTCTGTGAAAATAACAATGTATGGGTCATGTGAGGTGGTAAGACCAGTAGGGTGATGTCTGGTGAGCAGGGGTACTGATGTAAGGAAGTTTAGTGGAAATATACTGGAAAGTACTGAAAATGGTATAACCCCCCCTTTTCATATGTGAGCTGTGCCTTTTGCCATCCTTTGTCTTTTCTGTCACCTTTCGTCTGGAAGCTGTAATGCTGTGGATTCCCCTGTGTTCCTGATAACTTTGTTTTATGTTCAGGCACTGGATCCCATAGAGGCTACCAGCCTGTTTCTGTAACTGCGTACAGATACAAAGGGGGGAAATACCTGTTAATTCCTATAAGGAATTTTTGAGTGAGACTTTTAATGAACATCCTATCAGAAGATTTGGAGACGGCCCTCACATTTAAAGAGACTTGTGAGTATTGGGAACATTAAGTTTGCAGTTAATCTCTGCACATTTCAGTTGTCATGCTAATAGCTTTAAGGTACAAGAAGGAAACAGCGACTGCTAATTTCACTTGTTTGTTGTAAACCACCTGCCTTTAATGGAAGAAGGTCAGCTGTGGACAGGACAGCTGTGGACTTTCTATAAAATACATTTATCTTTTTGTTATTTTCCATCTTTTATTATTTTTGCTCTGAATAAAAACACATAAAAGACTATTGATAGTCTGAGTCATATTTGGGTTTTGTATATTTTAACATACTGTCCAAGCTTGTATATTAGTGGCTGAAATAGTAGGCAGTTACACCTTAATTGGGACTTGGATACTTGCCCTTTCATGTCTTAAGTCAGCAAATGTTTCTACACCTTCATGGCATTAGAGGGACCCCTACTGGTCAAATGCTGGGCACTCACTCTACCAAATAGTTTAAGTAGAACTTTATTTAACCTAGTATGATACCAGAAATAATTTGTATCTGTTTGCAAGGCTGTGCATATTTTATTTTGCCAAACAATAAAACATTATTGTCAGGAAGTTTCAATATAATTTTCTAAACTTGTCACAGGAAATATAACTGATAAGTGTTAACACTGAGATAAATAATGACATCCTGTACAGACTGTGAACAGAGGTGCTTGTAAGCTTCCTATGCTGATGGTGACTGGTCACGGTGACTCATTTCATTTCACTCTGGCGTTTTCCTAGCTAGCGTTAGCTATCCGTTTATCTCCTTCCCTGGTGATTGTACAGTTTTCATTCTTGGTGTATTTTAGAGGACTTTTAAGGTTGACATCCCATTACCGTTGGTGTTCAGAATGAGCAGTGAAATGTTGTACATAAATACATCGAGTTTGTTTGCTAACCAAAGTAGCGCTTTTTACTAATGTCTCCAGTCACAAGCTGACTAAATTAACATTTCATCCACAGTTAGCGATATTAGACTAGATGTCAATTCTGTGCTCAACCTATGTGACAGTAAAACAACTCAATAATCGAACAGAAGCACATGGGCCCAATTTAGCAAGAACATATTAATGCACCCTGCTCCTGACCAGTTGGGTACTGTTTGTATACTGGTATGGTAGCAGTACTGTCATGTGTTTTTGCTCCTAGGGATGACAGAGCCAGCTGGACTACTCGGAGTGAGCTGGGACAGGTGGCAGTGATGCCAAGCCATGGGAATTCCTGTTTGGGGCGTTCCCTGTGGCTATGAAGTCGCTAACTCATCGGACCATAATATGACCAAGCAAAATGATGGAGGAATGCATTTAGTTTAAGAAAGTGAAAGGATATAGGGCTGTGTTGTGCTTGCACTGTCTACTTGTATATCTTGTTCTTAATAATAATAACTCGAAGCGAGGCGAAAAAAGATAAATAAATCCCAAGCTTGGTTTGACTGTCTGGAGTCGCTTTACCCTTCAACGCTACAGTACGTTTAACTGTAAATACCACAGGGGATTGGCACACTACAGTATCTTAATTATATGGATATACATATGATATGCATTTCAGTTGTCAACAATGTATAATTTAATTTACAGAATATGCTGTTGTAAAACTGAACAAATTAGGACTAACAAATATTTTACTTTTTGTTTTGCATAAAAAATATGAATTTACACTAAGAATAGAATTCCAGATATCAATGTGTATTTTTGACAATACTTATTGTATCACTGATATCAGAATTTTGGATATCCATAAACATTTTTTATATATATATTATTCATCATTCATCATTTAGGTTTACAATCAGAAAACATTGCTCTCAACAAAATGTAATGTCAGGTGAGCCATACCTCTAAAAGCACGAAGCGGTTATTTTTGAGAATCCTGAACACTTCCCGGATGAGCTTAGTCATACGTCTTATCAGTAACGTCGGAACCGTTTTTTTGCGTCTTCTTAATAGTACGGGATTTTTCTCCAGTGTGGACCGGTTGTTGCTGTTGCTAACAATACTCCTGCGCGGTTGTCAAGGAAGTGTGGCTTCGAAAAAAGGACAGTTTAAAAAACGTCAATCAGAATACAATTTAACTAAACAAATAAATAACGGTATCGAATATTAATAATTACAATTATTTGTATAATTTAGCTGAATACAAATGACAAAATAAATAAATACATAAATAAATTACGTTAATCAAATTGACAAAGAACACGTTTTCACAATTATTTTTTATACAAATATGTGAAGTACTAGTAAAATATAAATTATGGAGGATTTCTTGTGAAGAGTAGTGTCGCATAGTGCTGTATTTCGCATTAATATTTGTCAGATTTGTTATCTGCCCTATACCAACGGTACATCTGCACAACATCAAAGATGTTGCCTCACAAATACAACAAAGGGAGGCTGGTTGCTCACACGGTAAGTTCGTATTTAATTTAAATACAGTAGTACTTTTTGTGAGTTAAGAGTCTTGCTCTGCTGGACGTATAATTTAGGTGGGTTGCTGCTGTACTGCGCAGCCTAGCATTTTATGTAATTTGACAGAGTTACAGAAAAATGTAAATTTCTGGAACTACATTAATCGCGAATATGTGTGATCAAATGATGGCGTACCTTGTTAAATTTGTGTTCTTTCATAAGTGTAGACACCATTCTATGCACTGCTTTATCAACAAGACCAATCTGACCAGTCTTGTTTACACTATTCTCCAGCATTACATTTAGACAACTATCCCCTATTGAAATCTGCTTGTCACTTTTAGCACTCCTAATTTGAGGCAATTAAGTGTTGCCAAAATTCATTAAGTCAATGACTTGAAACATCCACAACTTCTGGGGTTCATTAGAAAGTGATACATCCTGTATTTCAGGTATTTTACCCACTATGGTTCATGAGATCCAGCCCCTGGAGGTTTAGGGTAAGAGGGCTAGTAGAAAGCCTTGGGACCAGAGGTATTAGCCAGAGTTTCCCATAGTAAAAGAATAGCAAAGAGGAAAACTATAAAATTACTGTGAACATTGACTGTGATAAACGGTTATAAGGGCTGCATCAAATTAAGTCACATTTCTAGAAATTAAATATTTTTTTACTTTAAAATGCTGATAATAGGCCATATAGATGCAGAAACAGTGTGAACGCACATATAACGTCTATAATGTTTTTAGTTGTACGAGGAAAAGTATTTCTATTGTTTGAGGCATTTCTGTAGGTATTATAGTGATATGCTTTTGGAATGTCATGGTGAGGATAACTATTCAACCATGCGAACAAAGGTTGCCTGACTGTATTGCAAACCACTTTGCACCACAGGGTGTGCACATGCACTCCTGATGACTGTCACATATTGAACTGTGCGGAAGGAATTAATTAAAACATATATTATAGCAATTTAATAAAATAAAAATAAAAAATCAATTGGAAAAGTCACTGAAGGGCAAAACACTAAAACAGCCGTGCTTGTCCCTTTTCTGTCTGAATGTCACACCACAGCACAATGAGAAACTGAAGCTAATGAATGACAGGGAAATATGGACAGTGCAGAGGGTACTGTTGGGATAGATTTTTAAAGCCTTTTATATTAGTTTTAAAAGCCGATACCGTTGTAACCTTTTGTTTTAGACTTCTGAAATTTTTACAACACACTATGAGTGTTAATTTAGATTTTTTTTAACATTGAAAAATTCATCAAATATTGGTGAACATCTTACGGTTAGTTTCACAGTCCCTGGTTAGGACCAATCTTGGATTTATCAGTGCTATTTTGGGTAAGGTAATCCAAGATTAGAGCTAATCAGGATCTGTGAAACTAGCCTGTAGTGTTTACCTAGTAGTAACTGTACAGTGTATGCAATATTTTCTTTACTGTCTTTTCTATATACAATTAAATGCTGTAAAAAACAGTATTATACATGTTGCTTTCATTTATAAAACATGATGAAAGGCTTCTTATATTTTCTGATTGATTATGAACATTCCCAATCTGTTAAAGGTAAATGTTCCGGAAATTAAATGAAAACTACCACCAAGTACAAATAAGGCAATCTTAGATGCTTAATCACTGTTGTCCGAACTGGCTAAAACCGAACTGAAGAACAACGCCAGTATGTTGACAAACTCTGATGATACCCAGCACAGTATTAGTATTAGCGGATGGCAGCACTGACCTGTGGAATGAAGCTTCTTTGACCTTTTTTTTCTGATGGAATAGAAAAAAAAAGGTACGCTGACCGTACTGACTATAGTAACACAGATATGGTTTATCTAAAAATCTCTTGAGGCACAGCACACATTATACTGTACTGTTGCAAACTCTGCATGATAAATACTATGGTTTGGAATAATGTTTCACAAAAACAATATGATGCTCTAAACTTGAC
Source organism: Acipenser oxyrinchus oxyrinchus (assembly GCA_030684275.1). NCBI lineage: Eukaryota > Metazoa > Chordata > Actinopteri > Acipenseriformes > Acipenseridae > Acipenser > Acipenser oxyrinchus. The sequence continues at coordinate 11,752,960 of CM060265.1, read as the reverse complement.
TTCCTCTGCTGCTCTTGAAAGCATTAAGATCTATGAATTTAGTGGTTGGAGTATTGGGTTGTTTTCTAGCTGGCCCGTGATACCTTGAGTATTTTCTTTGATTCCTGATTGTTTCTGTAGGTCAATGGCTATGGCTTGCAGCTGGCAATCCAGAGGCGCACTTCACAGAAACAGGTGAGAGAAGTCTTGAAGCAGCTGCAATTTTTTATTAAGAGTATGTAGCTTCAAATGACATTTTCTCTGTGCCTGTCTTCTATTGGTGCTTGCTACATGTATCGTTAGGGGTGCTTCTTATTTCAGTTATTCAGTGATTGTTTTTTTTTATTTTTTTGATAAGTGGTAAGGTTCTTTGACGAGGAGTTCATAAGCTGCACTGCAGTTCTAGTTGCTTGCCATATAGTACGATATGTAATTTGGGCTAGATCAGCCAAAGTGTCTTTCTATTAGTAAGCACAATCTGAACAGCAGCCAGCAAAAAACAAACTTAATCAAAAGTGGCAGATCATTAGACGGCACTGGCTCTTACGTCTATAAAGACGCTTTCACTGATCGAGCCATACATCTGTGTTGCATTGTGGCAAAGTGGTTTGTAGTGCTCTGTGTGTACAGGTGATTCAAGGTGCTCCAGACAAAGGACAAACACAAAGTTCACAGGTCAGGTTCTTTAATTTCCTTGACAAGGTTTTTAAATAATAAAGCTGGCTCTACCCAGCAATGGGTATTGCCAGCGACAAAACAAAGGGGTTGCAGTCCCGAAATAATAATTCAAACACAAAACACGTAATACAGTCACAAACAACACGTCTCCAGACTGTGTGCTCTGGTGCAGGTGCAGTCCTCTGAATGCTGGTGCTCTTGTGCGTTCAGGTCCGGGCTGGCTTCTCGCTGCAGCTCCCGGCTTCGTATCAGCCGTCTGACAAAACAAACACAACCGTTTTATCAATGGACCCACACTTCATTCAAGGTTCTGTCCTTGTCTCCTCCCATTAACCACAACAAAAGGAACCGATTACGGCGTCACGTCCCCTAAAGTACCCTAAGCCCCGCCCCTCCGATAGCTAGTTCAATCACGTCTCCTCCAATTCATGACTGAAACTTCGCTCACCGTACTAGGGCGATGACTCCAGGTACCGTAACGCCGCCCTCTTCCTGAATGGCCGGCTTCCGACTGTCCCCGGAATGAACTGCCCAACTATTCAGTACGAAGCCTGCAGTTCCTGTTGTACAGTGCCCTCACCGGTCGAGAGGGAGATTGTTGATTCGGATTCATTCGCTCTTCGTCACATGCATGTATTTGTGGCAGGCAGCTTGAACTCTTGAACTCAGGTCGAAGTCACCTTAACAGGGACTTATCAAAAATAAAAGGAAACCCTAGATTTCAGTTTGCTTTAATTTAAGACACATTTCTTTTAATTCATGGTTTTTACAGATTTTTTTCAAACACAATGCTGTATTTTGAAACAAATCAAACGTCCTGATATCTAATCACTTCCTGTGTGGTAGGTCAAATGGCTTTATTGCTCTTATGTAATTGGAGTGGAATGGAGCTACAGCACAGAAAGTTACTGTTCAGGAAACCACAGCAACTTTCCTGCTGTTTACATTTAAAAATAATAAACTAAAGAACCAAAAGGTATTCAACAGAAGAAACAAATTATGTTGTAATCTGCCTATTCACAAATTATAGAAATTAATGGAAAATAAAAATTGATATTCATTGTCACCAATGTGGCATGCTGAAGTTTGAATCCTTTTTTCTGACAGTTGGACTTCCGTCTGGGTAAAGACCTGCCTAGCCACAACAGAGAGCCCAGCCAGGATAACTTGAAAAGCTGCCTTCCTCGGACTGGTATTGTTATATAACATAGCTGGCTAATTCACTTGGGCTTGAACCACTTCACAACCCTCGGACTGGTATTGTTATATAACGTAGCTGGCTAATTCACTTGGGCTTGAACCACTTCACAAGTAAAATGAGTTTGGTGGTTTCTCTTTCAACCTCGGCACAGTTTGTCAAAATCGTCCGTCTGTGCTTGAGAGGCCCAGAGCTGAATCGATTGAGATGTGTTGCCGGCACTGTTTCCGGCTGTAGCAGAGGATGACAGACAGACTTGGTGTAGTTTTACTGAGTTTTAAATTGTACCAGGCAGATGTTTAACTCTTGGTCAGAAACAGCAAGGTTCTTGGTCTGTGTTCTCAATTCAGGATTAAGTTAAAGTTGGTAGTGAAAAGAGGACAGCCATCAATTTTCTTATGATTAATTAGTGACAGTACATTCAGACAGCTAGAAGGATATCAACATGCTATATATTTTTGAAGCCTGTTGCACTATTTGTTTTTCTGTTCAGAAGGGAGGCTGATGAGCACTGGCAGACCCCCACTTAGTCCCAAGCTGGCATACGCCAGTGAGTTCATCGTTCAAGAGAGGGCCGCCCCCCAGGCATCGAGATCCCCCTGCCTGGGATCATCTGGAGATGCCTCAGCTCAGAGCTTCAGGTCCAGAGCTCGGCAGGTGTCTCACAGTGCAGGCACCAACCCTTCCAACAGCAACGGAGCCACCATCAACTCTGCAAGTACTGCAAACTTAATACTGTCCATTTCTGTAGGGGGGGTAGAAAGTCTATACGTGAGCCATTATTAAGACAGTAGTGTAATTACTATAAATGTACACATTCGTTGTTATTTAAAGATAATTCCTCAGGATGTACTTTTTTACTGGTGACATTTTAATTTAGAGATCCATTCTAAATATAAATCTATTTGTATTATACTGTGTTGTACAGAAATGTATTATAAAGAATATTTATTGGGACAAATGAACAAATGCAGAAAGATTGGATGTGGGGGCATTTATTGTCATTTGTTACCCCACTCATACCCTTGCTTACTAAAAAAGTGCAGTGGCACCCCAAAAAGTATCCCTGTATTACCAGCGCAGTATGGGTGTGACATTTGTTATTTTTGTTTTATTATAATATGTGTAGAGTGAATGGAGTCATTGTCTGTCCCCCTTCACAGATGAGCATTTTGTGAAAAGCCTGTTTAAGCCGGGGACCCCTGTCTTTTTACGCTCCCCTGAGGACAGCGCAGCCAACCCTGACCGGCTGGATCTGGACAGGTGAGCAGCTGGCTTACACAGGACCTCCACTGCTCCTAGCAGAACAAGGTGGACGTGACCAGCTTCACACCTAACTTTGTATATATACAACACTGGATCCAAATCAGATCACTGGTTCCTCTTGTGTTTTGACTTAAAAAATGAAGGTCTTATTTGTGGCTGTTATGACCTATTTCTGTTGCACAGATTTACTTTAAACGCAAAAAGAATCCTTTTTGGACCTAATTGTTTATTCATATTGGATCACTGGTTCAACTCCTATAGTTAGAACATTGAAACCAAAGGATGTCCCTTGACTATAAAATGTTTCCCACACCACTCGGTTTACCTGTGTGACAGTGACCTTTGTGATTTGTAGGATGGAAAGCATTATTTTAGTATAATGAGCTTGTTTCACCACCTCGGGCCATGTGTTTGACACTACTGCATTAGTGCATTCCCACATGATGCAAAAAGGTAGGATTGGAAACAGGAGAATTTTTATCCTTTATGATCCAGGTTCAAAGAGGTTGCTGTATGTTGTCCATCTAGAGGTGAAGGACCTCAATGACTGGCTTCTAATCATGTTGGTCAATATGAGTTAATAAGCCACAGTGTGTGGACTCACACAACTTAGAATGAGTGATCTACCTAGAGAAGAGCAGTTTAATGAAGATTACATGGAAGGATTTTTGTTAAGCATTTTCCTGATCGACCTGATGGAGCCAGTTGAATTAAAAATCATCTAAAAGTCTGCACTTGTCTTATCTCTGCTGTTATTCCTGACACCCTTTGTAAAGTGTTTTGATTACACTGTGTGAAAATTACTTTGTATTCCTTCTCTGGCAGGAGGAATCTGCTTGTCTGCCCCCTGCTGGAGGGAGAGGAGAATTTGCGACTGCTCAACTTCCAGCACAACCTGATCTCTGAGATCCAGCACCTCTCTCACCTGAGGCGGCTCATCTTCCTTGACCTGTATGACAACCACATCACTGAAATCTCCGGGCTGTCTGCACTTACCAGCCTGCGCGTCCTCATGCTGGGCACCAACAGGTACCAGGAACACACAGCTACTCTGTCAGCTTGCCATTCAAGTACAGAGCTAACACAACCATTCCAATACATCTCACCTAATATGTATTGCCATCACTTCGTAGATCTGAAATGTTCCTGTATGAAAGATGCACACATTATTTTAAACGTGAATTTTTATTGGTATTTGTCAAAGGAGTTTTGCACTCTTCAATGCTGCACTTCCTGTCATGAGGGAGCACAGTTGACATTGAAAATACACACGTTGCAAACTGGGAGTTTGAGTTCCTGTTACTTGAAAAACCAATTAAAAATGTATCATTTTTATACTGTGGCTCTTATATATTTAACTATGTTTCTCAAATAATTGAAAGATCTTATCTCCTTTACTAAAACTCTCCAAAGCTTCACACATTGGCTCTCCTTCCCGGTAACCTATGGCTGACTTTGTTTTCAAAGTTGACTGCATTACTTTACATGACCTCTTGAAGCTGAAGTGCAGCTTGAAGTATCTGCTTGGAGTTATCTATATTTTTTCTTCATTAATAGCATTAAAAAAAATCTAATTCAGCTTTGCCTTTCATATAGAAAAAAATTGAGATCTAAAAAAGTAGTTAGTTAGCTCTATTTACATTCACCCAGGTGTAACTACCTTATTGATGTGTCTGAAAGGCATACTTACATTTAATTTAAATGTGTACCTTTTTAATATCCAGTTTTGTTTTTTCGCTGTCATTCTCTGTTATTTCTACTTAGGTAATTTATTTACTAGGCTTTTCAACCTCAGGGCTGCTTCTGAAAGAATCTCTAAAAGCTGAGTTTCTTAAATGACAACTCACTGTGTGCCACTGTAATTTCAACCCCTGTGTTTCTGTCCCCCTCTCTTCACAAATTACAGCTGCAGAAAGGGCAGGAATTACAGCCTAGTAGTCAGAAATGTCTTCAGAAATTAGCAAGCCTAGTGAAAAAGTATGTAAGCAAGAACAGCAATATAGAATTATACCAAACACACAATATATTTGTTCCAATTATGTCTTAATAAATAGAAGCAATTAAACCCCTGGCCAGGTCCAATAACACATACTCATTAAATGATAATTATTGAACCTGGCATGGGACAGGAGTTCCCCTACCCCTAGTATAAAGTATAAATCCTCTTCTGACTAGTATTTTAGATTTTCCCATATTCACTGTTTTTACAATATTAACATTTTATATCTATTTTTTGGCATTTCACCAAATTTCGCAACCGTTTATTTGAAATATACAAGTACAAGAAAATCATACATACCTTGATATACTCCATCTCTGTAATCTAACGTCAGTGCCCTACAAAGGCTAAACCTTTTTGTATTCTGGCTTGCACAGTCTGAATGAATATTTGTATCCTCTGTTTTGGAAACATGGACAGGGAAACAGATATAGAAACAGATGGATAGGCAAGATAACCTCAGGCAAGAACAGGGAAATAAAAGGAAACTCCCACTAACTTTGTGTGCAGCTTTTCTTTCACTAGAATCTTTCTAATATGAACAAGAAGCCAAACCAAAACGTATTGTAGATTGCTTTAGATATGAACAGTCAATTATCTTTCTCTGTATAATTGTAAAGGTCCAGTGCATCACAGTTTACATTTGACGAAGTGCTGGTAAACAAAGCAATCCGTTTTCAAATAATAAAATCGCACTATCACAAAAGATTTAGGGCCGTGTTTATTGGCATCAAGAGTTACACACATGCACATTTCAGTTAAGCCTGTCAGGCTAAAAGGGCTTCAACAAAATTTCAACTGGTATTCATAACACTTCTAATGGGCAATATTTAAATAAATAAAAATGTTGTTGGTTAGCTGCATCTACATTTTAAAACAGGTCTAGATGTATGTAAAGATTATCATGCTTTATGAATATTGGACAAAAAAAATAACATAAGCTTAAGAGAGAAACGTTTTTCTTAAATACATTGTCAATACAATCAAGGTATTATAAAAGTTTGTGTCATACATGTGTGTCTTCTTCCCCTTGTGTGGAACTATTTTTTTGAGACATGATAACTCAAGAGCAAGTGGATGAAATAAATCCACTTTTGTATTTGGATTGAGGATTAGGTGCCCTTAACATACATCAGTTTTGGAGATGAAAGCCAAAGGGTCAGTGTAACACTAATCGCACCACTCACGGTTCTAGCCCCTTTAAAAACTGACCCAACACACAGGAATTGGAGGTTCAGCGCATACGCACACTTTTAATAAAACAAACAAAACACAAAATAAACACCTAGCTCCTTTTTGAGCACTGACTAAACACATGGGAACCTAACTAACCCGCAGGACAGCTAAGCCGTTTACCCGCTACAAACATCAAAACACTCCGTTCTATAAACTTACGTTTTGTCCTTTCAATGACTGCCTGGAAGCAGGGCACCCCTTCTGCCTCCTTTTCCTTAGCAGCCCAAACAAACTGACTGCTCCCCTTTTATACCCTGCACCTGGCTCTAATTTAATAATAAGCACCAGGTGCAGGGGATAATTAAGCAATGAAACAATAAAGCAAAAACAATCAAACAATAACAAATACAATTAAACTAAACAAATGTGCATTCCGCACATGTTTTTCTTCCAGGGAGCATTTAACCCCCTCCCTGCTGTCTTACAGTCAGGTAAGATGGTATACCTATGCAAGTCATTGTCAGTATAGCACAGCAAAGTACATTTCAGTTAAAAGGTGGCACTTTAGAATTCTACATATAATGCATATTGTGGTCTGTGGTCTGTTTTGATTTGCAGATAACAGGAAAAAAAAAAAAAAAAAAGTTTTATGCTAAAAGGAACCCGTAACATTCAGAATAAGTTTGCCTTGTACAGAGTACGAAATGTAACCATTACCGTATAAGTGTTTACTTCCTAAAGACCCCGAAACCTGAATATTCTATACCAGAGCTTCTCAGCCGAGCCTGTGACACAGTCCTGCCCGCCTCCGGAGAGTATAAAGGACTGTGTGCACAGATCTCAAGATCTGACCTGACAGGAGGAGCCTGGTGTCAGAAAAGCACTTATTTCTTATGACTGTATAATTTTCGCTAATTATTGTGTTTTACATTATTTATGCAAACATTTATTTACGCTGTCATCATATATATATTTTTTATTAATTATGCGTATATTGTGCACTACAGCCTGTTGTTTGTTACGTCCTGCAGTCTCATTCCAAAGTGTCTCGCTGCAGTTTTGGTGACTGCTTTGCATCACCATTCCAAGCAGGCTTCCCTCAGTCTTGTGTGGGTACTGACTGTGTGGTTTTGCCAGGAGTTTGTACAGGTGAGCATCCCTGTACAGTGTTACCCGCGGTAACTGCGAACCGGTGGACCCATACCATACCGGTACCGAGGATCACAGACTCGCTCCATTCCCGATCTGATACCGTACCGAATCGGGACAGAGATTACTGCACTGGTACTGTACCGTACCGACCCGTTGCTAAAGTTACCAAACCAGTACCGACTAAAGTCACCGACCCGGTTCTGTCCAGATTCAGACCCGCTACTGACCAGGTCTTACATCCCTGTTCTGGTACCAAGCCGGTCTTGTTCGGGTCTTGAACAGCCCTGTTTCTGTCCTTTTAAGCAGTCTTTGGCAGCACTTGTACAATGTTGCTGTACACTGCATTGCTATTTGCATAATGCCTGGGTTTTATGCATGCGAAACATGCAAGGCCAGTCTGCCTGTTGAGGACAAGCACGGCAGATGCTCTTCCTGCTTGGGGCCTGAGCATGCAAAGGAGGCACTGGTGAACCGCAGTTTCTGTGAGTTTTGTGCACATTTCTCCAAGCGCACAATGGACAAGCGTCTCCCCCGCAGCTCTACAGAGCACTCTGCGTCCATCACTCCTGCACAGTGCTCTTCCCCAGCACCCTCTGGTAGAAATGGAGGTCCTCACCCCATGGCTCTGTGCCAAGGGAGAGCGGACAACTCACTCGGGAAATTGAGTCTTATAGGCTTAAATTACTATTTTGATACAGGTGCCTAATTTACTGCTCCTGTCCAAGGATGCTATCTGCCCCAACAAACCGTGCCGGGTCTTGGAGGTGATCCTCAAGCTGGCCTATTCAGCCAGTGCATTCACTGCACGGCTGGGCAACTTTAACAGTATTCTGGTAGCCTACCAGTCCTATTTGCTGAGGTCCCTAACTGACAGTAACAGGCCCTCACCACAGCAGCTGGATGAGCTGTGCCTGGTTAATAAGAACCTGCTCTGTCTGTCTAAGCTGAACGGGCAGGCTGTTGGTAGAAACCTGGCTGTGCTGGTAGCTGCATGCAGGCAGCTTTGGCTTTCCCGGGCACACGTGCGTGACGGGGACAAAGCACGATTACATGCGCCTATTACACCAGCGCATACCTTTTGGTCCTGCGGTGGCCGAGATGCTGCAGTGCTCTCACCGCTCACAGGAATCCAAAAAGCGACCACCCTCAGTGTGCAAACCAGCGGCAAACTGGCGCCCTCGGCCCCAGTGCACTTCAATTCAGTGAACCAATAGGTTTCATACTGGCGAACCGAAAGCGTATCGCACTTATTCCAAAGGTGTCTTAAATAAAATCGCATCATAGACAAATGATGTGGTTATTATAAAGAAAAACTTTTATTTGAGAACAGTAGGCCTACACAGCTAAACAAGTGTTAATCACATTTAACCATCATTTATGTTTCTTTTATTGTAAAATAATAATAATACATCTGAATTTAAAAGGTTTTCATTCTTTAGGAACTGTTTTTACCCCTAAGAAGACCATGATCTATCCGCCGCACTACAATCTAGTCACCGGGGCTATCTCCGTTTTTGGAAGCCGCAGTGCTAAGGACAGATCAGCGAGCAGAGTTACAGAACACGAAGTCGAGTTACAGAACACGAATCACAGCAACCCCATTTAGTTAAAAAGCCCGTCACTGACAATTGTTGAAATAGTCATTGTATTGTTGTTTTATTTCTGTTTAGATTTGCCTGGATGTATAAGAGGATCAAAATAAAGAAATGTCTTAAGAAATTTAGGACGATCGTAAGAAATTTAATAATTGAACTTAAGAACAATCTTAGGAAGATCTTAACTATTTTCTTACGAACCTTAAGTTTTGTCTTCAAGAATATGGCCCCTGGCTCGCTGCTCCTCCGTGGGCTCTGGCATGATTGATTAGCATTATGGGATACACAATACTGTTTAGCATATCATTTGTATATCATTTGTGTACATTAGCATTAAGTGCAGCTTAGTTCAGTTCACCGCTGGAGCTCCTTATGAAACCAAGTTGCACCAGCGCCGCTCGGAGCAGCAGAGGAAGGCGTGCTAGCGCCAAAAGAGTGTCGAGGCGAACTTAATTGTTTCAGGCGGCGCTCTACTCATGTACTTAATTGGGACTTAGTCAAAATGTTGTGCTTGAATTGAGTTCGGCACGCCTCTAGAGCATCAGTCTGAGACTGGCCTAAGGGGCCGTCAATTAAAGCAAGCATACACAGCATGCTCTTTTTCAAGACCCTCCCCCCCAAAAAAATAAAACCTATATAAAAATGCTGACATCAGAAGCAGGCCCTAGGTTTTTAAAATGTAATTATCAACTATAGTGAGTAAAAATATGCACTTTAGACTGGTTTACTGTACCCTATATTGGACACAAACACGTAGGCATTGCAGAATTTGATCACCGGTTAAAAGTTTGATGATAACCCTTTTCTCTCAATGGCAAGCAGGAGGATCGTAATCTGTAACTTTGTTTACTATTTGTATTTAATACATGTTCGTGTTCAATGAGATTGTATCGTTGTAGGTTAGTTCAAGAAATTCTGTTTTAGCAACTACAAATACATGTATGTATTTGAATGAATTGTGCATGTATTTGCAAACTGGGATAATATAGAAACAAATAAAAAGATGTTGATTATGTAGTGCTGTTCTTCTGTACACTTTCAGGAAATGTTGATAATTGTGGACAGCCCCTAAGTTGTGTTGTGTCTTCAGATTCCTCAATGTTCTCTAAAGCAGACTGCTGAAAAATCATACTCATACTTCCGCATCTGTATTTTTAATCCTCCATTTTATTAGACATTTTACAAGATTGCAATTTCTCAACGAGATCAAAATGGGATACCACAATGGACTCTGCTTATGAGGTCTGCTAATTTTTATACTGCACTTTTCAGTTCTGATATTCCACATTCCGATCAGTTACTGACACACAGGCACATTCCAATAATTTCCAAACTTGACACCTGACAGCAAGACTCCAGAACCAGATACTGATTTCATACCATAGCTGAGATTCTACTCTCTGCAATATACTGCTCACTATAAATCCTTGCAGTGGGCAGACAGGTCTAAATCAACCAGCCTGTCACCTTTGTTTTTACACATGTCAATAGACAAGGAGACATTTTTTGCGTGTAACATTGCTTGGGCTACTCTTACATTTTGGCTCCACCGTGGTGTAAATAAATACTGGATCTGAAGCTAGGTGGAGATCTAGCAAATTCATAGTTTAAATTTTCATATGGATCTGTTATCTGTCATTATTTGATTTAAAGATGTCAAACGTGATCATTTACTTTGAAGAGATAATGTAGTGCCTGAGAAAACAAGTTTTCAGGTTGTATGGGTTTGTTTTAGTGCTGGGATGTGTTTGAATATTATTTAATTTTGAATTCGCTAGAAAACAAAAGTATAATGTATACCATAGTATAGTAAACTTTTGGGAAGAAAATAGATCTGGCACCCTAACAAGTTACCTATTAAAGAATTTCTGAAATCATTTATTCATTGGCTTCCTTTGCACTGAAGCCTCCTGTCTGTCTGCCTGTCTGTCCGTCCACAGTGGCCTTGGATTTCAGTGCAGTAATGAATGAAAAGCTCTTTTGCTCCCTATAACCTCTTGACTTCTATAGCAGATTTATTGCCTAGCCCCTGCTGTGTTTTCACTTTCCTAGCTTCTAAAGAATATATGTATTGCTGAGAAGGTATCCTGGATTTTCCATGGGTGAATTATGAATTTGTACTACAATATATATAAATCATCTAGGCTGATGTCTTGCTTGGTTTGGATTGGGGTCCGTCTTTGCTCAGTCCCCATGTGTGCACATAGTTAAGGTCTTACATAATGAGGACCGGGTTACAAAACAAACCCGGTGGACTTTACAATACTGACAACATTAATGTTAAAAGTAATTATACGATCTCCAATGTTGGGCGGGACAGCTGTGGACAGTTATTTAACACACCTGTGTTGTCTCAAGCCTGTAATCAGTGCTGATAATGATGGTGATCAAGGAGGCTTTAGGAATGAGCACGTGACCCGTTGCTTGTAATGTGGCTACACTCCAGAGAAGTACTTGTAAGTAGACGGCCTCAGGGTTTTAAAATTGCAGCTGAACTGTTTATCTGAATTTGGCTTCATAAGTTAACTGATCAGATCTGCATTTGCCTTAAGTGCCTTTTTTTTTTTTTTTTTCAAAATATTAAAATATCTACCTGTTGAAATTTTGCAGTTTAAATTTAAGATTCACTAGTTCTAATGCCGACTATGGCTGCAACAATCAGGATAAAATGTTTATTTGCAAATTTCGCTATGTCACTTTAATCACCAACTTAAATGGCGACTAACTGCACAATGTATACCAGTGGTCAGCAAATGGCGGCCCAAATCCGGCCTGCGTACAGGTGTCGTCTGGCCCGCGGATACCTCCTGGCAGGGCTGTATCAAGGGCTAAGTGAGAGTGGAACTTCATTTTAATATTACCGCAAGGGGGCTGTCATGGGGGATTCCCCATATGAGCTGCATATATTTCTTGCGAGTAAGCAGGAAATTAAGTGTTTTGCAATATCGATTCCAAAGTACAACATACCGGAATGTTAAACTAAACAAATTTGTCTCTTAATAGATACAACACAGATGCTATTTTATTTTACTAATATTTATTTGTAGGTTACAAAGACATACTATCACAATTGTTACTTCTTTTTTCCTTTTTGTTTTGTTTTCAACTGGCTTGACCAGCTTTTTTTTATTGACGAGCCGGTATGCCTTGTGCCGTGCTGCAACACATTTTTGGGGCGGGGGGGAGGGAGGTATTGCAAGTGGCCTGCTCTGCGGCTGCCCGCGGGTCATTTGGCCAGTCGTCAAATTTAATTGCAGACCACTGATGTATACTGAATACTAAACTGTTTTACTGGATGGACACAATTTAGATGTAGGCATAAATAAGTATGTTTAATGCTATATTGCTACATAATACATCTCCCAGGTAGCACACCAATGTTGGGTCACCGTTAGGACAACGTAACATGTAACGTTGTTGGCCAAGCATGAATTGACCATGGGCCAACCATACATCCAGTTATCATCCAACCATGGCAGATGGTTCTCTATATATTTAATATACAATATTTTTTTACTACCTTGATCCTGAAGACAACAAGCCTGCCTATCATGATATAAAGCCTGGAACTTGAATACTTTTTATGGAAATTAAACCTTTATAAATATTGTGGGACAAAAACCCTTATAGAGTAAAATACCTCCACTGCCTCTTGGTAGTCTGAGACTTGGTCTTGAGAAAGGGCTTGTGCATATGTTTGAATTCATAAACTGCTGATGAATGTTTGGCTAACATTGGCCCATAGTTGTTTTTTTTTAAATTTATTTTAGTATCAGAAGATGTGTGTTGTTGTTGTTTTCTTTGCATATATTTAGCGATCCATTAGATTGTATAGGTTGAATTATTGTGTGCATGTTGTCCTTGGTTGGCCCAACGTTGTGTGCTATCAGGGTTAGATGTTTTGGTACCATTTTTAAATTGAAACACATCAGCTTCAATGCTTTATTAATATAGTGGTCTTTTTTATATCTGCAAGCAAACTTTAAAAAATCAAATAAACAGTGATAAATTCCAAAAATAAAAACTCGAAGTAGTTAAATACTGCAGTGTCAGTTTGAAGTGCAGATGCGAGAGCTTAATCCATCTTGTTAATCCCTCTAGAACATCTTGTTAAATGACCTTAGCCTGTCCGAGTAGTTTTCAATACCTCCCTGGCCTCCAAAGGCAGGCTATGTACAGCATTAGGTCATGCAGCACCAAGAAAAGTCTTGTGTTTTCAGAATGCTACAAGCAAGGCAGTTGATCACACTCCATCACTTGGGGTTTCATAAATTAAGACACTGACCTCTCCTTGTCACAGAAATAATAATGTCTTGTTTTGAAAAATACCTGGCACTGGACTTCTTTAAGTGCATTATCGAAAACAGCTGTGTGTTCAGCAGGAGAGAAATGTGGAGCTGCAATCACCAGGGAACTAGCTAGTGTGACAGCTCAGTGGGTCAGCGTCTCTGATTCAGTCCCCCGGGAAAACAACACTGACATCTTAATCTGCCGAGCAGCAAAAACAATTCAACTATTACTATTCTCCGGAAAGGCATATGCGTGCTAAGCTTGCAATGTCGTCTTTTCCTTTATTGTAGCCTTAATCCCTTTGGTGTGGATTGTTGGGTGTTGCTTTGGGTATTCACCAACAAGATTAAAATGTGGCTTAAGCAGTGTTACTGTGTCTCTTTGTGCATCACACTCCTTTTTTGATCAATTATTATTTATTTTATTCCTGTTTTTTCTACCCAGTTTTTAAAATGTCCAATTTAAATGACATGTCATTCCAGCTGTCGAAGCTGCTGAACTTTGCTGTTTGGTCTGAGGTTTATAAAATGAACATTTGTTTTTCTCCTTTGACAAAATAGGTCTTAACCAGATGGTAGCTAACAAAATAATTCTATAAGTCTTACCCAGTTTACACTTCCATTAGCTACAATAATTAGGTTCCAGATGTGCAGTTTTGAAAGAAGTACACGTTGTAGCAAACATGTATTTTCATTTTAAAATATGATATCTGGTACTACTTTTAGGTTATTGAAAGTTCTCACTTTCTGTGTTCAAGTGATTTCTGTTACACTTGCTGGGTCATTTCACCTCAGCAGTGTCTTCTGGGTCAAGCATGTTACTGGCTGAAAGCATGTCCGTCATGTTAGCAGCTGGTTGGTTAATGACAGAAAAGAAGCCGTTGAGGGATGGGGACAATTTCACCCTCTAGTTGAAATGACCATGCATGTGCTGCACTAAATGAAAGCATAGCTTTCAAACAGAGGTTTCTTTTAATGAAAGTGATAGTAACTAACATAATCAGTAATAGCAGCAAAGATAATAAAAGCTAGTGAAGACATATAGAAACTGTGTTTTTAAGCCTTAATTTTAAATATCACTTGAGGACTAAACAACAATGGTGGATTGGTACAGAAAAACTGGCATTTGGTAGGTGAAGTTGCCACATGATGTGCTGGACAATGGCCCATAAGGAGCACCCTTAATTCACATTATATTACCTATAATCTGTACTGTATAAAAGGCACCAAATAGGTTATTACACAGACAACATGCAGACCTTGAAACAGAATAAGCCTTGTACGCCAACAGTGCTGCTGCAGTTTTAAAAGATTATTGTTGAAAATCAAGAATTCAAGCTTTGCAGTTCCAATCAGCTGTTTCCAAAATCCATCAAAAAATGCAAGTTGCTGGCCTGGAAAATATTCTACGTCCTGTACTTGGGAAACTAATTCCGTTAAGATAATGAAATGGCCTGTTTGCAGAGAGAAGTTACAACAGACTGTGCATGGGTTACATTTCACCTCATCTGTTTCTTTTGGGGTCAAAGCATGTTACTGGCTGAAAGCATGTTAGTCAATAGGGAGAACAGCTGGTTGGTTAATGACAAGATGTTCGCCCCAGCACTAATTCATTTTGAATAAATGTTTTCACTTCGGTTACTTTCAAAACTACATTTAGAAACTTGCTGAATTTTAGACAGCTGGGCAACTTAGTCACCTGTGCCTACTGTCTACCTGTATTTCACTCATTTTGTTTTTCATCATTCTCACCTCGGCTGTTGGTTTGGATGTCTGCACTGTTACATGCATTTGAGGTATAAGATTAAGCCATAACTTTTTTTCATTCACCTGTTTTGTGATTTTACCCACAAGGGACAAGACTTTGCTCTGCTTCCTGCCACAACTGGCTTGTCAGTAGAGATAGGGAGAGTGCTGATGGGTTTAAGATCTGAGAACAAAATATTGGTATTGAAAGTTCAATTCAATATTTAATTAACTAGTATCAGTAAATCCTGACCGCGGAATGATGGATTGAGTATCTGATACCGCAGGGTGTGTCAGTATTTGGGCACATTTTATTTTGGTGAGTAAAAAAAGTAGCTAGACTTTTCAATGCCTTTCTTTATTTGTGTTCACAGAATCTCAAGGATTTCTGGTCTGGAGAGCCTGTCCAAACTGGATGTCCTGGATCTTCATGGAAACCAGGTATACTAAAAATGGCCAGTCGGTACATTGAAACCACAACCCTGCAACCTCCCTTACCCTCTGACATACATGCCAAGTGTCCATCTGCCACTGGGCGTGACTTTGAAAATGATTTGAAATCAAGCTTGTTAATTTCCATCAGCAGCAGAACGAGATCAAATCCATTTTAATCACGACTCTCTCTGTCTGCTCCAGTTAGGATTGCGGGCTGGTAGAATATTAAAGTAAGACCTCGGTATGGGTATGACATATGACAGTTATCCTCAGCTAATGTATTCTTGCCATTTAGATTCACTTTGTGTATTTCCTGTTTCAGTCATCACATCCTGCTGTTGTGTTTTTTTTTTTTTTGTTAAATGCAACCCTGTGGCCTCTATAGAACTCTCAAACATGCAATCTCTCGAAGCACAGCTGGTACACCACCATCAACTAGTCCCCCTGTAACACTGTACCCAGTGTATGTAACAAATATTATATTTGTTCTGCGTGGTTGCATAAGGACAGGTTAATGGTAGCACTCTGGTGTACCAGCTGTTCTTAGGATGTTTGAGAGCTCTGTAGAAGCCACAGGGATGGTTTAAAGTGTCACCAGGATGGGATGACTGAAACAGAATGATACAAAGTGGATATAAATATGAAAAAGAAAGCATTAAGATAACAATACCCTTACCAATTTGCTCTTTAAATCTGGTGTGCAATGGCTCCTGCTACATCTTGTATATGTTTACCAGGATACCGCATTAAACTTGTATAATGGGACAGTAAAGCTGTTACCTCTAGTGGTTACATTACGTACAGCAGCCTCCAAATGTTAGGCACCGGTTACTGAGCACAAACAGCCTCGTCAGCGGTTTAGAGGAAACAAGTTTTTAATTCCCTGCTAGCTTGTTGTTAGCATGTACTTAAAGCTTTTAATTTCGTCTAATTTATTAAGACTAAGTGGCAGCTCAAGTCACCGCTGTGCTTCCCACACAATGGCCCTTTGAAAGGGGGGATTATTTAACGTACGCAGCTGTAGCAGTCCCCAGACACCCCGCCGCTCTAAATCCACAGGGATCCTCTGCTCCGCAGAGAATTGGGGGCTGTTGAGGTGAGACTGGGGCTCCGACAATTAGACTTGGCAGGGCGATGTGGGGAATTAAAGAGGGTGTGCAGTCTGGGCTTTGTGGACTCTTGACCCCTCCCTCTCCTTCTCTCAACACATTTCTTCCCTGACACGCACTTGCTGCTTCTTTCTTGGCAACATCTGCTGAATCTGTAATTTTCTCACTACTTATTCCACTCAACTCCTGGTCCAAGCTTGTGTACTCTCCAGATTGGGCTACTGTAACGCTCTCCTTCCTGCACTCCCTGCTTCGGCCATTCCGTCCACTTCAGCTCATTCAAAAATCTGCTGCTCGTCTTGTATTCTCCCAACCGTGCTACTGTCATGCTACCCTTCTGTTTCACACTCTCCACTGGTTACCCATCTCTGCTTGCATTCAATTCAGGACCCTTGTTCTTGCCTACCACTCACTTCACCACACTGCCCCTTACTACCACCAATCTCTTGTGTCTCTACACCTCCTCTCGCCTTCTCTGCTCATTATTATTATTATTATTTATTTATTTATTTATTTATTTATTTGGCAGACGCCTCTACTGGCCGACTGGTCTTGCCTTCCCTCCACTCTCCATCCTCTCGTGTCCGTACATTTTTGACTTGTGAATAGCAGAAACTGCATCAGCATAGGTTTCTAAACCTTGCATTATGTCTGCTGTAACAGAAAGTATGTTTAAACCTGCATTTTGAGAATGACTTTCCTTAGACCAAACTGTGCATCTGCTTTGCAACACAGGAGTGTTTAGAGTCCGCCCAGTCATTGTGAATGCAATTTACAAAATGAGGTCCAGTAAAGAAAAAAATATTCACTCAGGACTGGAGCTGTAGGCTATATTAGTAACTTCATAGCTATATCACACTTTTAGCAGTATAACTGCATGGTTGAGTGTATTTACATGGTTGAGTTTGTGCTGTTGCTGCATAATAAATAAACGTTAGATCACTGACACTGACTAGCCAATTGAAGAATTCAAGTTAAATTAGAAAATCCCGTTTTCCTCTTATGGGAGTGACTTGATCCTTCCAACTACTAAGGCCACTCTGTAAATCAGAAAAGGTTAGAGCAGAGAGCCCTAGAATACCAGTAGAGTGAAATGTAAAAAAGTTTACTGCAAGGAATTCAGAAACTGCCAGGCCAACATTTATTGCTTATGACAAACAAAAACCAGACGCGGTAAATGGTTATTGAAGCAGCAATTATGTTATGATGACTAACTGTGCAGGGCTACAGCAGCCAAGCCACAGAGGCAATGTGTGGTCTTCAGACCTGGGCTACAAATCTGTTATGCTTGAAGGTTTCAACAAGATACCTTGGCTGTTAGAGGATACTCTTGGAATAAACTCTCCACTGAAATGAACAGAATAATTTCAGCTGGCATTTTGTTTTGTTGTTTTTATTTCATGAATTATTCTTGACTGTGTTTGGCTTTGTTAACTACAGTAATAGAACAATAAATATCAATTTAAGGTGGTTGTAGCGCTTCCATTTGTTATATTGGTCTCAAATCTACAGTTTCATGATACCGGTACTACACCAAGTAAAAGAAAGTTCTCAGTTTGCTTGCCTTTCATTCAGGAAGTCTATTCCTGAAACACATCCTAGGTTGTTTCACCTGTTTCTTTGGGGTTAAAACAGTTTACTGGCTGCAAACAGGGAAGCAGCTAGTTGGTTAATGACAGGAAGGAAGCTGTTGAATAGCAGGGGCAATTACTCCTTCCAGGTGAAATGATCAAAGAAGTTTGAGAGATTAACCTAGTGTAGTACCAGATGTCAAGTTTGAAAATGAAATCACATGTTTGCTATAACATGTGAAACCTAACCTGTATAGCCAATGGAAGTGCAGAGCAGGTTCAATGTATGTATTATTTTGTTAGCTACAAACACTTTTTGCTGGAGTTTAAAATAAATATAACCTTGCATTGATTTTTGTATGAATCACAACATGTTATAGGCCTATAGCAAAGCAAATGCATTTCACTCTTTGGCTGGGTTTACATGCACCTGAAAATCGACTCTACAGTCATGACTGTATGGCTCTTGTCACACGAATACATCGTGAAACAGCAAAAGGACCTCCTTTTGACAGCGCGACTTTAAGGGCAGGGTCAATCGCTTTCTCACGATAAAAAATAGCTGTAAAAACCCATGTAAACCGGAGCAGGAACCATGCTTGTGGCTCACGAGATTTCAGCAGTCAAGATCCAGTTCGTCTGACTTAATCTCACATAATCTCCAGCAGAAAGGCCGTACAAAACATACACACACACACACACACACACACACAATGTGCATTTATGGACTACTTTAACACTAGAACCGCCACGGTTATACTCATACCTACAACCACCGATGGCAGTCATTATCACAGTACATTTTAAACATCATCAATATTAAAATGAAAGACAGTCTATCGGATACAACTCAAAAGTTTTATTCAAGCACATCATATCAAACATCTGCACAGCCGAAACACCATATTTAAATGAACAATTAAACATAAAGGGTTTATTTTCTAACTTACTACATATAAAGCACTACTTCAAAAAATGAAAAACTATAATAAAATAAACATGTCAGAAGAAACTAGTATGTAAACAGGTTTATGTACATACAAAACTGTAAAAACAAAAGTAGTTTTTAATCTAAAACAAGATTAACATATGATTTATCTTGCATGTGTGTCACTCGGTGCAGCACAGATTCCAGGTTTAGCTGCTGCAGCCTGCAGCTTTGCAGTTTTCTGATCGAAATGTTTCTGCTGAAGCGCTGTGGCTAGCTTCAAGATGAAATCTCTCCTACTGATATTTTTCTTGGTGCATTACTTGTGCAAAAAGAAAGAAATTGATGGCTGCTAGGTCCAGTAGAGATAACAACAGGATTGTGTATATATATATATATATATATATATATATATATATATGTATCCAGCTCTGGAAAAATTAAGAGACCACTGCAAAATTATCAGTTTCTCTGGTTTTACTATTTATAGGTATGTGTTTGGGTAAAATGAACATTTTTGTTTTATTCTATAAACTACTGACAACATTTCTCCCAAATTCCAAATAAAAATATTGTCATTTAGAGCATTTATTTGCAGAAAATGACAACTGGTCAAAATAACAAAAAAGATGCAGTGTTGTCAGACCTCGAATAATGCAAAGAAAATAAGTTCATATTCATTTTTAAACAACACAATACTAATGTTTTAAGAGTTCAGAAATCAATATTTGGTGGAATAACCCTGATTTTCAAGCACAGCTTTCATGCGTCTTGGCATGCTCTCCACCAGTCTTTCACATTGATGTTGGGTGACTTTATGCCACTCCTGGCGCAAAAATTCAAGCAGCTCGGCTTTGTTTGATGGCTTGTGACCATCCATCTTCCTCTTGATCACATTCCAGAGGTTTTCAATGGGGTTCAGGTCTGGAGATTGGGCTGGCCATGACAGGGTCTTGATCTGGTGGTCCTCCATCCACACCTTGATTGACCTGGCTGTGTGGCATGGAGCATTGTCCTGCTGGAAAAACCAATCCTCAGAGTTGGGGAACATTGTCAGAGCAGAAGGAAGCAAGTTTTCTTCCAGGACAACCTTGTACTTGGCTTGATTCATGCCAAAGCTGCCCGATTCCAGCCTTGCTGAAGCACCCCCAGATCATCACCGATCCTCCACCACATTTCACAGTGGGTGCGAGACACTGTGGCTTGTAGGCCTCTCCAGGTCTCCGTCTAACCATTAGACGACCAGGTGTTGGGCAAAGCTGAAAATTGGACTCATCTGGGGGTGCTTCAGCAAGGCTGGAATCGGGCAGATTTGTCTTTGTGAAGGACGCATGAAGCATAGGACGCATACTAAGTACTAAAACTTGTACTTAGTAGAAATTATATTTTATATAATTTTGTGTGTGTGTGTTGGAAAGGTAACCAGACAAACAAGTAGCTAATGCGCGGCAAAATTCAGAATGTGTGCGACAACACGTGAATTAATTTCTCTTGTTAAATATTTTTATCTTCATGGCAACGCATGAAGCTCTCCTCACGATATTCACAGTCGTTCTTTTCCTACTTAGTAAGCAGAAACGGACATTTAACTATCCCGTCCCCTAAATGACTATGAATTGGGTAATCTGCACTGGGACGGACGATTTTTAATTCCTAAATCAGAACTGCACAGCAATGCATTTCCTGAAAAGTATGGCTAACACGTTGTGAGGGAAACTGTTATGACTTGTTGTGACACGCTGAACGGTGTGGTGCAGTAGAAAGTGAATGTCCAGACTGAATTCTCCCATTAACAAAAAGGTTTTAATAATTAATAATAATAATAATAATAATAATAATAATAATAATAATAATAATAAATAATAATAAGCCCCAGTACCAGCGATGGTAATGGGGCAAAACTCAGCGTCCTGCTAAAACAAAAGTAAACAAAACACACTCCAATAACCACAGTCCTCCGTGCACGAAAATGTGCTCTTCTCTTTCTGGGTTTGTGGTGCGTGCGCTGTGCTGTGAAGTGCTGTGCGATGAGGGCGTGCTCTGGGGTATGTGCTGGCTCGCTGGCTACAGCCTCCCGTCCTCCTGCTCCTCTGCTAACACTCAAAAAACAAAACACGTAATCACAAAACAACAACATCGGCTCCGGCCGATCGCTTTTAACTCAGCGCAAGGGAGGTTTTGGCGTAGCTGCTTCCCCTTTGTACCCAGCAAACTCCTCCCTGCAGTCAACGCGTCGCCTGGTTTCTCCAATAGAGGGCTGCCCGCAGCTGACTGCAATGGAATCGTCCTGAGTACTTGCAGCTACGCGCACCTCCTAATATGGTTACCTTCCGGTTTCCAGCTACCACCGAGGTAGTAGATCTAGGAGGCAGCTTACCTTCCCCTTACACAGCGCCCTTTCTAATCGGGAGGGAGATTTACAGCATCGATCCTTTCTCTCGCTATCACATATCTCACCCCTCAGAGTGATGCCGAAGGAACACTCGGCCAACTCTACATTCCCCAATGGTCCCCCTCCCTTGAAAAAATCTGCATTTTGATGCTCCTTACCCGCACGATGTTTCACTGTATAGTGGAAGGGTTGCAGCGCCAGATACCACCGAGTTATCCGGCGTTATTGTCCTTCATCGTATGTAACCACCTTAAAGGAGCATGATCAGTGATAAGAGAGAAAGAACGCCCCAACAAGTAATAGCGAAGAGCGTGAGTAGCCCATTTGATGGCTAAACACTCCTTCTCAATGACGGAGTAGTTAATCTCCCTAGGAGCCATTTTTTGCTCAGATAAATAATAGGGTGTTCTACCCGTCAACTTGTTGGGACAGAACCGCCCCAGACCAATGTGGGAGGCATCGGTCTGCAGGATGAACTCTTTGCTGAAATCTGGTGAAATCAGAGCAGGAGCTTGACAGAGTCAGCTTCTTGATCAAATCAAATGCCTCCTGACACTGCCCTGTCCATTTAACTATTTTTGGAGCAGCCTTTCGGGTGAGATCTACCACGGGGTTAACTATGGTGGCATACTCGGGGACAAATCGGCGGTAATAGCCGGCTAACCCCAGTAGCGATCTCACCTGTGACTTGGTTCTCGGGATCGCCGTCTCCACCAGCGCCTGGACTTTGGAGGCGATCGGCCTCACCCGGCCATTACCCATAATGTAGCCAAGATATTGGGTCTCCTGTTTGCCAAATGCACACTTGCCCACCTCCCTCAGAGACTGGAGGACGGCTGAAACTCTAACAATGTGCTCCTTCCAGGTGGAGCTAAAAATCACCACATCATCAATGTACGCGGCGGCATACTGATGATGGGGAGCTAAGACCTGGTCCATCAGTCTCTGAAAGGTGGCAGGAGCTCCATGCAACCCGAAGGGCATGGTCCGGAAATGGAACAAGCCATCTGGGGTAGAGAAAGCAGTTTTCTCTTTCGAGCTCTGAGTCAGTGGAATCTGCCAGTATCCCTTCGTCAGGTCCAAGGTCGAAATCAACCGCGCCTTACCCAGTCGGTCGAGGAGCTCATCCACCCGGGGCATTGGATATGCATCGAACTTGGAGATGACATTAACCTTTCGAAAGTCCACGCAGAACCGAGTGGAGCCGTCCTTCTTGCCCACCATCACGATAGGACTGCACCACTCGCTCCGGGAAGGTTCAATGACTCCGAGCTCAAGCATATCCTCCACCTCCTTGCGAATAGGAACCCTGCGACTCTCTGGGATCCGGTACGGTCTCTCCCGGACCCTGACCCCTGGTGGAGTAATAATAGCGTGAGAAATAACATTAGTCCTGCCGGGCAAGTCAGAGAAAACATCATTAAACCTTTCCACTAACTGGTAGAGCTCTCGTTTCTGATCCGAAGTAACTGTTCCCCATTGGAATATGAGTTGTAGCTGGTGGATTGACAGTAGGACCAAAATCCTCTTCCAAACTGTCACCAGCTACAAATAGGGCCTCCCTTTCATTCCAGGGTTTTAGCAAATTGATATGATAAATTTCGGTTTTATTTCGCGATCGGGTTGTCTAATTTCATAATTTACTTTACCAATTTCCCGAACCACCTCATATGGCCCCTGCCACTTAGCATACAACTTAGATTCCGATGTGGGAAGTAGCAACAGTACTTTATCACCTGGCGAAAAGTCCGAATACGTGCTTGTTTATTGTACTGTTGCTCCTGGCGATGCTGAGCTAGTTTTAGGTTCTCCTGCGCAAGCGACCAACCAATGCTAGGCGGTCTCTTAACATAATTACATATTTGACTATGTTTTTAGAGGTTTTGTTTGCTCCTCCCACCCTTCTTTCACAAGATCAAGGATACCTCGTGGTTGCCTCCCATACAGCAGCTCAAAGGGAGAGAACCGGTCGAACTCTGAGGCACCTCTCTCACTGCAAACATTAGGTAAGGGAGGAGTTTAGCCCAATGTTTTTGCTCTTGGTTGACAAACCGCTTCAGCATCTGTTTCAAGGTCTGATTAAAACGTTCCACCAAACCGTCCGTCTGCGGGTGATAAACGGAGGTTCGGATCGACTTAATTTGCATCAATTTGTATAATTCTTTCAAACATTGTGACATGAAGTTCGTTCCGTGATCAGTGAGGATTTCTTTTGGAATCCCTACTCTCGATATAATATTCACTAACTCTTTAGCAATGGCTGCGGCACTAGTGGATCTCAATGGTACTGCCTCTGGATATCTGGTCGCGTAGTCCACCACTACTAAAATGTGCGTATATCCAGAGTCAGACTGGCTCAATGGACCCACTATGTCCATAGCGATGCGCTCAAAGGGAACTGAGATCAGGGGCAGTGGGACCAGCGGGGCGGGCGAACCCGCCCGGCGCTACTTGCTGGCATTCCGGGCATTCCGCTACATATCGCGCCACCTCACTAAACACTCCCATCCAATAAAATCGAGCCAATATTCGTTCCCGAGTCTTATCAATACCTAAATGGCCCGAACAGGGGACATCGTGAGCCAACCGCATGATCTCACGTCGAAAAGACTGGGGAACAGTAATTGTGTTACAATCTGACTTGTGCTCGTGGCTTGGGATACTCTATACAGTAAATGCCCGACAATAATGTGGTGGGGATATGTAAGCGACGGCTATCCTCTACATCCTTCCCTCGATAGACCGAACCTGCCCCCAGATGTGGGCCAGCGAAGGATCGTTCTTTTGTTCCAATGCTAGGTCCACATCTCGGTCCCAGAATTTCGGGATATCGGCGGAGCTAAAGTAGCTTCAGCACTGGGGGCCTCAGTAACCTGCCCCGCAGGTCACACTGGGTCCCAACCCCTTTCCCTTACATTTGACTGATCCTGAGGCTTCCCCACCAAACCCCAACCTTGTTTCATTAATGTTCCCTCCCATTTTTCAACCCTTCGCTCTTTTTTGTTTTTGGGCGAAATCGAGAGTGGAACAAGTCGGTGTGCAGCGGGAAGATATTACCAATAGTTTCCCCGCTGCTCCCATGGTCTTACCGGAGACTGGCTTTACCGTTTTATTAATCATGCTGTCAAAATGCGGCCAGTCTCGACCTAAAATAACTGGATATGGCAGCTTCTCTGCCACAGCCACGATTACACGGCGGGCATGACATCCAACTGTCAAATCTAATTTGGTGAGGGGTAGTCCTTGTTATCCCCATGAATACAGGAAATGACCACGACCCTCGTGACCACCAAGGTACCCCCTTTAATAGAGCTCGTCTAATTAAAGTCTGCCCACATCCTGAGTCCACTAATGCGTGGGTGCTCACCTCACCAACCCGTACATTAACAACACAAGGCCCCTCCCAATCATTACCCCTGGTCTTACCTGATGCTGTCAGGACGTAATGGGAGGTCACCCCACACTCCATGGCCACTGGACAATTCAGCGCCAGGTGACCGACCTTCTGGCACCGGTAACATGTGGGGCGAAAGGGTGCCCACGGAGCCTGCGTGTCCCGTTGCCGGTTTGGCAGCGGGAGGGGTACTCTGCTCTTACCCGCTGGGGTCGCCCTCGCTCTCCACTGTGTTGGAGGGAGGCCGCCCATGGGGTGACGTTGCAGTGCTGGTCCGTGGGTAGTGGGGGTGATGCGTGGTGGTGGTGTTGCCGCCGCGGTCTATTGGAGGCAGGAGCAGGTGGGGCAACCACTGGAGCAGCAGGTATTGCGTCCTCGAACCCTTCAGCCAATCTGACCGCTGCCTCCAGCGTGGTGGGGCGGTGGCGACTGACCCAGTTCCTCGTGTCTGGCCCCAGCACCGTCACGAATTGCTCAATGGCAATGAGCTCGGTGACCTGCTTTGCGCTATTGGTGCCGGGCAGAGCCACCGGGTCACGTGGTCCACCAGCTGTTGTGCCACCACGCTGGGTCGCAGTCCTGGGGGTCGCTGGTATTCCCGGAACCGGCGACGGTGGGTTTCCTCCGTGATGTCGAGTCGCTGGAGAATGGCCTGCCTCACTCTATCATAGTTGAGGGCATCTTCATTGGTTAAGGCTTGGTAGGCTGCCTGGGCCTCCCCAATCAAATTGGGCCCCAACTGGGTAGCCCACCAATCCCGAGGCCATTGCGCTGCCGTTGCCTGCCTCTCAAAGGCTACCAAATAGGCCTCAGGATCATCCTCCAGCGACATCTTTACCACCCTTATCTTCGGTAAGGGTGGCGTTGGTTCTGTCGCCGGTCCCCGATTGGCTTCCAGGAACATGGCATGCATCCGCTCCATCATGGTTGCCATTCCCTCCTGGTGTCTTCGCTCCTGCGCCTCCAATATTGCTCCTAATGCGGCGGCATCCATCCCGAGTCCCTCTTCTGATCACCAACTGTGACACGCTGAACGGTGTGGTGCAGTAGAAAGTGAATGTCCAGACTGAATTCTCCCATTAACAAAAGGTTTTAATAATTAATAATAATAATAATAATAATAATAATAATAATAATAATAATAATAATAATAAGCCCCAGTACCAGCGATGGTAATGGGGCAAAACTCAGCGTCCTGCTAAAACAAAAGTAAACAAAACACACTCCAATAACCACAGTCCTCCGTGCACGAAAATGTGCTCTTCTCTTTCTGGGTTTGTGGTGCGTGCGCTGTGCTGTGAAGTGCTGTGCGATGAGGCGTGCTCTGGGGTATGTGCTGGCTCGCTGGCTACAGCCTCCCGTCCTCCTGCTCCTCTGCTAACACTCAAAAAACAAAACACGTAATCACAAAACAACAACATCGGCTCCGGCCGATCGCTTTTAACTCAGCGCAAGGGAGGTTTTGACGTAGCTGCTTCCCCTTTGTACCCAGCAAACTCCTCCCTGCAGTCAACGCGTCGCCTGGTTTCTCCAATAGAGGGCTGCCCGCAGCTGACTGCAATGGAATCGTCCTGAGTACTTGCAGCTACGCGCACCTCCTAATATGGTTACCTTCCGGTTTCCAGCTACCACCGAGGTAGTAGATCTAGGAGGCAGCTTACCTTCCCCTTACACAGCCCTTTCTAATCGGGAGGAGATTTACAGCATCGATCCTTTCTCTCGCTATCACACTTGTGCATGTAAACGCCGCCATTGTCAGCCATGCAGACTACCACTAGAGAAAACACTTTGAAAATCTCATCCCAGGGCCGTAGCCAGGCATGGAAAATCACAATACACTTGCCCGTGCACCCCGCCACTAAAATTTTTATAGAAGAAAAAAGATATGAGGACATTATTAAATGTTGTTTATTTAAATACAAAAGTTTAGATTTTTTTTCGGAATAAGATACTATTAGAGAATTGAGTACCTGAGGTTCTAAATTTGCAGGACCTGTGTGGTTTTGTACAGTGCCATTAAGTAGCTTTTATTTTGCAACATATTTAATATAAAAGAAAATAAGAAATGTAGCAATGCCAGAATATTTGTTGTAGATACTGTATTTCGTTTTAAATCCTTATCTATCAAACATGAATTTTAACAGTGATGTCATTATCCAAACACTGAGAAGACAAGAGTGTTTGCATACATAGTTTTGTGTGGTATAAAATGAGCTTAAGTGTGTTGACAAGATGGAGAGTTTAGCTGCGTAAGCACATCATAACCAATGAGGGTTGCAGCTCAAGCTTTTCAGCTGACCAGTGGATTTGATAGGCTTTTTGTTCTTACTGCCTCCTTTCTAGTTTGTCAGCTCTAACCACTAGGCCACTCAGCCTTCCATTCCCAGCTGTGATAATTTTGGGAAAGAGGAATGTTTGTGTGGGATGTTTGAATAAAGTCGCCGCCTTTGATGTGGAAAAACAAATTGCAGTTTCCAATCTGGTGTACTGTCTGTCTTTCTCTGCCTGTAGGTGGCAGCAGTGCCTTTAGAATCCCTGTCCGTTTTGGCGTTAAAGAGCAAACTTGTGTCAGATAAAGTAAACAGGGAAATTGTGCTTTTATTTGATTGATTTCTTTGAAAAGATTAGTTGCCCTTTGAACACACATGCCTGTTTCCAAAGAGACCCTGTCCACATTTGTTTTAGTGAATTGTATGTATACAGGGCAATGCAATCCCTTTGGGGATCCACATGCATTTACCCACGTTGGAGCTGGCAAATGTGCTGTATTCAAAATTAAAGCACTTAAATTAAATTAATCAGTTTGATTAAAACATTGATGACCATGATATCAACAGCTGTAAATTCAAAACTATCCCTATATGTCACTCAGAATAGTATTGAATAAGAAATGGCAATGATTAGTTTAATGAAAGTTGGAAAGGCATTATTTAAGACCTCAATGTTTATGTAAGCAAATGATTTATACACAATTCGGAAATGTATCTAATTACTGATTTACAGTATGAGTAATAACTTAGTGTTCTCAAGATACATGTACAAATGTGCGACATATAGATGGACGGATAAAGTAATAAACGAAAGTATGAGGCTTTAAGCCAGAATGGGAGTTTGCCTCTGCTGAAAACAGTGGCAAACGTGTGTTTAATCTGCAACAAATCTCTTACACACTGTAGTCTGTATAAGGCCAGCAGCCTCAAACGTCATTATGAAACAAATCGCAACACATTTTCATCTGAATATCCTCCGGGATCAGAGTTAAGGAGAAAGAAGCTGACTTCTTTAAAAGCCCACCTCAGTAGTTTGCAGATGTTCCTTTCGGCGGTCAGTAAGAATCTGATTTAACGACTCAAGTGAATTTTGTATGGCATGGAATATTGCTCGTGCCAAACGTCCATATTCAAATGAATGAATGTTTTTATAAAATTGGAGTGTTGCCACTGGACTAGAGAATGCATGTTTAAATGTTATATTGCAGGTCTAAACTGAATGTTATATTTACATATCTTACGTCTCGTCATGAGCAGGTACTGTAATCCCTTTCAAAATTAATACAGTGCATTTGTCCTCCACAAAGCTCTCAAAAGTATTTAATACATGCAACAGTCATGCATTTTTTTTCTTTCTTTTTAAACCGAGCATTCAGAGCTTCAAGAGCTTGTCTTTTTATGTGGTGTTTTTTGGTGAAATCAGGGCAGTTACCGTATTTTGCTTCATAATAACTGAATATATTTTATTCAAAGTGTAATACATACAGTAGAAACACAAATAGAAAAACACCATAGTGTTACATTTAAAGTTTAATACACTGGATCTACAGTACAATAAAAATTGCACAGAAACTGTATTGGCTCTGCAATGTTCTATCCCTTGTTTGTGTGTATTTTGCTGCCATCAAGCGGTAACAACTACTGCACAGAGTTAAGTGCAAGATTCCGTTAGAATGTTTGAGAGAGTTTTTTTTTTCTTTTTCTCAGAGATATTGCCCATCCAAAAAAACCCACACACCCAAAAAATCAGCCTCTGTAAACATCTTGGGACACATTCAGCCTTTTCTATAAACACACTAAACCATTTCGAGTTGGATTGACCTTAACCCAAATAAACTTCAGGAAGCAATGCATGGGTGACTCACTCGCACCCCACAAGCACAGTCTCTGTAGTCCAGAGACCACTGCACTGCTGCCACATTCATCTTCAGATTGGAGCGCTTCCACTCTTTCAATGCGCTCCAGTGTCAATAAATAAAACACACGCTCTGGCAGCAAGCAAAACAATGCCTCAACAATGCTTTTAAATGCTTTTTGTTGCTGGCATGTCTAAAGCTGCAAGTTTTAATCTAATACAAATGGATCCCTTTCATTTGAGTTCTGTTTTAAAGCAGTTTTCTTCCTTGGGGGAGTGGGTACTTGACCTTACATGACCTCCCACTTTTGCTGACCCAGCATTTTCTAAACAGCCCACTTTGTAATTTTTGTATAATGAATTTGCCTGTGAGCAGGTCAATCTACAGGAATGTTTGAATGTTTGCATTGTTAATTAAGTGCTTTTTTATTGTATTTAAAGGAGTATATTTAAAATGCTCTTTCCCATTTTTGTTTAAAGTTACATGTAAGGGGCCTCAAGTATAATTCCCAAGGCTTTAAGATCATCTTCTTACCTCACTAGTTCTTTTTTTGATCCTTTTTTTATTCCTTATTTTCTTTATGCTTTACAGACTTTATTTTCACTTTGTCTCAGCTGGAGTCCATGTATCCACTACATCAGTATGTTTGTATGGAAGTGCTTGGTTTTCTCTCTTCGTTTAGCTGTGTTATAGGATCCCTGCTGACCCCACATATTTTCCCTCTGTAACACAAAAAGCTCTGGTGAGGTCATATTATCCGTATTACAAGTCATGTCCCTATTGGATCCTATGAGTAGCAACTGCTCTTATAAATTGTGTCTTCTGCACAAATATAATTTTTTCTAATTATTTAATGAACATGGAAACAGCTGACTGAATTAGAAAATGATTTACCTTGATTATTCTTGCAACTTGTCAAGAATCAAAATAGATATATTCGTAATGAATATAACCAAAAGGCAAGCTGTAGACTTTTTTGGCTTTTAAATATTTTTTCTTACATACAGCATTATTTTATAGAAACTATGAATGTCTTTATACATGTGATTAGGCTGCCTCTTATTGTCTTAGGAGTTCTGTCCCTTAGCATTCTTTGTTTTTGTACTTGTATTTCTATTTGAATCTTACTCATTTTGAGCCGAGTACCCCCTTTTTTTAAAACTGATTAATCAATTGCTATGGTGTACCAGCCTTTCACCTGTGGAGGCCTGGCTCTGAATCAGGTGATAGTTGGTTTTGGTGTTTGCTGCTTAGCGTACAGACAGGATAATGAACTGCTCTCTTACTCACCTAAGAGAAAGGATGGACTCTCCAGTCCCGCACAGGCTTCAGGCATGAAGACTGAACTTCTCCCCACACCTAAGAGAAAAGGTGGTCACTCCAGTTAACAGACTTGAGACATGGAGACTGAACTGCTCCATCACTCCCTCAGAAAGGGTGGTCCCTTCATTCCATGTAATATGATGTGGTAGTATAGGTTTATTTGTCAGTGGATCTGATGAACTGTAGAATCCAGAAATATGTTAGTTTGAGGTTCTGTATCTCCTCTTCCTAGAAAGCTACTTGTCTTCCTAATGCCATGCTGAAAAGGCTTCAGATTATGCATAATGTCTCTGCACATATATTAGCTGACTATGAGGCTCTGATTTGATTTTAAAGGTGTCATATCTAACAAAACGATTCCTTAACCTGTCTTGCATGCAATGTCAGTTTCACGTGGTGTAGCAGACTCCTGGTTTTGTCTGATAAAATATACTCGTTTTGAATTACATTTTGAATCTGGGTACTAATGTGGCTTACTCCTTTTCTGTCTAAAACAGGATTCCTGTTGTTTTTGTTTGTCAGTGAGAGGTGAGAGTCAGGCTCCAGCAATGCTCTGTGACTAATAGAGCTACAATAAAATATGTAAACAGCATTATTAAAGTGTGCTTTCTAAAAATAGTTATATAAGCATCATTTATCATAATCCTCAGATGAAATGTGTGCTATTCACCCCTAGTTTTAACCAGTTCATATAACATGCAGCTACATATAGAGCTTGACTAATTAAGCACACGTGACATCTGGCCTACTTTACAGCTTGACCATTGAAACTACTTTGCTTGTTATTGTTTATTTTGTATTTTTTATTGAATAGTCATTTATTAAATTATTACATAAATACAATTGCTATACATGCATTTAAAAAATGTACAATAAATGTTTTTGCAATAAAAGAAACACAAGGCTAGTTTCTTAATTTATAGATTAACATGTAAACAATACCAATGATGTTATAATCTATATAGCTTATCCAACAAAATTTTATGTGATAGAAAGGGCCATATAAATCAAATAATGCATTTAATAATAATACTAATCAGATTTAGTAAAGGGAATATTGCCTCAAAGTAAATCATTTCTTAAAGCTGAAATATGTTCGCTAGTGTATGTGTTCTTCATTAGTATTTAAACACCCACATGTGTAGGAAACATTACATTGGTTAGTACAGGGCTGCATGTAACTGAAAGCATGAAACAAATCAATTCTACACATTCTAATACCATTTAATACTGTATAAGCTGGACAAATGTGTAGCTATCACTCAGCTTGCATTCTAGTCTCGATAGTTGTGCACCTGTCTGGTGACCCAAAGGTAGCCAGAGTCACTTTACATGACTTTACATCTCCTGATCCCTGTAGTTGCAATGCTTCAGTATGAACCAGCCTTTAATGTGTTGCACTTATGTTTCTACAAAGGAAAGCTTAAAAAAGTGTACTTCCATTTCTGATATAATCTCTCAAATGTCAAGTTTAAAAGAAATACATGTTATTGCATGTTTATTTTAAAGCATGATCTATAATACTGTATTACACTTGGTTAAAGAAACCTCTGTTTTAATATCAATATTTTCAGATAGTGTTGCACTTGCTTGGTGATTTCACCTGGAGGATGACAATTCAATGGGTTTTTTCCTGTCAATAACCATTCAGCTGCTTCCCCTATTGACTGACATGCTTGCAGCCAGTAAAGCTTTGACCCATAAGACACTGCTGAGGTCAAGTGACCCAGGACGTGCAAGTATAATATACATGCATTCCCTGGGAAAAAGGCAGAGAAATTGAAATTTCCTTTTAACTTAAGTACCAAGTTTAAAATGAAAATACACACATTTCTTTCAGAACTGCATAACTATGTAGATACTGGAAGTGCAAAATAGGTCATATTTATTTTGTTAACTACACTTATTATAAAAGGCTTCAAAAAATAGTTTTGTTTTTCCATCTGCACAGGATCTAAGGCGTACTTTTTAGTGTCTCTATTTAAGATATCTGTTTTAGATAACTGCTCTTGACTTGAGTCGCTGGACTACATTTTTTAAAATACATTTTTTAGTTCAAGTTTGTTGCTTCCATTTTTACTGTTGGGATTTCTATTAGGAATTGTTAAGATGTATAGTTATGTCTTTGTTGATGAGAACACTGTTAAGAGTTCCTGCTAATCTAGGTTCTAATGGGGAGGTGACTCATACTAGGAACTTTCTTTTTGCCCACTCAAGTGCTGAAAGAAGCTTGAATTTCATGTAATTCCCTGCAAGCTGTGTTCTACTCTGGCTGTTCCTTATAAAACCACAATTTTAAGGAGTTAGCTATAAAATTGTATTCCACCTGTCGCTGTACAAGCTGCCCGATGGAGCGATGTGATCAGTTCTTCTTTCCATGAAAAAAATGAGATTTAAAGACTCAGAGACCCACTGACAGCTACATACACTATGTTTCTAAAACCTGCCAAATTGTCTCTGAACTGCACCACCCTCTTTCTGCAGACTCTCTGTTCTCTCATTGATCACTGATAGTCTAGTGCTGTTAGGTAGGAGAACCTGGAATGGGTTTTGGAGTCTTTTCACCTTGAAAAGACTCCTACAAAATGTATTTCTGAGGTTTGAAAAGTGACCATGAGGTGTGTTCTGCTGTAATCAGTGATAGTGCTGTCCTGTCTGTGTCTGTGTTGTAAAGCCCTGTCTGAGGCCCTCAGATCTGCAGGTTTCCTAATAACGGCGAGGCGAGCTACTGTGGCTGAGTGCAAGGTAAACTGTGTAGAGTTTTTACTCAAAATGTGAGTCCAGCTGGAGCAGCAGACGCCAAGCCAGACCAAGTTGTCATTCGAATCCCAGAACACTGAACCTTAAATAGAAATGGCTAAGTGTTTATATGTATATACATGGTGTAATGAAATGGAATGCTGCTCCGTCATTTACACAGTTGGCAACGAGTACAAACTGTCTATTGTGGCTGTGTTTTTTTTTTTTAATTTGTAGAAATTGATTATTTTTGTTAATTAAAATGAGAGTGTGTGTTTGTTAGGAGCTGGCATGAGGCCATCAGAGATTTAATTTCCACTCAGCTATAACGGTTGGTGCAAATCTGTAACCACTCACTGCTCTGTACAAATACATATACCTTTTATATTACGGTAGTTGAATCTGATTTTTCATTATGTTAGTTATCTTAAACTAGTTAGTGACTTTAGTTGGTAGTAAAGTATGAATAAAAATAGGATTGGGACGAACATGGTTTTTTCATGTTCAAATATTCTTTCAAAATTTAAATAAGTATTCAAATATTCTTTAATTTTGAATTTGCTGAAAGAGTATACTTCATACCACATCACACTACCTATAAGGCAAAGGAGAGATCCACTCTTCTGTGCAGTAGACTGTTATTATTTCAGATGTCATTTATGCATTGGTTTCCTTTGCATGTTAGACTTTTCTCTATAATATACTGTGATTTGTATGAACAAATATGAACATGGTTTGGTTTCCACCCAATATACATCTTTTGAGTATTTCAATATTTTGTCCCAGCTTTAAGTAAGTTTTTATATGGAGTCTCTAATGCTCACAACAAGCTACAATGGTTTAGTAATGAATGAAATACTTTGGAAGAATGCAGGCACTGTTTAGCATCAAAAGTAGTTATTTCAGGTATAAAGAATTGACAGCTGTCTTGCAGAATATTTATTTATTTTTTAATTTATAGGAAACAGTGCTATCAGATGATAGGAAGTGGAAAGTTAGCATTTTATTTTATTTGTGTATTGTTACTGGGTTTTGTATGTAATTTGCATGGCTTTGTAATTAGAAAGTGTTATACATTTTATTTATTTTATGGCTTTTTCAAATAGACGATAATGGAAGTTGCTCATGAAATAAATGGGGACCTGCATATTCATGCATATATTGAAATGTATGCATACCTTTTTTTAAATTTTCTTTACTATTTCCCATGTAAAGCGAGTGATTGAGCGAGCAGGGTGGGGGTTGCTTGTTAGAGAAAATTTACTTAAGGTAATAATGCATTATAATTGCCCATCTAAATTATCAGGTGTTTTTTGAGTCTCATCTGGGGACGGGAGATTCACCCTCTATCGACGAAATCGGGAGATTTGGCAGGTATACATATTTGTATTTCAACATTGATCAAGTATCACCACAAGCACTGACATGGATTTCATAAACTTTGAAAATAGAACACAGATACTGGAACTGTGTTTTAGTTCCACCTCATCTGTTACTTTGGTTCCAACACAAGTTTCACTCACTGTATTTCTGGTGTTTTTCACTGCAGAATTAGCTAATGTTCGACTCGGATTACTAACAGGAAACTGTAAAACATTGTCATTGTTTTTCCAGAGCCACTTTATTTGAAAATATGTAGGCTAAAACTTACAAGAAAAGTATGCAAGTGCCTTCAGCAGAATGATGTTTTATAGTATAAAAGACCTTAGGAAAGCTAGCAAAGCTTTTGATCAGAGTTGATTTGTTAACAACAAACTAGTGACTGCTCTAGTGTAGTCAAATGTCTGCTAACATCTGAAAGCTATCAGTTAATGATACAGTAAAGCAAACACTTTATACACGCTGCGAGTAAGCTGTTTACAATACATTCATTCACAAGATGTTTTTAAAGGCTGTTTTTGATGGATGAATGCAATTAGATATTCATGCATACACAACTTTACATTGAATCCATCAAAACTGACTTAATATTTTTTTTAATAACCCAAGATTTGCAGTGGACATTAATTTCTCTGCTAATGCCCATTAATTTCTTGTTTCTGGGACTCCATAATAAATCATGTTGTTAAGACGATACAGAAGGTAGTAATAAAGGGTCCATTGATACAGTTGTTCAGATTTATATGGAAATATAAAAAAACCCCAAAAAATCACAATCCTTAATATTGCATGGTTTTCTGCTATGAAGGAGACTTGACTGTCTGACAAACCTCCCTCTGAATGAGAGTGGCTAGACTGTAACCAGGTTCTACTACAGTAACTTTCAAGATACATGCTTTAAACCTCCCTGTCCAAACTTTGTATTTGACATCTGTATCCCCTTTTCAGCTTAGTTGGTTGCATCTTTAGTTTCATGACCCACTGTGGTTTCGGGTCTGCTGTTCTAGCTCTGGTAAGGATGTAGGATCAAGTCAAATATCAGTATGCTGCAGCACAAACTCCAGCATATATCTCCTATTCACTTGCACTGGTATCTTTTGTAGATCTCTAAAATGGAGAACCTGTCTCACCTGTTGGAGCTGCGAGTGCTGAACCTGGCTGGAAATAACATTGTGTGTGTGGAGGAGCTGAAAGGACTGAACTCACTGATTGAACTCAACCTCCGACGCAACCACATCACAACTGTGGTGAGTGAGCTGGACCCACATGTCGCTTGTTGGACAGGATTGTTAAAGGGATGATGTTTACCAAGGGTGCACAATTTAGTCCTTTCTCTGTTCCACCTGTACCTGAAATGTACTTGTTTGAACCAAATGAACCTCCTCATTTACTCACTTAGTTATGTAATAATACCCATGAGACTGGAACTGTGCACCCCTGCTTTATAACATGTACCTTTTCTTATCTATTCAGTGTTCAGTTATGTGTCTTCTCTGGCATTCCCGTGCTGTTCCTGTTCAATTGTGTCACAGGATTGTGTGCTAACCCTCAAGCTCTGGAATGGGTGAATTTCTGAAGTGGTTTTAATAATGACCATTATGGGTATACAGCTGTAATGTCTTCCCTCAGAAATTCCCCTTTTAGGAGTGTTTTCAGACGCAGACCCTGTTGTTGATGACATTGGTTGTTAAGCCTGGTAAATACTGATCTAAGCAGAAACTGCAATGATCATAGAGAACACACATAATATGATATTAAAAATATAAATTAAGAACATGTGGTTAGCACTCCTTTCATTTTAGAGAAGTAATCTATTACAAATGCCTTGCTTTGTTTACATATTTTTAGTATGCAGAATTGAATACTTGAATCATCTGGACGCTCCGTATCTAGAATATGAGTCTGCTTGCTGAGTGTTTCCAAGCAATTAGAATTGTGATGCTGAGAGAATCCTATTTTTACAAATGCTGTCACTGCATCCCTGAAACACACAAGGACACATACCTCTCCTCTAGTGCTTTTACATCATGTAATTTGACATAATTGCCATTGCTGTTACTATTTATAGTTCAATTTTAGCAAGTGCATCAAATGAGAATGCAGTGAATTTGGATAATGACTAGTCTAGTTTTGCAATGGTATGGAATATAGCTTTGGTATATTCCATACGCTGTGGCATGTGTCAGATGTATTTGGATATTGTTTACAGAATGCAGCACACTGGAGTTGTATAAACTGCAAGCTAATGCATTTGGAACTGTCTACTGTATGAAGTTTGTATCCCCTCTCCAGATACATAATAAGACAGTTTTGAATCTGTGGGATATGAACCCTTTCATCCAGTTTTGTTCATTTATGTTTTTATGGTACCCAGGCATTCCTTTTTCAAAATGATCTGTTCAATGAAAATGTATGCAAGTATCACAACATTAGTCCTCGCTAGCATCAAAGAACTTTTTCATATTTGGGTGAGTTAATATTTTTCTTACCGGATCCCATTTTGGAATCTATCAAATCCAACAACAGTATGACCAGGCGAATCACACACCAAATTGCACCGCATTTTAAGTTGATGCGGAACTTGATTTTCCTGTTAAATAAAGGTTTAAACATACTGTCCTCATGAGGGAAATAACAACAGCACTCTTGAACATTCATGGAGCATTATGTTTAGATAACAGTGTTAATACTTGGAATGATGTGATACTTTCAATTTTCATTGAACAGCTATAGTAAATTTTAAAAGAAATGCTTGGGTTCCATAAATGCATATATGGACAAAACAATAAGGGTCACTTGTGAATTCATAACATATCCTCATTCGTGGAAAACCTCCAGAACTCTATGAACATTCATTATGTATCCATTACCTGTTATGGTACCTAACTTATTGAAAGACCGTATCACATCTTAATCACTGCAAATACAGTATGTGCTGTGCTTATTTTGCTTTCACTAGGCTACTAGAACTGATCTTAAAATTCCACAAAAGGTCTCCTCATAGCCTGTTGTTTTTTAGTTGCTACAGCAGCATTACAGACCCTGGATGTTTCAAATATACTCAGTAAAGAGGCCAGAGTCCCCTTTGATGCCAGCCTTGGTGATGATGGGTGTTGAGATCTTTCCTGGCTCACAGCCTAGTGTAGGGGAGCTGCTGTCTGAATGCAAAGAGCTCAGCGATCTCCACACTGCAGTAAGAGAGAGGCATGCCCCCTTTGAAATTATGCCATCTGCATGAGCAATCACTGTGGCTGAGTGCTGCAGACTGTTCTGGGGGCTCAGGGTTATTAATGGGACTTGCTGATGGCTTTGATCTGCTGCGCTCTTTTGGTGCCTTGCTGATATGGATGGGGATTGGCATCGGTTCTGAAAGTCGTTTAGGGTATTGTCTGCAGCTCTCTTTATTCACACAAAACATTCGTACTGGACATTTTCGAATAGTTTCTGGGAAGTCAATGCCGCAGCTGAGTTTATCTGAATATTGAGGCAAAATGTAGAAGAAATTAAAGGGCTGTATTCTCCAGTCTGTAATTTAATTGAGAAAACACATATGAATGCGAATGAAACCCATTTTCCCGCCATATTTAGAGTGTCCACTTATTGTTTCCCCTCACTGCAGCAATTCCCCACACAGCTCAGGAGAACTGAAGGTTCAGTGGGTGTCCTCCGATCCCACGACCGAGCCAGCTTCCTCTTTTACACCCAGGAACCTGAGAGCAGATGTCAGCGAGCTATCAGCCTCTGGTGAACAAAGGCCAGCGCTGTAGATGTCTACCTGGATCACTATAAATTGTACTTTTTAAATTATGATTAAAGGGGTTGTAGGTAATGCAATTGCAAATGTAGCAGGAACATGCTTATTTGTGTCACTGAGTTACACTGAGGCATAGAGTTTTCAAACTGGAGGATGCTAGTGATATCCTTGTTTAAATGACCTTTGGGAGTGTAAAGCAAGATTTGGCACAAATAAACCTGACATATAACAGCAATGATACCCTTTGCATCAGGCATTACCAGATCAAAACTAACATGTAATCTCTGATAATTCACACTACATTGGATATTTTTCCCCCCTACGTGGGATGCATATCCCTGCTAGAAGCACCCACCCATTCATATGTTACAAGTACAGTGGAACGTCTCACATCTGACCGTCACATAACCACCCTGACCAATTACCTGCCCATGCTTAGTACAGGGGTAATGGCGTAGGCAGCATGTGCAGCATCCGCGATGGCAACAAAAAGAAAGCATGTTGTTTTAACAATCCAACAAAGCTTGGAAATCCTCTCAAGACTTGAAAAGGGAGAAACTAGAGAAACGATAGCAGCTGATTTTGGGATAGGCAAAAGTACTGTGACAGGTATTAAGAAGGCAGAACCAAATCTAAAATCATGTGTGGGATCAACAGAATCATTCAGTGCTTGCAAACAGAAAAATAATGCAAGGTGCTCAAGATGATCAACTGGACATGGCAGTTTTTATCAGGTTTGTACAAAGGACAAGCGATGGGATGCCAATATCTGGTCCAATTCTGAGTGATAAAGCCAAACAGTTAAACACTATGCTTCAGCGTCACAGAATACGACAGCTGTGTACCCAAGGTGAGAAATTCTCTGCAACATAAGAAGCAGTGGAGGCAGACCCAGCACAACTAATGCTTGTCCGATCATTGGTTAACATGGCTGCAAAAAGAGATCCTTTAAACAGAGCTTGGAGAAGGGTTCTTGTTTTATATTGTAAACCACATAGCAATGTATTCTAAATCTTGTTTACGTTCGCTTACTTTTAAAGTAAAGCATTTCACCATGTTTAAAGCAGTTTGTGCTTTATTTTTGTCCAGTAACCTATTTGTGCATGTGTAAGTGTCATTTTCTATAGATGTTTGCAGATGCGACATGTTCACATATCCTACACCCCAGTCCACAGTGAGTTGGTTATGAGATATTGTACTGTACTATACATATATTTAGAAAACCATATCAAATTGTGATGACATGTGGTTAGGGCAGGTCACAGGTTATTGAATGTGTTAGAATCTTGGAATATATGGATGTGCCAATCCATTTGTGTGTCGCGCTGCTTCTTCAGTTGTGAAGAAACTTACTAAGGACATTCTTTACAGCAAGTTATTGAGATTATCCGAATCTGGAGTAACAGGGAGGTGCTTTTTGTTCATGCATGTCACAGTATGTCACAAGTGCATAATACAGAAGCCTGTAATGATAGTGAGAGCTCTGGTTTTATATTTACAGGTGTGGCAGACTTGTTTCCTGAGTATAGATCTGTAAACATCTCAAAATGCTTTCTATTCCTGTGTCGCAGTCTTGAAACAACCTTCTTGCCCTTAAAAAATGCTGGATCCTTTCCAGCTTAGAAAGCAGGCCTGTAGAAATGACAGCCACAACCCCCCACACAGTGTACCGTGGATTGTTTTGCTGCTTTTAGTTTTACACTTGTTATTTTGGCAGTCTGTGCATGGTCTGGTGCTAATAATTAATGAAGAATTTGGGAGTGAAAGAGAAGGGAGCAGAGTTTTATTAGAGGTGTTTACCCTTCGGGTGCTGACAATGAGGTCTGTTACAGTCGGCCAGTGTCAGTCCTGGGCACCCACTCATGAAATAATGTCTGGAAACCTTTTTTTTTTAAATCTGAAAAACAAAGCAAACTTGAGCTAAGTGGTGCAGCAGGCACTAGTATAAGGCTTGTATAGTAATTGTCGATACACAGTGAGTGGGCTTCAGTAGCTTTATTGGATAAGAACACTGTTAAGAGGTGTACACAGCAAAAAAGTTAATGCAACTGTCTCACTTACATTTCTCATTCTCACTCACTTCTCCTACATAAAGGTCAACCCCAGTACTTGCAACCCTAACAGTCCGAAATTGAACAAGCATTAATTCAAATTTGTAAATTTAAAGATGTAGAGGCCACATTTCAAACACAGTGTAACGAGTACAAATTACTTATTTCTTGTCCTAGCTTCTCATGTCTGTCAGACTGCACAGTCTGGGTTTCAGTATAGTACTCGGGTTACAAATGAGTTTAATGGTCTCAACCTAGTAGTACACAATATGGCACAGTTGTCAGTCTCTGCTTGAGAGAGGTTCAGGGTTGAATGGCTGGCAGGATTTGAGGTATGATTGTAGAGCTGGAAAGAGAACCTGTTGTGGCACCTGCTGGCAATGTGCTTTTATCCATCGTTGAGAGAACAGGACAAGTGTGTACAGTGCAAGATGGAAAATTATGCCTACAAGTGACAGCCAAACATGAAATAATTTGCTATGGAAGTTCACCTTTAGACCTTTAACTACCACAGTGTACATGTGTAGAAATGAACTTGCCTATTGCCATTGCTTATTATTTCTGTATCGAATCCTATGTAGGCCCACTTTTGCAATTTTGCTCATTTTAAAATCTGCTTAACTCCTATGCAACCAAGCGGTTTTGTCATAGGTGGCACCCCACAGCCAAACATTTTATGACCATTTTACCACACTGTCTTTTAAAGTGCTGTAAAAAAAAAAAAAAAAAAAAAAAGTGAGCCAGTAGTGTGTGAATTATATATTTTTTAAATTTCCAGACACTGCTATATTTTCATTCCAACAAAACTTTTTTTTTTTTTTTGTAAGGTCGTAAAATATAATTATATATATTTTATTATACCTTCAGGAGAACATTGTTTGTAAATAAACTGTACAAGTGTACAATAAATTCTTACCTTAGCTACCCTAGGGTAAACTTAAATAATTTTTTTCCCTAAATTTTCCATTAATTATTGAACATAACCAACTTTGCCACATGTAAAATAGTAACAACTGCAATGAAAAAGTTAAATTCATTATAACTGTAAAAGTTATTTAACAGTAAAGTTAGTTATTTGATTTGCAATTATTTTGTGTGTTGGTAATTAGGGTTATTCACAACCAAATGTTCATTACTAAATTAGCTAAATTAAATTGAGAACTAGTGTTCTGGTTTACAGTGTACAATTTAACAGAAAAACTATGGATTAGTCAAAGAAACCATCACGTATCCACAATAGAAAAATCTACTTAAATAGAGTCTTCCCTTACCAAGATGTATTCTAAATGTATGGACATCAATTTGAATTGATTGCATCTAAAACAGAAGAGTTACATGGATAAAGGCAAAGTAGACCCTAACCAGTTAAATGAAGCCTACCTAAGTTTAAACCAGATTGAAACTGTTCCTGAAAATGCCCAATATCTGCTTATTATTAAAATCACATGCATGTATGCCCAAGACACTAGTATACTTCCCCCCTGCGTCTTTTGGAATTTTTACACAGACCAATAAGTTCAGATTTTTTCATTTCCGGAATCTGTTTTTAATTCTTAATGATGTGTATCATTGCAAATGGTATATATTTGAAATGCTGGTATTGTGGACTCCACAAAGCTACACTCAGTAAACTGCAATGCCTTTGTAGTCATGATGTGTATAGCTTAGAGCTGCCCAGTGTTAAATAGAGGTCAGCTGTAGTGTTTCCACAGTAGGATATGTACAATGTAAGCATTTATTAAATATTCATTTACATGTAGTTTCATCCACGTTGTAGTACTGTGTGTGTAAATTGATAGTAGAGTAAATTGATAAATGATTCCTGGAATGAGCTCTCATTGCTGCTGAATAGTTTTTTTTTTTGGAGCAATCTATCTATTTTTTGATTGGTTACAAAAATTCCCAATGTGCTAAAGTTTAAACATGTTTAATCCTGAAATTTAAACATTTAGGAAACTAAACATTTAGGAGTCTAACATCATCTTGGGCCTTGGTCTAAATTAAACTCCAACAATTTCCCTCCAATGAATTTGCTAAAGGTATTTAAGCTCTATAAAAATGACAGCATTGTCCATGCAGCAAGCCCAGCGCATTCCCTGTGTGTAGCAAGCGTATCAGCATTTTAATTAGCTATTTATTACATTTTAGTTCCTGGTATTCTGTTTCAACCATACAGTAAATTGATACATGATTCCATTATAATCGACATCACTGGAATGAGCTCTCATTGCTGCTGAATAGAATAGTGGGGATTCAGAGCCCCTCATACACACACTGTAAAAAAGCAGCCCCCAGCAGACAAGTCAATGAAGTATCAGTCACGTGAGAGGCATGTTTCCATTGGCCGCTTGGACTAAGTTGGTATTCATTTGAAATCAGCCCTGTTTGTTTCCATTGGCAGACAGCAGTCCCTCCATCTCACTCTGATAAAGTAATAACTAATGACCATCCAAAATCTTTATCAGCATGAGAAACCAGTGCACACTCATGCAGAGGGTCCTCGTAATCAACAGTAAACACAGGACCTGAAAGGTTACAAATATTTAAATAAAATGTAGTTTATCACATTATAGCCCTTTTTTTGAATGACCCTTAAAAAAGCAGAATGTAGGGCTGAGAAATGATAATACTATCAGGGAAATATTGTCGGTTGGAGAATTTACAGTATTTATACATTTTATTTATACCAAACCATGAGACATGTTGCAGATTGGATTTTAGACTGCAGATGGAACCAGCGGCAGTCTCAGTTTTATATTGGAACATGATAAGATTGAGATTGGAAACATAGCACTTCTACAGAGGAGTACTAAGAAGTCCAAGTAGTCTTGAATACTATATTATAGTGTGTAGAAGAAGCGTCCCTGAAACTCTTTAATTATAGCTAATTTTCAGTTCCCCATCTACTGTAAATGCATGCTGGACATCTAAATGGGATGTTGCATCTGCAGGGCTCTATCCAGAATACATTTCTTTAAATAAATACATTGTAATCCACAAAAACAGGCAGCATGAGATGCTTCCAATATCAATACACCCTTTATTGCTCCATCCATAACTTTAAACATTGAATCATAAATTATAATGTTTTACATCCGTTATTTCTTCGATCAATAAATTGTAAAGATTAAAATGCATTGACTATACAACCAAAGGACAACACTGTATGCCTTAAAACACTAATGTAAAATCCACAGTTAAATGTGTGATCCCTGTGTTTTCAGAAATTGGTTCTCCTATTTAAAAGCCTGTAAACACAATTTGAAGAAAAAAAAAGTCTATAAACTAATTACTGTAATTATTATTCTGTCCAAACTATTGTACAAAGTAAAAAAAACAAACAAAAAAAAACATATCAGACATATAATGATCAAGCCATCTCACAAATTATTATCCATTTTTAAGAATGAAACAATTAGGTGTTGCGCCTTAATCACACAGACGTTCCCACTCTCACTTAATATCTCTGGTATCTCTGAATAGATACCTTTCTCCTCTTTTAATATATGGAATCGTTTTAATGAA
The DNA here is from genome assembly GCA_030684275.1 of Acipenser oxyrinchus oxyrinchus. NCBI lineage: Eukaryota > Metazoa > Chordata > Actinopteri > Acipenseriformes > Acipenseridae > Acipenser > Acipenser oxyrinchus. The sequence continues at coordinate 11,709,155 of CM060265.1, read as the reverse complement.
AAATCCATTGATCAGTTTAATACCAATGCAGAAGAACTGTTGAACAATTGTTAATTTTACTAAAAACATGTTTCTCCAATGGTAACTGTCAAGATATACCATTGTGAGAAAAACTGGGCGATAAAAGCCCCACCCCTGGTTGGTCTCCAGTCCTAAAAGAATATAACATTTTGTGGCACCACTGCACTAGTGAGATGGCATGATCATTAACATGTTTAGCATATATTTAAAGAGGTGATTCGCTATTAATGGTCTGAGGAGGATAAAAGGGGCAATACATGCCCCATCCCCAGTCATTCATTTGTATGGCTGGTGACACCCTCATTTTGACCGCCAGTGCATGTTCTTGTCATACTTTTGATTGTCTTCTGGAAGATCGCCTCCTTTGATTGCCCTTACCCTGCCTAGTAAGAGTTAGTGGAGCAGAGAAAGGACTTCAAAAGCCTGCCAGTGGCGCTCTCTCTCTAATGAAGACGCATGTTAGTTAGTAATCTTATCATGGGCCAGATGTTTTCTGCCGTGCATAGACTCTTTGTATTTTGTTCTCAGTCCTGGCAGCATTCCTAACTCTGTAATACACAGTTCATTGAATTTAATATTACTTGACCCTCTGTTTTCCCCCAGATAAATACTTAAGCAAAGGTTTCTTCCTTATATGAAACTGAGCAAATGGAGAGGAGCCAGCATTCAGCAAGGTGAGTGAGTGGCTCAATGATTGCAGTACCCTGTTTCCTGCTCTGAGGACCTGGGTTCAAGTCTAGACAGAGATGCCAACTGCTACGATTTGGTCATAGGAGCTACTGTTTTGGAGGTTCTGCTACGGCGCTATGTCAAAGGGGTATAATACTACGATTTTCATTAAATAAATAAATGATGGATACTCCCGGAACGTTTATGAAATATTATTTCAATACCATGTGTGTGTTTTCCTGTTTAAGTTTTTTAATGAATTAATGGTTCTTAAATAATATTGACAGTTTATCGTGGCATAACTGACATACTAAAAGCTCTGAGCCGGGTTGCTTGATAACCAGTTTAGGGGTACTTCAGAAACTGTTGCGTAAATGTCGCGTTGCTATCATTATCAATCACATGTTTACTTGGTTGCTTATCAGTAAGGCTGAGATTAAGTCACATGGTCACGGATTCCATAATTTTAGTAAAGAACATTGAACTTTACCAACACAACTTGAAATTCCACCTTAACCAAAACAGATTTTAAATTATTTTGATTTATGAGGAGGAAGAAGACATTTATTCAAATTCAAGATGATGCTGCAAACCGGAGGAACTAGAAACATTCATCTGTGTTTTTTCAATTTGTTAGATTTAGAAGTTCCCATTCCTTACAGGTAGTTCCAGTTTGGGGGCTCCCAAGTGGCGCATCCGGTAGGAGGCTGTGTGGTCCAGTGGTTAAAGAAACGGACTCCCTAGTCTCCTTGGATAAAGGCGTCTGCTAAATAAACAAATAATAATAATAATGCACCCTATAGCTTGGAGATCGTAGTTAGGTAGTTTTAGCTCCCTTTACTGAATTGAGAGGCAGGCATGCTCTTGCTGCAAAAGGGATATAGAGAGGCGGTCGAACATACGTACGTCATAATTCACGTTTTTCCCATTATTCGGAGAAACACTTGTCATGTTATTTAGTATAAGTTATTGAGTATCAGATTCTGGGGATTTATAGAGGTGTCTATCTTTCTGTCTGTAAGTCACTCTTACATTTTTTTAATAAATCTAGAGACCTGCGTATCAAATTGATTACACATTTCTTTTCTATAATAATATGCACATACTGTTGATATTTGTCATGGCAGTAGAGGTCATGCTTGTTAAATATATGTGTGTGATGACACCAGACTTTTAACTGCCAGTTTCCACCTTGGTGTTCCCCATGAACAGCAAACTTCCACTGCTGTGCTACAGACACCCCTCCCTGCTCCTGCAGCTTGCCTGTGAGAATGAGATCATTACAGCATATACAGGGCTGCTGTGATGTGGTCTGGCTGGGGGCTCGTCCGGGTCAGCCTGCGGTTTTGGGGCCGTGTAGCTGAGTGTTTGTGCTGGCTCGCTGGTGTTTGCTTTCCGCTCTACTCCTCAGGATCTTTATTATGCTAATTGGATATTAGCACTTGCTGGAGCCCCTGGACTGGTGACTCTGACAGGCTCACAAGCGCTTGGGCTAGGTTAGTGTCTGATCCACAACCTACCCTACCACTGAGAACTGGGATGAAGAATCTATAGTATTGCATTTAAAGAAAGTCTGCTTGTGTTTTTTTTCTTTAATTCAGTTTAAAGAACACAATATCTTCAACAGATGAAAGTGTTTCAAGTGCTAGTAAGAGGTACAGAAATATATTTTTAAGGTCATTAATTAAAAAGCGAGTTTAATAGTAATAACAAATTAAAGCTGTTTTTATATGTTTGAATATTCTTTCAACATTTAAACAAACATGAATATTCCAGGAAAATAAAAGAATATTACTATATTACAGCACAACAGTTTCTTAGGAGTAAAATAAACCTGGTACCCCATCACATTACCTATTAAAGATAGGCGAGAAACACTCTTCTGTGTAGTGGAGTGTGGGTTTTTTCAGACCTCATTTATGCATTGGTTTTTGATACAGTAATTCATACATTCTATTGTATGAATACATTTTAAGCACTGTTTGTTTGAACGTTCCAAAACTTCTCTCATCACTAACAAAAGTGTACAACAAAATATTATTTTCTGGGTTAGCCAAGTTCAGCATCTGAGTTGGGAATGTTTTATCAGTTATCGGCTGTTGCAATGCGAAACAGGTGTTAAGTACAACTTGTGTATTTAAGGTTTACGGTGATTTAATTTTATATGAAAGAACAGGAAGAACTTATTTACTTTTATTTTAATGAACTAGAACCCACAGTGGAATTTGAGCTAGACTTGTATGTCTGCTTTGGCAGGGTTTTGAATTATTTTAAATGAGAACCATGTTTGTTTAGTTTTGTGATACATTGCACTGGCATTTTGATAGCCTGGCGTCTACAAGGATCAAACAAAAGAGGAGATGCGCTTAAGCACTTTTGCATACTTTTAGTCCCTGCCACCTGCTAAAGTATTTTTTCCTTTAGGATCTAAAAGTCCTTTAGTTTTTGATTGAGACTTAATGTGACTATAATTGTGAGCACTGCTTCATCGTCGTCATTATCTGCTGTCGTTTTAAGTTCCATGTAAACAGAATTTCTGATTATTCACCCTTTTGCTATGCATCTGTAATTTTTTATGGCTTTGATTGGTAAAATAATTTTTCGGCCAAATTTGGTAGATGTGACACTGTTAAACTGTAGCTAGTTCAACCAATGAAAACTGCAAGGTGGCGCAACTGAATAGTTACCAGTCCATATACAAGTTAATTAAAGCATTTCCGGTGTGTTGGAATAAGCTATATTTGAATGATATTACTTTGTATAACTGTGTGTGTACGTGTTTGAAAACACATTTAGTTTGTAGACTTGCTCGTATAACTGGTTTTGGGTGGAGTTCATTGTACAGAGAGAATGTGTTTATCTCTGGGAAGAAGGGAATTGATTCTATGTAAACTCACAGCAAGAAGCTCACATGACCTTATATGGGCATAGGTGCTGTGTACAGAGAGATTGGAATGGGAAACACAGACCACACCCGAAAGTGTCTATATAAAACAGAAGTGAAAATCATAGCATGACGCTCCTGAAAAACCGACAGACATGTCATGTTGGTAAGGGGTGCAATGGGCAGCAGTGTGGAGTAGTGGTTAGGGCTCTGGACTCTTGACCGGAGGGTCGTGGGTTCAATCCCAGGTAGAGGACACTGCTGCTGTACCCTTGAGCAAGGTACTTTACCTAGATTGCTCCAGTAAAAACCCAACTGTATAAATGGGTAATTGTATGTAAAAATAATGTGATATCTTGTACCAATTGTAAGTCACCCTGGATAAGGGTGTCTGCTAAGAAATGAATAATAATACAATATACTATGATAGCATTAATTGTTGGAAATAAAGTAGCATGAATCTTACACACTGAGTGATGGCCTAGTTCCTTTTTGATATATTATTATTTAATAGGAATTATCTCCTAATAATGTTGTAACGGTAAGCTGATATGTCATGGTAGAATACAATTTGATGAATGCTAAATTGCTGTTTACCATAGTTTTAGCTGTACTGTACGTTACATATCAATTTGAGAAAAACCTACATATATCAAAATTGAATAATTATTATAGAGAATAACAAATAATCATATTACTAAACCCAACAAGTTAATCCAAAGAATCAGTTTCATTTTAAAGGAGAAAGTGCTATTGTTTTGCAGTACTCCAGTAGGAAGTACCTGGCACATTCAGTGGCAGTCAAGTGGTTAAAGTGAAAATCCTGCTCCAGTAATACAGACGCAAGCTCTTGGCAGCAGAGCTTACCTAACACTTCTTCTGTACTTTTATCAGTAATTGGCTCCAGTCCTTTAGCATGAAGCCATCCCTCTACACACACATAAAGCTGCTTTCAATCTCAGCACTTGAACAATCACCAGCTCCAAACACTACAGGTACAGTGTCCCAGCTTCTAAGCTCATTTGTCTGATGCAGTTCCAAGATTCGCTAATAAGTTAATTCCCTAAAAATGGATATATGCTGCATTGCATGGGCTTGGCACTACTGTATCAAGGAGTACATAAGAACCTGTTCCAAGCCAATCAGATTGAGGATATGACTGCTAATAGAGCTTCTTGATAGGTGGATGATAGTTTTGAGGTTTAGAATTATTAATAGGTTTCAAACACCCCTTCTATAATTCTATAAATTATTTCTCACAGAAGATTCACATTGAATTGATTAAAACATTGAATGTCCCAGTCAATGTCGATTTAAAAGGAACATCAATGCGGTCCAATTTGCCTTCCACTATAATAAATCGTGTCGCTTTATACCCTTGAAGTAGATTTTTACTTGCAGTGATAGGGTGAACTGGCTGTCATTTATATGAAGAGACAATATCACAATTCAGTTGTTGTAAGTCTACCAAAAAAAGCTGGGTGGTTCAGAAACAATTCTGTAATGTTTCTAACCAGGTTTTGGTTTAAGCCAGCCCAGTTACTCACAAACCGCCAGTTATATACAGTTTTTAGAGCACCCAACACCAGACAGTTATTAAGGGTCCCCATTGTCCAGTTGAAGGGATATTTTGTTTTTAGTTTCCTAATATTGCATTTCAAAGACACACACAGACAGGCGTTTGCTGTAATGTGCAATACAGCTGCAAGCTGTATGTTAAAATGCATGGGGGATTACTCAATAAATAATACATGAGCAACAAAGCATTTCTTCCAATCAAGGGGAAGAATATTAGTGTTGGACAGTGCACTATTTATTATTTATTTATTGGTTTCCTTACCTCACTTAAGAAAATCAGTCAATTTAGATGCATTTTTTTTTTTTTTTTTTGCTGGAATAGATGATAAGCATGTGTGGCAGAGTGGTTGCAATGACGTCACAGACCAGGAAGGAGTAAATCATAAACAAAGAAGTGCTGGGCAAAACTGTAGCGCAACCGGCGCTCAGCGCGTTTATTAAATAATAAAACAAAATATTTAAACAGAACAAAATACAGAAACAAAAGGGCATGTTGGCCAAACAAAACAAACAAACAATTGTGCTAACAAATATTGTGCTAGCGATTCCAGCACAATAGCAGTTGTTTTCGCTTATCTCTTCTCCTCTTAACTCCCGTTCCTTACTCCCTGAACACTCTCTCTCGAGTGCAGAAAAGCTGCATGTTTTTATACAGGTGACCATCTCCCGATTAGCAACAATTAGTCAATTAATTAACTCGGGAGATGGTCACCGGCTGCACGGGGTTTTTAAAATAATTAATTAAACGAAACAAACAAACACACGGCTTTTCGCCGTCATCTCAAAATAATAACTAAGATGAACAGCTTCGTCCGCCTGCATAAAACTACAATAATAATAATAATAATAATAATAATTACAACAGCAGCAATAATAATAATAATAATAATAATAATAATAATAATAATAATAATAATACAACATACATAAATAAATATAAAGGGGTGGGCACTTTGTCACAGCATGATAATGCAAGGGTGACTGTAATGGGGTTGTGGGACACAGAGGTTGTGGTAGACATGCCAGGATTTATTTACTAATATTTACAATAATTCAGATGCAGTGGCATGTGGCCACCACTAGGGTGCCAGCAATAGTAGCCATAGTGTGGAATTTGAACTGGCTTCCTGTCGTTTCAGGATTGAGCAATTGTGACCGTTTAAGACAGCAGAGTGGGGTTTACTTACTCGTAAGTGTGAGTGACCTTTAATACAGAAGGACTTGCTAGATTATGTTTTGTACAAATTTTTAAACTAATTTCAAACTGGAGGTTTGGTCAGTGTTGTTCACAGTTAGCAGAACAGGCAAAAAGGCTAACAAAACAAGAGTGCTTGTATAAATTGAGAGAATTACATAAACACAAATAAAGAACTGGAAAGTTGCATGGTTGAAACAATCCTGTTACATAAGTAGCTTTCTTCCAGAAATCAGCTCTCCAGGTTTGACAACCTGATCCAGAGGGATTTGGATGTCAGGAAATGCATCATTTAAATTAATTTGATTTAATGCTATTTTTTAAACACTGTGGAGTCAAGAAGAAAAATATTATTGTTGCCTGAATATTTACTTTTTAGTGAACCGCTTATCGAAGTTTGATGAAACTTGTTTTGGACATTTTTATATTTTTTTTTATTTTTTGGAATCACCAATTATTTTTCTTATTTTCTCCCCAATTTGGTAAGCCCAATTATTGTTTATTTTAACCCGGCTCACCGCTGCCAACCCCGCGCTGACTCGGGAGGGACGAAGACGAACACACACTGTCCTCCAAAACGTGTGTTCTCAGCCATCTGCTTCTTTTCACTCTGCAGGCCCTCCATGCAGTCACCTCAGAGCTACAGCATTGGAGGACCACACAGCTCTGGGCAACTTACAGGCAGGCCCGCAGGCACCCGGCCAGTTGACAGGGGTCGCTTGTGCGCGGTGAGCCGAGGACACCTTGGACGACCTAGACCCCCCCTTAATTAACCCCATCCCTGCCAAACTTAAATTGACAAACACTATTTATAAGGCGGACTTCTGCCCTGCCACAGTCTTTTTTTTCTTGCACTACATTTTAAAACTGCATGAATGACTTAGCTGTTTCTTTATGTAGTAAAATGTCATTTATATTTCAATGGATTGCAACTGCAACTGCACTTCCGTCCATCTGAAACCGAACACTTTTCAGTTACAATCTCTTTTAATTCAAACAGCTGAATACAATATAAATACTGACAGTGCTAGTTTGCTACTAATATACTCTTTAAACACACACACAACATGACTATTGTTGTTAGAGAGCAAGTAGCAGGCTTCCAACAAATACAGCTTTACATGTCCCCATGTGCTTCTACAACTGTTTAAATAATGGGCCTGTCATTTTCCTTTACATTGCTAACATCCTGACAACTTTTTACGCATAACTTTGAAGTCTGTTCCAAAGCTCTTTTCAAAATGTCTGCTCTAGTGCACTGGGGTTTGAGATCTGTACTCTAAATCACTGCAGGAAGCAATTTGAAAAAAAAAAACATTAAAAAAAAACATGTGCTTTCTGTTCCGTATCACATCATGGATCGTTATTGCTGTGTTACCTGTTTGACAATGTGGGCAATGATCCTTAAACTATCAGTGCACTAGAGTGGACATTTTGAAGCCCGGTTCAGATGTCTGTAACTGACAGATAGTAACTCAGACCAGAGCAGCAGCAGGCCTCTTTTAATTCTTATAAAAGCATTGTCCCTTTGAGCTGACCTTGAAAACCACCTTGATCCAGAGAAACCCACTGCTGATGTATTATTTATTGAGTAATCCCCTCATGCATTTTAACACTCAGCTGGCAGCTGTACTGCACATTACAGCAAATGCCTGTTTGTGTTTTTGATTCCATTATGTGAAATTCTGTTTCATTAAAACAGTATGAGGCTGCAGCCTGAGTGCTTGCTCAGCACACTGAGGATCTAGAAGGCAGTCTGTGGAACCTCAGGACTTCAGCTCAGCACAGGCCTTGCTAGCTGGTTATATTTAGGACAGCATTTGCTAAATATTTGTACCAGTGCAGCAGTAACATATTTTGAATCCTTATTAATGTTGAGGATACAGATATTTTATTAATAGTTAAGTTTATACTCAATAGTATTTATTAAAAATAGCATGTATTTGTGAGGCTTGTCCATGTTAATGTCATTTATAGACAACAGTACTGCAACAAGCTGTAGCAAGAGAACGGTAATTTGATTCACAGGGTAAAATAATCAGGTTTCAAGGTGGGGAGTTTGCTACATCTGAAACCACTGATATATGATAAAGTATTGGGCACAGAACCCAATGATATATCAATATGGGCTCCATTCTAAACTATTGTAGTGAACTGCGTTTATATATTTTCGATTTATATATTTAAATACAAATTTTAACAACATAAATATGTGTAGTATACATTTAATTAAGCATTCACATCTGATTCATAAACTCACAACAGGCACTTTTTTCAAAAGTAAAATTCTTATTAAGTAAAGTTTAAATTAGTAATAATGCTGTCTTATAAACTGTAGCACCAATGAATTATACTGCACAGTGTAACCACAAACTATTCAGACATTTACAATAAACTTCAATATTCATTGTTTTATATAGTACAGTTCAGCTGTGGGGAAAAAAAGTAAAGCTATGGGATGATTTGATCTACGTACTGTATACCCTGCAGGGATAAGCCACAGCTGAACCTGCCCTTGTCCTGTGATTACCCCTTAAAATAAGAGGCTCATGCAATTTAGGGGAATTCCCTAGTTCTGTAAAATGCTCTTATACAATTCAGGGGTCGTATATCTGGGCAACTATAAGTTGATCAAATCAAATTATATAGCCTAAATTAAATTCCTAAGAAAGGGCATTTGGCAAATTACAGGGGTGTATAGCCAATACAAATACACTGCACTGCAGCAAGAAGACAACAAGGTAGCAGCAGTTAAAGTGATTGTAGCTCACAAAATAATTCCATAAACCATATGTGCTGTGCTTTTCCATTCTTTATATACTCAGATAGGGTTATTTTGCATCTGCCTGAGTCTTGATAGAATTTGCCTTTGCTTTGTGTCTTCATACATTGTATTCTGTCAGGGTAAAGTTCTGTTCAGGGCGCTGTAACATTCACGTTGCTCTCGTTTTGTAGTTACCGTTCTGAAGCTTAGTGAAGCCCCCTTTCCCTATCTGTCTTTTCTTTTATGTTTTTGTGTTTTATCTCCTCTCTGCCTCTCCCTGACTCTCTTTTTAAAATCTTTTCCCTAATCTTTTGTCCTTTTTCTCCTATCATTACCTCTATTTCTCCCCTATTACACTTCTGTCCTCCTTCTCCCTCACATTTTGTCTTTAACTTTTTCTCCGGTACTCATTCTACTTATATCTCTCTTCCCTTTCCCTCCCTCTGTTAATTTTGTTGTCCTCTTACCATCCTATCTCTCTTCCTCGCTGCATTTCTCCCTCATTGTCTGTCTTCATCCCTCTGTCTCCCCCTTCTCTGCATCTTTCTCCTCTCTTGCTCTCTCTCTCTCTCTCTCTCTCTCTCTCTCTCTCTCTCTCTCTCTCTCCCTCTCACTTCATGTCTGTTACTTCACCTTGTAAACAGTACAGCAGCTCCTGCAAAGTGGATCTCTGCATTAACGCGCACTCCCCCCTCCTCCTTCTCCCTCCCTCTCTACAGTACCATTCAGCAGCGGAGGAGAGGATGGAGTTGTGTGCTAAGCAGAAATCAATGTGAAAGGGAAGGTGACTGAGGGAATGGTGCCGGCTCCCAGCTATCTGGGCTGGAACACTTCAACACAATTGCGGGGGGCCCTGTCTGTCTCTGCTTCTTTCCCTGCCTCCTAACATGAACCAGGCATCCTCACCATCTCTTTATCTCCTTGCAGAGAGATGTCGACTGTCTGCCTTCTCTCCAGCGCCTCTTTCTCAGCTGCAACAGCATCACCAAGTAAGTCTACTGCATCCCAGCCAGTGCTGGTTAACTCTGCCTTGACTGCAACTCATTGGGTTAGACTGGGGCACTGGGGTGAGGTTTAGCCCCCTGTTAGGGTGACAGTGCTAGAGAGCTGGGAATGGAATATTTTAGTGCTCGTTATTAAGGTGATAATGGCAGTGCTGGATAGCTGGGAATTTCATTTTTAGACGATTGCTGATTTTTATATTAAGCTGCAGGGTACATGCTGAAGAGCTGAGAATGGAGGTTTAGATTACTGTTGATTTACCATATTAACTCTTTCCGCACAAACTAGCACTTCTATAAAGGTCTGTGGTCTTCACTGGAAATAAGATATTGATAAAGACTCCAAATGTTTGGCATGGAATTTATGAAGTTTTGTTTAGTATGTTTAAAAATGTAGTATGAATGGGACTGTGTGGCAGGGCTGAGGCCCTGTAATAATGTGTGTTTTTGTTGGGTTTCTATATACATTGTTTAACTTTACAAATAAAGTGTCCCCACCCCTTCACTGGCTTCTTTACTGTCAGCTGCCTCCCTGATGGACTGACTTGCTTTCAGCCAGTTAGCTGCATTGACCCAGAAGACACTGCTGAGGTGAAATGACCAAGGAAGTCAAGCAATAACAGACTTCCTGGAAGGCTAGACAAGCAAACTGAGAACATTGGCAGTGTTTTCTTGCAGTTTAGACTCCAAATTCTCTCTCCATTGCTGTGAGAATGTGACGTAGCACACACGTACCATGCATATTTCTCTCGCTATAGGAGGTGCGCAGCCAAAATATTGTACGACTTAAAGCTGCACACATTTAACAACAATTTTCTTGCATGGAAACATGTTCGAAAGCCATTCCTTATGTTGACGAGACTTCAGCATTGAAGATCCCATTTATGACGGAACCTTGCACAACTTTCTACTATAACTCAAGGCCGAACGAAGCAATTCTTTATTAACAAATGAGATCTGCTGGAAGTAGCCCTGACAAGCATAAACATTTAAATATACATTCCGTATTTTAATATTAATTAGGTTGTTTGGATTTGGAAGGAGAATTTCTCTCCCTAAAAGAAAACTGCAAGGAAACCCTAAATTACCCGAAAGGTACTACCAAAATAGCATGATAAAAAGGTGGGTTTTTATTTTTCCATGGAAAGCCCTCCTTATTGTAGTACCAGATGAAAATACGTGTTTGCTACAACATGAGTTTCTTTCATCACTAGATTGGAGATCTATGAAACGGAAGTGCAAAATGGGCAAGATTTATGAAATTTTGTTCGCTGCAATTTCTGAGAAAATGATTTTTTTATTAGATCATTGTTTTCTGCATTGCTAAGCAGTGCCACAATATAAATAATTTCCTAGTGCCATTATGTGGCCAACAATAACCCTTAATTTAACCCTAAAATATGATTAATTGTGACAAAAATGGCAGATACACTGCTAAGGGTGTTGCAAAAAATGCAACAGGGATTTGAAGTCACAAAATGCAACAGGAGTGATTTATGAAGGTATTTACACTGAGGTTTACAGATGTGAAATAACAAACAAACAACTCAGGGATAAGTTAGGGGCTCAAACATACCTAAGCTGCTGTTTTCTAATAGTTTTGTAACATAAACAGTTTACTTTTCTTCAAGCTACTGTGCCTCAATGACAAATAAAACCAGGAAGAGCCAATTTTGTCTGTCCTGCAGGGAAATTACTGGGAAATCATTTTAAAGCAGAAAACAAATATAGTAAAGCATGGAAGAGCTGTATTAATGTGTAGAAATGACTGAATACAATGGGTGATGGAGGATTTTTACTGTATCTGATAAAACAAGTACAAGCAGGACTGGACATTTTAATGTAATTGTTTAAACATAGTGTTATGATAAATAATTAAATTGAAGTAGTAAGTATTACTCAGATAAATACACAGTGCAAATTGCAAGCCCCACTTTCGTGAGGGCTTGCAATACAAAATAAAGAAAAATCAATAAAACTCAATATTATCACTGCACTCTCAATGACTGCAAAGGTAAGGAAAACAACTGCAGAAATGCTCTTTAACATTTTACTCTTCTATGCTGTACAAAGTCACCAATATGCCGCTCATACACACATCTGTCTATGTACTTACATATGTCACACTTATGATGAAACTGGAAAATAAGTGTGAGTTCTCTATTGAACTGTATTCTTTAAAACCATTTCAAGTAGTGACTGGAGTTAACGTTATCTAGACAAAGAGCAGATATAAGTGAGTGTATGGCAGCAGGATCCAGGGAAGTTGGAGTGTCTGTAAAGACTTACAATTGCAAGCATGCTCTGATTTAAGTTGCAGAAGTCTGTTTGGTTTTGCATTTTGAAACAATGTAATAAATACTTTTTTTGTTTTATTTTACTTCAAACATTGTAAATCAGTTCTAAGCCATAGAAATTCTAAAATGACAATGCAAGTATTTTATTCGGCACTCAGCAGCTTCCTTATGAATATTCACAAAGCAGGTCATTTTTTGTTGATAAACCGGATTCACTGCTCTGAAAAGAAAGCATTGTAGAAACAGTGTTTGCTAACAGTGTGAAGTGGTTGTTATAGCCTGCAAGTAAGTGCCAGTGTTATCTGCTAGGCAGTGTAACCGCAGTCCCCCGCATGTCCCTAAGCCACTCTCACATGTCTCTGTGTTGGCGGAGTTCATTTGTTGTAATTTACCCGCTAGGCTAAATTTAGCAAATCTTTCCTTCTCACAGCTAAAAGCCCCTGTAGCCTTCAGGGAATTGTATAAGGTATGCGTCTTTTAACTGGAAACAGTCCCCTAATTTGTTTCTAGTCTGCCATTATCTCCAGGCATTGTCTCATAGGCTTCTGGCTTCTACCCCCAGCATTCAGACAATACAATATCTGTTTAGTATATCTTCCCCTTCAGAAATCATGCATTGATATACAGTGTTTTGGATCCTAAAACTGGCATAATCCCCTTATCTCTAGGGCTGGGGGTCAGATCTGAGAGCTGGGAAACTCACCCCATCTCTAGGGCTAGATCTCTGATATTAGGTTTGGTAAGGTATAAATCATGGCAAATTATGGTAAATCCATAATATAGTAGTAAAAGCGTGGGAAAAAATGCAAAATTGCCATGCAAATGTACGGTGATAAACCTGTATAAGGGAACATACACCAACTTTAGGACTGGAGTTGAGATGTAGGAGCTGGGCAACTCACCCCAACTCAAAGGCTTAAGATTAGATCTCAGTTGTAGAAATCTCCCATAATGTTTAGAGTTCCCATCCCAAACAAATTCCCTGTTATTTTAACAATGATACAAGTCAGAGTCCAGTCTAACAGACAGAGGTGAGACTGAATGTCAAAGCAGTCAATTACTGGGTGCACTGTGCCTGTACAATGAGCTGGCACAGGCATCTTTGATTGTGTGACCTGTTTGCTGAAAGCGACAGCTCTGAGTCAGTGCGGGTGGTTTTTCCTTTCATGGCAGCACCTTCCGAAGGTTTAGACCAGGACAGGGAAAGGATTAAACACATTCTGATACTGGTGCAGCCCAGCGGGAGGGGAGCTGGAATCTAGCCTGGGGTACTGTAGGGACCGGGGGAGGGCAGCAGGGCTGTCAAAGTCAGTCTCACTGAGGGCCATGTACAGATCAGCAGCCGGGGTGGCACAACCTGGAACTTTGTTTAATGACCACGGCAGCTAAAGAGTTGAGGCAGTACCTGGAAGAGATGCAGTTTTCAGTTACAATAATCATATATTCAACCCAGTTTCTGCTCTGTGGGGGTGGGTTATTTTTAAAGCTGTTTTCTTGAAAGTGTGAGGGGAAGGGGAAATCACCTGTAGAACAGTGTATTTATTTATGTGACAGCCATCATTCATATTGTCAGAACAGGAAACACTAAATCCCATGCAGTTCCACACGTGATTCTCATGGTGTTACAGCACAGCTCAGGATGCTGTATGTGTGTATTTTTCCTGTTATACAACTAATACAACTTCAGATGCTGTGCATATATATAAAGTGCTCAGTCGTAAAATAAAAACATCATTATATAGTATTAATATTAATAAATCATGTGTTTTATAATGTCTGATGCTCTTAATTGTGAGCGTACTGTTTTGTAAGACTGTGCACTTTATTTAAAAATTGCTTGGAATTTATTAAATGTTCTAAAATGTCATTTATATGTTAATGGATTGCAACCTTAAGTGCACTTCCATCCATCTGAAACCGCACGCTTCACAATGAACTCACAATCCCGTGATGTGAGATTAGTGCACTAGCAGTTTCTGATTTTGACTGAGGTTGATTTGACTAGTCAACTATTCGCTGGTACCTCTGTATTATACTAGCTAAGGATCCCATTGAAATCACTGAAGCGGGGTTCCCGAGTGGCGCATCCAGTAAAGGTGCTCCACGTGGAGTGCAGGATGCGTTCTATAGTCTGGACATCGCGAGTTCGAGTCCAGACTATTCCACAGCCGACCATGGATGGGAGCCCCCAGGGGGCGGCGCACAATTGGCCGAGCGTCGCCCGGGGAGAGGGAGGGTTAGGTCGGCCTGGGTGTCCTCGGCTCACCGCGCACCAGCGACCCCTGTAGTCCTGCTGGGCGCCTGCGGGCTCGCTTGTAAGCTGCCCGAGAGCTGCGTTGTCCTCCGACGCTGTAGCTCTTGGGTGGCTGCATGGTGAGTCCGCAGTGTGAAAAAAAGTGGTCGGCTGACAGCACACGCTTCGGAGGACAGTGTGTGTTCGTCTTCGTCCTCCCGAGTCAGCGCAGGGGTGGTAGTGGTGAGCTGAGCATAATAAAATAATTGGCCATTCTAAATTGGGAGAAAATAATAAAAAAAATAAAATAAATTGGCAACGACTAAATTTATTAAAAATAATTTTTTTTAAAAAAAAAAAGAAATCACTGAAGCAGCCATGCTGCTCTTTTCACAGATATCTTCAATTCACATTACAACAAACCCCTATCTAGAGCCTATTGCAAGATTAACCTATTTCATCATGACTTCAAACCATTTTATAATAGCAATAAAACCCTTGGATGCACACCCTGTCATGGCAAATTCACCGGTACAGTTTGGGGTAGGTCATGTTTTTTAAACCCCTTTTCAGTGCATTCAGATACCTGTCTCTTTAAGATTTGCAAAAATACCATAATGCAATGCCATGCGAGTCAAAAAAAACAAAAAACAACACAAAAACCGTCCCAAGCGATCCAGATGAGCTTGCATATAGTCACCTTACTTATTCCTTAACTGCCTAAATTTCAAAGTCATCAGTGTCTATTCACCAAAAATCATCTAAGTACAAAACCAACATTTATAACAATTTGTGTGTCAGTCTTTTTGTGTTTAAAACATTAAAAAAGGTTTGTTTGTATTTTAAATATTTAAACGGTAGCTGTGTTTAGATCAGTTTAGATTAATTGAATATAACCTATTATGTTGAAGTAGTTTTATTTTACTGAAGAGACAGGGCAGTTTGAGGCCTGCAGACCAGGAAGTTAAGCAGTTTAACCTGAGTTTGAGTTTAGTGAAAGCTGGTCAACTGGAAAATTACACAAGCTGTGTTACAAAAAAAGTTCTAAAATTATTGTTTTCAAAATAGAAATATTTATTTTAATACAGTGTGATACAAGTAGATTACCAGGTTAAGGAATAGCCTATTTATTGAAATGTTACAGCATACAGATACTCTGTAATAAACAGATTAT
This sequence comes from Acipenser oxyrinchus oxyrinchus, assembly GCA_030684275.1. Taxonomy (NCBI): domain Eukaryota; kingdom Metazoa; phylum Chordata; class Actinopteri; order Acipenseriformes; family Acipenseridae; genus Acipenser; species Acipenser oxyrinchus. The sequence goes on along the minus strand of CM060265.1, from coordinate 11,693,339 downwards.
TATTGCTTTACCCAGGCTGTCTCAAAGCAGCTGCAAGGACACAGTCAGTAAATCTAGGGTCAATGTTAAGCACAACTACAGGACCTCAACATACAACTAGCCATTAAATCAGTGTTATTTTCAAATGATACATTCGTTCCTGTAACCTCAAAAACCACCAGTGTCATTTTGAATTAAACAGTGAGGGGGGTAACAAGGAGCTGGAGAATCAATTAATGGCTGGAATCAATATTTGTTTTAACCTTTGACCATATCAATGATACAAACCACTCACTTTTTCAGACAATGTCTTTACAGGTGGTATATTGCGTATTCTATGATTACAGGTGTTGTGCAGTAGAAATGATTACTTTCACTGCTACATTGCTTATCAGTACACCACCATCTTTTTTTTTTTTACAAACCATTCAACCTTTGTAGTTTTGTAGAATGAGCCGTAGCTTTACAACATTGGAAACACACTTTAAAGCAAAGCTTTAAAAATGTTCTGTGTGCTTAACATCGCCTTAATGGGAATCGCTGTAGACCCTCCCAGTGTATAACCCTGAACTTCTGTGTTTGTGTCTGCCCAGTTTTGAAGACATCGCCTGCCTTTCCGGTTCTCCATCCCTCACTGAGGTCTCCCTGGATGAGAATCCCATAGCTCAGGAGTCATGGTACAAGCAGACTGCCCTGCGCTACATGGTGCAACTACGACAGCTGGACATGAAAAGAATCACGGTGAGCTCACACTCAGTGCCGTCTCACCAGGCTGATACTCCTGTAGACTTCACAGATTAACAGTGATATTATACCCTGTGGGATTAGTGGACGTACCTCACACTTCACATATTTTTCCCTCTACAGTAGTCCCTCACTAATGCAGACTCCATTATGCCATACATTTGGATATGCCGGACACAACGTATGCACCCCAATAATAACCAATTAAGTGTGATGCTAGGTCACAGTGAATTGCAATATCCAAAGAGAGACACACATTTTTTTTTAAAACAGCTATTATACTGAAACCAAAGACAGGACGAAAATAAACCGAAGAACAGATACAAGTAGCCCACTAAATCGCTAAAATTAAGAACATGAGTAAAATATGGCATATGAACTCATACTCTATTATTATTATTATTATATGTTTATTTAGCAGACGCCTTTATCCAAGGCGACTTACAGAGACTAGGGTGTGTGAACTATGCATCAGCTGCAGAGTCACTTACAATTACATCTCACCCGAAAGACGGAGCACAAGGAGGTTAAGTGACTTGCTCAGGGTCACACAATGAGTCAGTGGCTGAGGTGGGATTTGAACCGGGGACCTCCTGGTTAGAAGACCATTTCTTTAACCACTGGACCACACAACCTGCACAAGCAATACATGTGGAAATGCAATGTACCCCACTAAGAAGGGATAGGTTGCACTGTAATGAGAGCACCTGTGTCAAAACCAGTAGAGCAGACACACACCCATTGTCCTTTTACAAGTTCATACAGTTTAGTTTGATAGGGAGATAGACTGAGGGACCTATTTTCCCATTATTATTACCACCCCTAATTGATAAATAAGGGTCTATTAAATGAATTGAAAAATGGAGGATATAAAAACTGCCTCTGCTTAAAATGTTTTTGATAAGACCCTTCTTGACTTTGTTTTTTTTATTTTAAGAGGCTTGGCTTAACAGAAACAGCATACTGTACAATTATTTATGAATGCCTGTGCTCATCACTTCCTTTACAAACTGACTGTTTGAGCTACGGTAAAAATGAAAATGCACTAAAATCATTTAGTTTCAATTTCAAATATTTTATTATTATTTACACATTGTACGGTAATGTGTATAGGGAATGCAGCAGCATGATTTATTTTATGTTACCTGTAGTCTACAGGCTAAAGTAAAAAGAAAGTGCACTAGGTATTCATTTGATTTTACTGCTGTACCCTATACTTTATAGGCCTACTGTACAGATTTATATTTTTACATAATGCAATGTGTACAGAGAACACATTAATGTTATTTTAACACAATGATTTATACATTTAAAATAAATCAAGCACTATAAATGTGTTTGCATGTGAATTTTTCTTTCTTTTTTTTTCTTTTTTTTTTTAAAAACCGTCCATCTCGTTATTTCATACAACCCGTCCTTCTCCAGACATGTCTGGTTTAGCGAGGGACTACTGTATCTGTAGAACCACTTATCAAGCGTCATAAAACCTGGCATTAAAAATATTTAGCATAAGTAATTGAGAATATCAAATTCAGGAGATGTATGGGGGTGTCTGTCTGTCCATACATGTCCATCTGCATGTCACATTTACATTTTTGCATTAATTTGGAGAATCACTTAACAAATTGTCGTGAAACTTGGTAGTAATGTTTATTATCTGAAACGACTGAGTATCCGATTCTGGGGATTTGTGGGGTTTCAGTCTACCTTTTCATCAATCCATCTGTAATGTCACACTTATATTTTTGCATTAATGTGGAGAATTGTTTATCGAATTGTGCATCAACATTTAATTGCTACTTCTTATTCTATATAATTCTGTAACACTGTTGATGGATGTCATGGTCATCCACTTTCTCATAATACTCCTAGCTCTCATTTTGAATTTACAGCTGTGACGCGGTGTGGATATTACAGACTGTAGCAGGGCGGTACCAAGCCCTGTACATTGTTTTGTTTATTTATTTTTTAGAACGGGGTTTTCCCCCTACGCCCCGTGTTATTTTGTATATTATTTATTATTATTATTATTATTATTATTATTATTATTATTATTATTATTATTATCGTGTTTTATTGTATTTATTATTTATGACGGCGAAGCGCCGCGTATTTTGTTTATGTATTTAGGACGGCGTAGCCGATTTGTTTGTTTTGTTTAGCGTGGATGGGTAGCCCCATCCACAGCACTAATTAATAAACTTCGTGCAGATTGTGGCGAGGGTAATAGGATAATTACTAGCCAGTTAAACCCCTCGGCCACGGTATATAAGCCTTCAGCTCTCTGCGCTCGGGGTTGGGTGTGTTAGGAGCGGAGAGAGAGCAAGAGGAACAAGCGAGAGAAACAAGCGAGAGAAAAACATAAGTTAAAAAGATACAGGAACAGTGAAGGCTACAGCCCAGCCTGACCTGTATGGTTTGTTTATTTATTATTTTGTGTTTGCGACTATTTTTGGTTTAACATTTTTATTTTGCTCGGTGAGCACAGTTTCTTTTTGTTTAAAACTTTGATTTATTTTTGCTTAAATAAAACGGCGGCCAGCCGCGTCTTTCATATGAAAACTGCAGTACCTGGTGTCAGTTTCTTTTCCTTCCTGCTTCTGCCGTGACGTCACCGACTCAGCCACCCTGTCACACAGACATACTTGTTATTGTATAGTACTGACATCAGAACTGCAGATTTAAGACTGTAACTGTTCAGTCTTCTAAGAACAGATTTAAAAAAAAAACAAAAAAAACATTGCCATCAAAGATGCCACTGAAAAACAAGATGGGGGAAATTAATTTAGGAGGAAAAAAGTAAAATAACAACAAAAAAAGAATTGCTGTAAAAAAACGAAACAATGCATCTTTCTATTTGTAAGTTGGATTTACAAACTATGAAAATAAACTATGAAAATGTAATTGAAGCTTAATGAACCAGTGCATGCACATACAGAGGGTCCTCATAACTGTGTAATAATTACACTGTACCTGAAAGTATAAACATCTGAAACATCTATAGCAGTGTATGATACAAGTTTGGTGAAGATTGATGAAAATAAAACCAGTGTTCACTATATTGTGTGACAAGCAGACAGACAGACCAAAGTTCCCCTTTTTTTTTGGAACAAGGACCTTAAAAATGAGTTAAGAGAACAGTGTTGACTGTTAAATAAAAGTATGTGATGAAAATCTAATTCTCATCAGTGGCTGTGTTTATTAATAGTGCTTACAGATTCATTGTCTGTGTTATGTTGCAAAGCATAAGGCTACCAGTGTTGTAATGTGAACAGGAAAGAGATGCTGGTTATATGCACTACATAAATGATCTCTAAATGTTTTTAGTCTATCAATTAAGGTATCGATATTGATATGTTTTATGTATGAACTGTGCAACTGGGAGTTGAGTACTTGGCTTTGTTACATCTGTCTAGTGTACTGTTGGAGAGCTTGTACTGCAGATGATAATCAGTGTAACTAAGTGGTGCAGTAGGGAGGCTTCAAGGAGCAAGTAGGCATGTGCCCTGCCCTGTCAAGGTGAGCTAGTCCTGTCACTGTGAGAGGAAGAGTTGTTGATATCTGTTCTGTATTTGATTCTGTCTATTTCAAGTGCTGGGCAGTGCATTTCTTTTTTTTTGTGTGATTTGCTTGATTTGTGATTGATTTGAAAAGGGGGGGTTGTACCTTAACTGTCGCAGGTCATGTGAGTAGAGTAGAAGGCAGTAGTCAGTGTGTGGCAATTGGTTTGGAAATCATAGGTACACACCCATGGAAGAACATAGTTACTACAAGACCAGAAAAGGAAGATTCTTCCTGGAGAATACTTGAAAAAATCTGATCGGTTTGTATAAGATTGTGGCAAACTATAATATGCACTTTATTATTATTGTTTCAATGTTGATGGAAGGGCAAAATAAATAAGACAGTGCCATTGGAATTTGTATAGTTATGTAAACCCAGTGGGATTATCTACTCCTATGGCAACTATAATTGTAGAATAGAAACAAATTTTATGTAACCAATGTGTCTTTTGATTAGGCTCACAGAAGCACACAGTAAAATCATATTTTGTTCGGTATATAGTTGAAAATAATTATCATAAAGGCTTATGTGAACTAAATTTAGCCAAGCTTAAATGGTTATGGGCATGTTTATCTTTGTCTAAGCCTATCCTAAAATGTAGGCACGGCTAACAAAAATACGATGGACTTTTTAAAAACAATGAAGGGCTTGTTTAAGTCTTGTCGTGTAATCACATGTATGCAAGGCACTAAATACAAAAAGATGTGGAAAGCACTATGACAATTGGAGCAGGCAAGACTAAATGAATTCATACTATTTGCATTAACATTGGTATTTTTTAGCCATGTTGGCTTGCCTTAAAGGATGTTTAAGGAGTTTTATGAATAACAGTTATAATGTAATTGAAAGCCATTGCAGTCAGACATGCTTCAGGGACACTTTATGTCATCTACATTTTCATGATATTAAGTTTAGAACTTGACTTTGTAGAAGCAGTCCTTGTGGTTTTAAAAGAACATATCAGTAAGCAGAAACAAAACTAGAGGGTGATCTAAAACACTTTTATGTCATTAAAAAATAAAATATTCAGGAAATGTATAATGTATCCCCTTAACTCAAATTTGCAGGTGTGTTAGTCTTGTCTAAAGTTAAGAAACTAGTGTACACTGAAGAAGGCTCTAGCCAAAAGTTCTGTGTGCTTGGCTTTGTTTCTTCTCATTTTACCTCAAGATTCTGAAGCATTTTGATGTTATAGAAGATCATGTCCTATGATACCCAGTCAAAAACCATGATTTAAGAAAGCCTTTGTGTTAAAGCTGTGTGAAAAGAGCCCAACATGTGTTGCACCAGTGGGGCAAGACCATTACCTTGCTGAGAATTTCATTGTTATGCTTTGGTGGAGTCCAGGTATACTGCCGATGCTATTGTGTAATAGAGGTTGTGTGTGTGTTGAGATATGAACTGTACTGTGTCATGCGAGGAGTGGAGTGCAAGCCTCTTGTTCTGTCCATTAGGGGAATGGTAGCCGTCAGCAGTTATTGCAAAAAATAAGGAGCTCATTGACAGAGAAGGGAGCTGCTTAGTAAACCTTGCCAGCGGTGCATCCTTTAGGAGATTAAAAACAAGAGTGTGGGGAAAGAACCTTGCTGTTCTAAAGGACATTGTCGGGCCCCTTCAGACTGCAGCAATTTGAACCAAGCCTTTACCAATAGTAACCCCCAAGGCAGGTGGATACAGTTTGAACAACCATCACTATATTAACCTACATATGCAGGGTCACATTACTACAGGCAAAAGTGTAGACATAGAGTGATATAACAACATGGTTCTGTGGTTGAAAAATGAATGTGATTCTCTGGTCAGATATTATGGTGTGTTTTTTTTGTTTTGTTTTAAGTAGATGCAAGAATATCCAAGGCTTCAAAAACATTTCAAGCGTTTCTCTGCAGTCTTGCTGTTGATTTCTTGGTTTTTCATACCCAACACAATTCACGTGCCTCCTGTGTTACTTGTAAAAGCACCCCACCTGTTTCCTGTAATACAGGAAGTGAACAAGGAGAGGAAGCCGGTGCAGCACCATCAAACGGACCGGGTTCTGGCAGGATACATTATTTAAAAGTCAAAAGGAAATTAAAACCTGGAACATAAAAGGATAACAAAAAATAATAATGGACTTGTGAGTGTGGGAGATTCAAATAACTGTATTTTAGTGCTATACATCCAAGTTAAGTAAGAAAATGTTTTTAGACCCTTTAACATTTTCAGAGCCAAGCTAAATAAAGTATTTTGTGTTATACCTGGATAAGGGTGTCTGCTAAGAAATAAATAATATACCTGCATACAGTAGTGCATTTAAGCTTAATTAACCAGATTTCCACATTTTTAAAACAAAATACATCTGATTCAACCTACTAAAATGTACCAGAAAAGTACTAATTGAATACATTTTACTATTTTAACCACATATTTTGTTATTACAAATAATGCATACTGACAGTACAATACATCCTGTAGTATGTTCAAAGTACATTGTACTAACATAGTACTTAAATGGCATGATCTTGATCTTGGCATGATATACAGTTTTTTTGTGTGTTCAATTGGTAGCGAATATTGATTGCATTTATTGTGTGGAGTTTGTAATGTGCCTCGGTCACTTTAAGAGATGCAGCAGATCTCACTCAGCCTGTAATAATATCTTCACTATGAAGTGCCGACTGAAAACATCACATAGGATTATATTTTAGTCCACAACAAGAGTATTCATCCCAGGTATTAGCTATTTCATTTACTGAACATAATATAATTAACTGCTTTCTGCATCAAACACATTCCATTTGAGACTTGTTTTTAACTCTGTAGCCAGTTCAAGTACCAGTACAGGTCAGCTGTAAGATATGTTCAGTAAACAAGCGTTTTGACAAAGTGTCTTCTTCAGGGTACAGTGCTAATGCATTTACTTCACAACATCTGTTGTTTTAGCAACTGAAAAGTCAGTGACAGATTTAGATCAATTATATACAAGTTACATACCAGCAATAGTCAAATAAGTGGGTTGCATATAAATCTTATTTGACCCTGATGGCATGTTGGTCACTGCCGCCACTGTTGTTGCATGGGCTCCCCCTGTAAAGTCAGTGAGATTTCTCATCATTGTTGCAGAATAGTTGCACACTCAATGTATGTCTAGTGGATCACATAATCTGACTATATTGCAGACTAAGATATTTTCTAATTTTACATTTTTCTAGACCAAAAGCAATCAGCCAGGCCTATACTATACTAAAATCAGAGTAGGACAGCAGTTTAGAATTGACCATGTATAGCTTTGAAATAATCATTATTTTATCAGTCAAAATACAAAAATATGTACCAGTGCTTTATTCAACAAGAAGACAGCGTTGACCAGCCAGCCAATTTATACATATAATAATGATGAGTAGAATATCTTGAATTAGTAACATACCTTTAAGCACCCTGGTAAATAAAATCTATTTTTTCCAAAATTGAGGATGGGTAAAACCTTTAGGTCATGTCCCCTCTATCAACCAGTGTGATAAAAGTACAAGAGATCAACTTTTTCTTTCTTTTGTAAAGAGAAGCAAGGTTTTAATATGAAATAGAAACCCAATTTAACCTTTAACTATCTGGTAGGAGCGTCTATATGTGTTTTAAAACACAGGTGATTGTCAAGCCAAAAACCCAGGCATTTGTAGTTGCTGACTAAATCTCTACATCCAGGGTTCTCAGACTTTTTTTTGCTGGGCCTCCCTTTAGAAATGTTTCAGGCTGTGATGACTTGCATATAGTATCAGTATTGTCTACTTGTAGACTCCTCTGATTTGTAAATAATACCTGTTTCCACTTTCAAAGTCTCCTCTTCAGAGGTATGTAGACATTTAAGAAGCACCTGTTACTGTCTGAAAAATGTGCGTTTTACCTTTCGCAGACAGCAGGATGGTTATGTCAGTATTTATTGTGATCATGCGACCCCCCTACAATAGCCTTGTGACCCCCTTTAGGGTCAGGACCCCCAGTTTGAGAAACACTGCTCTAGGAGATATCAAGTTTTTTCTTTCAGTTGTTTTAGATTTAGTAAATACCATAAAACTGAAAAGCTTACCAGTATGAAGAAACCGTTGATGACTATGACCTGCACCATCTGTATGTGTAGAATAGCAATACATATGGATGGATAATCAGACAGACAGACACCACCTTATAGCCTTAGAATCAGATGCTATCAATAACTTACACTAAATACTGTTAATACAACGTTTCCTGACAAAGCAGTTCACCAGATGATAAAATATAAGTGTGACGGACATTCTCAAAAACGAAATCTACCTTTTGAACACCCTATGTAAAGTATAGGCAATATTAATATTCCCTTCAGTATAAACACAGAATTCCAAATACATGTTCAAGTGTCATCATTTTTATTTGCTATTGTCATGCTGTATATAATACTGCCTGCATATACATTTAGCATTTGTTTAGCTGATTTATTCCTCTTCACTGTCAGTCTGGATCTTGTTCTCACCTTCATAATATGCTTTCTCACGTCACAAGATCTTAGAGTTTTACGGAATGTATAAACAAAGAGGATATATCACAAACCCTAGATTGATTATTTTGACATGAATCATCTGGTGTTATTGGAGACTTTCAGTCCATTCGTTTTTGCAGGTCCGTAAGGGACTGGCAAAAGTTGATTTTGGACTGTCCAGCGGCACTTGTATTTTGACGGACAGCAAACTTTCCGCATTTAAGTTGATAAGACTGTGGTGCTTGTTTTCCCCAAAAGGAAACGCTTCAGCTCAAAAAATAATACATATATTGCCAACGAAAACAAATTGCTGTTAAACAAAGAAAAGTGCACCAGATGAAAATGCAGACCTTGCTGTAACTCTTTCTGTAACCTGTAGGGATTTCAAACGCTTCTACTTTTTAATATTTTCTGCCTTCAGCCCTGTAAAAGGAAGTGGCATATTTCTTAGAGCTGAGGGTCGGAGGCTGTGTGGCCTAGTGGCTTGAACTGAGGGACTGGGGAACAATATGGCCTAGTTGTTAGAGCTCAGTGTTCCAAGTAGCAACCATTTTGGTTTCTACTTCTTTTATTGAAAGCTGTAACTGAGTATGTAATTATAACAATCATGTATTTAATTTGTATTTTGTAAGACGGTATATAAATTGATTACAAGTGCTATTATGGTCCCAACCACAGCCTAGTTAAATATCATATAAATACAAATATAAGTAAGCCTCAGGGAGGCAGTTTAGATTATTTATGATCTATGAGTGTTATTGGCCTACAGCATTTTGAAAACTACAGTACATAAATTGAGTGAAGGATAGACAGCAGTCAGTTTTGTCTGCAGTAGTCAATCAATAAGTTCCCAGCCCCAGTCTGAACTCTGTATTTGCTGAAGCAGGCCTGTCACTGCTGTGTCCGGATCCCCTGCACGTTAATATTGTGATATTTCTGTTTTAAGGTGGATTCATTCGTTCTGTTTCTGGGTCTGTCTTTCCTAAACACTAGGTAAGGGTTAAATGATTCAGTCAGTAGCTGATTAGGCCTTTGAAAGATGCTAATTCTGATTAGGGAAGGGAATGTATTTGAACAGAGTGCACAACCTCATTGTAATGGCAACCATGGTAACTACTGAAGTGGAATAACAAGTATCACAATTATTAAAAGTAAAAAATAGCCACAATATTTGTCACATAGTAATGCGGGAATTATTGCGGTGAGGGGAAAAAATCATTGTACATTTCAAATTGGGGAAAAAATCAGGAGTAAAATAATTTGGCACACTAATTAATATACAGGCAGGGGACACTGCTGCTGTACCCTTGAGCATGGTACTTTATCTAGATTGCTCCAGTAAAAACCCAGCTGTATAAATGGGTAATTGTATGAAAAATAATGTGTAAAAAATAATGTAATTGTATGTAAAAATAATGTTATATCTTGTAACAATTGTAAGTCGCCCTGGATATGGGTGTCTGCTAAGAAATAAATAATAATAATAATAATAATAACTGAAAATCCACTAAACTTATATCAGCTGTTTAAATAGAAACCGCAACTCAATTTAAATAGAATCCAGCAAGAAAGCTTGAAATGGATTTCACCAAAACACACAACTGTACACAGGAGGTCACGTGAAAGAGGTATGACTCAGAATAGTCCTTCAGTCCACTCCGATCCAAGACGTACTTAGGTCCATGTTTTCCAGTTCTCCACAACGGGAACTACAACGCAGAGTAATAATCTGCAGTGGGGCACCCGCGTCAGACAGACGGACACAATGCGTGCGTAAAGGATGCAGGTACCCATGTCCCCATGAGCTTTGAATATGATAGATTACACCCCTAAAGGGTTAAAAACACATTGTTTTGCATCATGCCTCCTAACATCTTTACAGTTTGACTATCTCATGTTAATCACACCCCCTGTTGTGTCTTAGTCCAACAGGACAATACAGTAGGTGCCAGAAGATAGCAAACAAAGTATTCTAAGTCTGGTTTGCCAGCAGACATTGAATACTTGTCGGGCCAGTCATTTTACTAGCAGTTATTGTAGTACAGTACTCTCCTGCTAAGAGAACACCTCTCAGGAAGCAAGTGAGAGTTCTTATAACCAAAGTGTTCTCTAAGACAGAGTTAGCCACCAGACACAATATGAATCAATAAATAAATAAATGTGTCATAACGCACGTGCATCAGCATATGAAATTAACTGAATAAGTAAAAGAAAAGCAATAGGCAAGTGTATGTTAATAAACTAATAATAAAGTAACAGATAAACTAACGTTAATAAACTAACTGTCAAACTAAATTAACACAGCACCCCTACACACGGTAAAAAAAAAAAATGCAGCAGCAATATACAAGAAATGCACATTATTTAACAGAATGGTGAAGCAACTCACCAGAAAGGGAAACACCAAATTGCTCAGCGACTTGTGTCTGATTCAGGTTTTTTTCAAGAGCTCCAACAATTTCCAACTGTAGCAAAAGAAACAACGGCGCATTTTGCCGTTCGTTTATTTGCCATTTTGTAGCAATGAGGTGCACAATCGTGGAAATCTGAATACAAAACAATTTCATGCTATGACAGCAGTTCTGGAAAGATTTAATAAACCAATCTGTGTGCCTCAAGAAGCTCGCATTGACAAGTCGCTTTTGAAAAGACTGAATAAACCATTTTAAGTTTGATGATGATGAGTTATCAGGTTACAAAACAGTACTGTATCCGTTGTGAACAAATCACTATCATTGCCAAGAAGGTGTTCTTTTAAGCGAAGTTCCTGTTCCTTTAGGCAGAGAATTTACAATGGGAAAAATCTGTTTCACCACAAGGGTTTTCCCTTAGGCGAAGTGTTCTTTTAGCAGGTGTTCCTGTATGTGGAGACTACTGTATATTAAAAAAAAAAGGATTTAAATCAAAATTTATATGTTATTATTTTGTCATCATCTACTTGGAATGTAAAACAAAAAAAACAAAAAAAACTTTAGCATGTCTACCAAGATAGAGTCAAAAGGGACATGATGGGAGATCTTGGAGAGTTCTTGGAGAGCTGATCTTTTATAGCAAAGAAAACCACTAATGACCTCTGGGATGGTTTGGTAATAAGTCCTAGAACATAGCAGATTTTAAGAATTTACAAATTAAACCTTATGCGTAAGCAGTGACTCATACATCTTAACAAAGAACAGCAGGCCATGAATGTTTTTACAATTACCAGACTTTCATTTTGTTCAGAGCTGAAGCCAGGCAGATCCAGGCAGAGAAATGGAGAAGGAGCGCAAGGAGACAGGGGATCAGTAATTCTCCCACCTGCAGTACCCAGGCATTTGGCTCAGGTGTGTGGAAGCAAGGTTACATTTGAGGAGAAAGCATGTTTTCCGTCAAGTAATAACGATACGATTGTTTGCCATGTAACAGCTGTTCTCCATCTTCTCTCTTCCTGGTGATTTAATTACTGGATGGTCCACTAAAAATTTGGCACATAGTTTAAATGCACACTAACTTTCTGATGCATACCTTGAACATTACAAATCAGATCATTTTATATTTTGCATGGGGCTTAAGCATTGTCTATTTGTTACAGCTCTTAAATGTGCAGTTTTGAAAGAAATGCATGCTACTGTATAATATACATGTACTGTATTTCTATTTTAAAACCTTGTGTCTTCTAATACACTAGATTTAAGAAATCTCAGTTTGAAAGCCATGTTTTCAATAGTGTTGTACTTCCTTAGTCATTTCACCTGGTGGGTGAAATTGTCCAAACCCCTTCAGCAGCTTCTTGTAATTTATCAACCAGCTACTTCCTCTATTGCCTGACATATTTTCAGCCTGTAGCAAGCTTTGACACAGAAAAAAAGGCTTTTGAGGTCTTGAAAGCTAGTCATATTATATCATAGTTAACATAATAAATAGTATCACATAATTAAATCTTTTATCACTATGTTCTTAATTACAAATCACTTTGACACAGAAGACACTGCTGGAACTAAACAACCTAAGAAGTGCAAGTGTAACAGATTTCCAGAAAGCATGGCATGAAAACTGGAAATGTGAAGCCAAGATTTGTAATAAAAATACATAATTAAATGCTATAACATGCATTTCTTTAAAACTGCACATTTAAGACCGATGCATTTAATTGAAGTACAAAACAGATAAGGCTTATGCAATAATTTTGTTTGCCACTGTAACAGGGCGAGGAGCCCTGTATATGATTGTTTGTTTATTTTTTGAACGGCCCTGTGCAATTTATTATTTTGTATTTGTTTTGTTGTACTACTATTATTATTATTTATTTATTTATTTATTTATAAATATGACGGTGTAGTCGTGTATTTGTTTTGTTATTTTTATTTTAAATGTGTTCTGGCAGAGGATGAGCAGTTGTAGTAAATTAATAAACTGGTGCAGATTGTGGCCGAGAGGTAATAGAATAATTACTAGCTAGTTAAACCCCTTGGCCACGATATATAAACCTGCAGCGCTCTCAGTTCAGGGTGGGTGTTCAGAAGTGGAGAACGAGAGCAGAGAGGTGTGTAAAATAAAAAAGAATAAGTACGATCAGTGAAGGCTACTGCCCAGCCTGATCACTGTTTTTTATGTTTGTTATTTTGTTTTTGTGACAGGATGACAGAGGTTGAGACTCAGAGACAGTGTGAAAGTTCAAAAATAAAGCTTTTAATATAGAAAAATACAAAATAAACCGGCACGAGGGCCAAACAAAAAACACAAACAATGAACACAAAACGAAACTTACAACAAAATAAGGCTTCCAGGCTGGGCTTTACCTTCACTGGATTAAAAATGAACAAAAACCACACACACACAGAAAAACACAATTGCTTCCTCTCCTCCTAGAACTCTCCCCCCCACTGGGAAGCTAAAACCTCCTTTTATGCCAGGTGGCTGGATGGTAATTGAATAAGTAATTGTTTGATTGCTCCCACCTGAATCAATCAACCTGGGCAGGGAGGAGAATTTAACTCCATCCCTGCCAGTATTTCCAAGGGCAGAGCCCTGCTCTGCCACAGTTTTATTTAAAACCTTTATTCTGCTCTGTGAGCAAGTGTTTTTGTTTGAATGCACCGTACCTGCAGTGTTTCTTTGTTTTCTTCCTGCATTCTGGCCTGACGTCACCACATCGGCTACCCTGTCGCAGCCACTTTAACAAAAGACAGTGTCATTTTCAAGATCCTGTTAGACCTGTGGGATAACGGACACTCTACTTGGAACCTACGTTCCCTGAGACGATTAGTAGTGTTTACCACAGTATTTTTGCATGGTATTCTTGCAGTTTTTCTCATGGTTATACAATGCATTTACCATAGTTTATACTGGTTTGCCATGTTTTTTAATATGCTGTACTGGACTTCGCTGGTCTTTACAATGCTTTCCTGAACTGTATAATGTTTTCACTGTGATTTATTAATCTTTGCTAGGTTTTTACTTTGGTAAACTTTTCATCTTTAGAGGGTGCCAATTTGTCTCTCTATCGAAGCGCCACATCACAAAACCACCACTGTTTGGAACAGACTTCACTGGGCACCTTGTGCATGCTGTCTGTCGATTCAGTTTGCATGTTGTGTGATTTGGAGTTTTGTACAGTTGCTGATTGTGATTTATACCAGGTTTGCATGTGGCTGTATGAGCTGTCTGTTGTACAGCCACACATATTTGAATTATTAGATTAATCATGAATTTGGCATTTATGTGATAAATGTTTTTGTTCAAGACAGATTTCATAAACAAGTTCTACAGTAAGACAAATAGCTTATTGTAATTGCCCACTGTGTACGTCCTGTCTCTCAGGTTCTGAAAGTAAACACAGATGTCTGTGAACAAATAACTCCTTCAAACTCTATGAAAACACTGGAGGCAGTTATTAATCTGCATGCGCTGGATTTATAAAGAACTTCATAATTCTGTAAGTGTTTTTGGAGGTACTACAGTAATCCATGTCACATCAACTCAAAAGGGGAATTGTCATCTGTTTAGACTATTGTTAAGAAATCATTATATTTGAAACAACACGTTTTTCTTCCATTGCTAGGGTTGCCTAATAAATGTGTTGTTTGTTTTATTATTATTATTATTATTATTATTATTATTATTATTATTATTATTATTATTATTTATTTATTAGCAGACCCTTATCCAGGGCTGACTTACAATTGCTACAAGATATCACATTATTTTTACATACAATTATATATATTTTTTTACACATTATTTTTACATACAATTACCCATTTTTATTATTATTATTTGTTTATTTAGCAGACGCCTTTATCCAAGGCGACTTACAGAGATTAGGGTGTGTGAACTATGCATCAGCTGCAGAGTCACTTACAATTACGTCTCACCCGAAAGACGGAGCACAAGGAGGTTAAGTGACTTGCTCAGGGTCACACAATGAGTCAGTGGCTGAGGTGGGATTTGAACCAGGGACCTCCTGGTTACAAGCCCTTTTCTTTTATACAGTTGGGTTTTTTTACTGGAGCAATCTAGGTAAAGTACCTTGCTCAAGGATACAGCAGCAGTGTCCCCCACCTGGGATTGAACCCACGACCCTTTGGCCAAGAGTCCAGAGCCCTAACCACTACTCTACACTGGAGTAGGGTCCTCCTGCAGTTTGAATATACAGGGGTGCCCAAATGTATTGACACATTTCTAAAGCATGACGCTCTAAATCATGTTGATATTATTACCAATTAAGAAATGTGGCTATGTATATACTATATATGAATAATCTTCTCAACTCTAGTAGTTTTGAATAACTAGGGGGTGCAGTTCATAAAACTGTAAGGAGCATTTTAAGGAATTTTTTTAAGGAGTATGTTTTTAAACATCCTCTTACAGTAGGATAAGCTGTGGTTTTGAAAAAGGAGAATAGACTAATACATTCTTTAGAAAACTGTTTCAGAAACTTTATGGTGCTTGCAATCATTCTCCATGGCTCTTATTGCAATTACTCAAATACTGTATTTTTACCTGAGTTCAGGAGCTGATCCACAGTTCTAGTTGTGGGCTGTAGATAATGGGCTAGTCTGTCTTTATAGAAGCAAAAGCCATTTAATGGTCAGTCACTTACAGATCACAAGTTTCCTTTTGTTTTGCTGGCAATACACTGCTATGCACTAGATGGTGCTGGTCCTGACCATTTTAAAACCAGTAGCACGGTAGGTTTTAGTGTCTCCATGCCAACTTGAGTTAAACTTTGAATTCTGACTTTACTACAAAGCAGCCACTGCTGACTGCTTCCATATTCGCTTTGTTACCCAGCTTTTTTTTTCTGTATCTTTTTTTTTATTTTTTAAATAAGATAGCAAGCTGGTAAAGGTGATAACAGGGGTAGAAACTGCATGTTTTTCAGATCCAAAAGTTGCATATATCACCGTATCCATGGAAAAACAATCCAAATGTCTTCAAATCCCAAGAGTCATTTTGCTTGATAAATGAACTTAAGAAAAGTGTCTCTCTAGTTTGGCAGCAGCAAGCACAGAATAGTCCCCCACTCACTCCAACCCTCGGCCCATACTTTAATTAGTTTTACATTTCCTTTGTGTTTGTGTTTACAGAGACACTGACCCCCTCCCTTTCTCCTGAACTTCACTTCACTTGTGTGTGGGGACTAACACAGAAATGTTTCTGTGAAGACAAAGTGCTATAGAATGATGTTTACAGAACAGATTGACATCTCCTTGGGGTTTTAATATAAGTCTGGTTTTACATTTATTTTTGTAACCCTTGGAGACCAATTTTGTAGCACATTTTCAGAGAGTTTTTTCTTGGATCTGTGTAAAACAGATTGATATGATCAAAGTTTTTTTCTGTTTTTTTCGGTTTGAGCACTCGATATGTGCCCACATCGATAAACCCCATCACAGGTGGAACCAAATTGGTAGCTAAGCCAGATGAGACTTACTATCAGTGATTTAAATGGGCATCAAAACTGAGCAAAACTCAGACACTCTATGACCAGGTTGAGGCTAGGGATGTGCAGATACATTTAGGTAAATGTACAAATGACATTACAATTATGAAAATACTATGACAATTTATTAAAAAGATAAAATATTAGCAGATAAAATATTTACGATCACATCAGATTTATATTAAATAACACTGACAGAGCTGTGTTCGATTGTCAGAGATTGGTATTTCATATTGGTGTAGATGTGGGCAAATGCAGGAAAGCGTTGTTCAACATGTTTAAGAGATTTGGTGAGTTTCATTTAATACCTAACAACATAACATGATTTCCATTACACAAGAGTAGATGTTAAAACTTCATGCTGATTTGAACTCCGCTCTTGCCAAGATAAGCACCAACTAAGATGTAGCTTTACAGTAAACTAATGTAATCCATAGGTGTCTCCATCCATTTGCGCTTCCTTCCATATGATGATGTAGATATCCTTCTGTTAGGTGTTGATGGCTGAAGTGTAATGCTGGCTCCAGGGATCAGCTTATTTTGCCTCCCTAGCGCATCAGCACACACAACGGCTTGCGATGCTGGCTCCGGAGATCAACCACAGTGCGGTCTCCCCATCAGCATGACAACCGTCTGGATTGAGCTAAGTAGGGTACATCTCTGGGGTCTTCAAGTGGGCACCTTCCATCCTCGGTGTTTCGTCGACTAGCCCACGACACCTCAAGAGGGCTCGACGGTGATTCTGGCGTCCCAGCATCACCTCCCTCCGTCCCCCACTCAACTCAGCCCAGCTTACTTACCTGTACATCAGCGGTTCTTTCTTTCTATTGTGCTTGAGATCCCCAGCCAGAATCTTTCCGTCTCAACCACAGCCAGTTGCTGCTCCTCTCTGCTGCTTCAGATAAGTTCTTCACTGTGCGACGCAACTCTTGGCCACTGAATCTGATGTCTTTGAGAAACCGGGTTGCAGAGTGTGCCACAAATCCTCGACAACCCACCTCCACTGCGTAAACCCGGACTCTTCATCCTCGCTGTTCCGCTTCAGTGGCTAGTTGAGCATACCGCAGTTTTTTCCTCTCATACGCCTCATCTACAGCATCCTCCCATGGCACTGTTAACTCTACCAGGTGAACAAGGCGTGCTGATCCAGACCACAAGACAATATCTGGTTGAAGGTTAGTGGTGGCAATCTCAGGTGGAAAAATAAGCCGTTGACCAACATCTGCCAGCATTTTCCAGTCTCTAGCAGCTTCCAGTTGTCCTGGGCGAGGATTGGTTTTAACACCTTTTCTTGGTGGTTGCTCTCCTGGACGGAGGAATGTTGTCTTTTGTGTGAAATGTTTTTATGGAACAGGTGGCAACTTATTGGTCATGTTACGCTTGTCTTCCAATGCTAAGGCCAAACATCGCAGCACCTGGTCATGGTGCCAAGTAAACCGTCCTTGGCTAAGAGCCACCTTACATCCTGTCAAAATGTGCCTTAATGTTGCAGGTGATGAACACAAAGGACATGAGGGATCCTCTCGTACCCAGAGGTTTAGGTTCTGTGGTGATGGGAGAACATCATATGTTGACCTGATGAGGAAACTGATCGTGCTCTGTTCCATTGACCATAGGTCTTGCCAGCCAATCTTGCGTTGTTCCACACTCTCCCATCTCATCCATTCTCCCTGCTTGGCCTGGGAAATGGCCTTTATACACCTCATCCTCTCCTCCTGCTTTTGCACCTCATTGACTACCATCTTCCTCCGTTGAGCTGGGGCTGCCTTGTGCCATGTAGGAGGAGCTGAACTGAGACCAAGACCCCCTCTTCCATGCTGAAATTGCCCCATGATATCGCCAATTCGAAGGGCAGTCTTTGCATCCTCCACAGCTCACTTTGCCACCCATTTTCTTCCAGTTTTCAGCACAGGTGCTGCCTCCCTTACGCATTTGTCGCGTGACTCTACTAATGTCATTTCCAGTCTGACCTTGGCGCACTTAAACTCCTCGGTTAGAGCGGATGCTGGTAGCTGCAGTATTCCTTTACCATAAGGTCCCACTCTGCTGAGGCAGCGTGGAACTCCCAACCATTTCCTGATGTATGAACTGATTAAGGCTTCCAGCTTCTCTACTGTTGTCAAAGAAACCTCATACACAGTCAGTGGCCACAGCAACCTCGGCAGTAGACCAAACTGAAAGCACCAGAGTTTTAGTTTGCCTGGTAAATCGCTGCTGTCTATGCTCTTCAACCCTTCCACTGCTTGTTGTCTAACTTCTCCCACACGAACTGTGTCCTTTAGATCCCCGTCGTACCATCTCCCAAGACTCTTCACTGGCTTCTCAGACACTGTTGGTATTGCCTCACCGTTAATGAAGAACATTTTATCTACTACTTTACCTTTAATTATAGAGATGCTCCTTGATTTAGTGGGCTTGAATTGCATTCGTGCCCATTCAATGTTATTGGTTAATTTGCCCAATAACCGTTTAGTGCAGGCTACTGTTGTAGTCATGGTTGGCATGTCATCCATGTTTGCTCGAATTGGTGGTAGTCCATTCCAGAAGCCAAGCGCTCTTCTCCCACTACCCATTTTGATGCCCTAATGATTACTTCCATTGCCATGGTAAAAGCCAATGGAGAAATGGTGCATCCAGCCATTATTCCAACTTCTAGGTATTGCCATATAGTGCTGAATTCTGAAGTTGAAAAACTAAATTGCAAATCTCCAAAGTAGGCTTTCATCATTATTATCATCGGTACACTGAAAAAATTAAATGCTGCCCAAAGAAGTTCATGTGGCACTAAACCATATGCATTAGCCAAATCCAGGAATGTCACATGGAGCTCCTTCCTCTCCTTTTTAGCAGATTGAATTTGTTGCCAGATCACATTGATGTGTTCTAAGCATCCTGGGAAACCTGGAATGCCCACTTTTTGTATTGAAGTGTCAATGAAGCAGTTCTTTAATAGGTAAGTTGACAATCTCGGAGCAATAATGCTGAAGAAAATCTTGCCTTCTACGTTTAATAGGGAAATAGGGTGAAACTGACTGATGCTTGTAGAATCTTTTTCTTTAGGTATAAAGACTCCACCTGCTCGGCGCCATGCTCTTGGTACAACCTGTTTTTCGCATGCTACTTTCATCAATTTCCACAGGATTCGTAGAACTCCTGAAGCACTCTTGTACACTCTGTATGGAACTCCATTAAGTCCTGGTAATGATGAAGCCCTTGCTTTTTTCACAGCTTGCTCTACTTCTTTCCTCTTAGGTGCACAGTCCTCCATTTGGTATTCTGTTGGATTGATAGGTGGGATGTCTGAAGGAATTGACATAGGCTCCTGCCTTTTTGAATCTGTATGTGTTTCCTCCAAATATCTCTCCAGCTCAAACTTAGATGCTTTTAGTGTGCCATTCTTCTCACTGGTGAATAACTTCTTTACAAATTTGAATGGGTCTTTATAAAAGTTAGTTCTCGCACGCTTCTTCTTTTTGTAGCGTTTCTGTAGGCGCTCAGCTCTGCGCAATGTTGCAAGCTTATCTTTTATGACCCTTTGTAAAAGATTGAGTCCCTCCTTTTGACTTTGTTCTGCTCTTCTCCATTGCTTCCTCAGCTGTCTCCTTTCTCTAACTTGTTTGTACTTTTTCCTTCCTTTTTTCAACTCCAAACCTCTCGCTTCCGTATGCGTAGATAATGTCCCCAAATTTATCCAGCTTCTTTTCAACTGTTCCACTTAACCTTTCCAATGCAAAGCAGAGATCTGTGTTTACTATGTCCCATACAGTTTTCTCACAAGCTCTTGGCCATTTAACTCCAGGTTTGTGCCCGTCAAGGTTCGTTTCTCTCTTATGCTGGTTTGTCTGACACATGTTGAAGGGAATAACTTGGTAAGTATCTGCACATTGTAGTTGAGGCACACTGGAAAGGAAGCAGTGCATGTTAGAGTATTTTACATGAGCAGATGGTATATTGTTTATTTCTTATACCTCGTCAATTGGTGAATAATTGCATCCTATAGAGGTATCCAACACACTGTAACCATAACAGAACAACGTGCACAAACACAAGCAGTTAAACAGTTACTCTTCCAGCTATTGTTGCAACTTTTAGACGCGGAAAGGAAACAAACCACGGGCTGAATAAACTCCTGAGGTGTAAATAACTGAGGCGTGTTTTATAAGAGGGAGTGAATTTACTTGGGAAACATTTTGGATTGCCCAACAAGTCTGTAAAACCTCCAGGAAGTGTATTAAAAGCAGCAGTAGGGAGTAGAGGATTTCACTGCAGCTTCAGCCTGGTTCTCTAAGCTGGCTGAAACCCATGTGCAAAATTTGGATCATTGCGAGTAACCTTTGTATCTCCACTTCTGTGTTTTGTGTAATTATAGACAGAACTTTGTACAGATTGCATGGACAATCATTTTTTGAAAACAGTAGAGCTTTTACCATTTTTTTTAAACTAGAGGAGCCTTAGTTTGTTTTGTTTGTTTACGTGTGTTACTTATGTGCTTAGTATGGCATTTCTGTTGTTGAATGTAGGCTAGCATCCTATAGGGTTTGTCACCATTTGGATTCAAGTTAAACTCAGATTAGAGGCAGTGATATGGAAATGGTTTTAACTGAACTTTACAAGACCCCTGTCTGGACCAGTCTGGATCTCTTAATCCTGTGGCAAGCCTTGAAATCATTTAAAATTGCATTTAGTCATTCTTTTTTTTATGAATTTAAAATCTTTTTTATGAATTTCAGACTTCATTTCTGGTCGGAGTCGAGTGCCTCTGACCTGTGTGACAAGTCGTAATTACGTCATCTGCAATCTTGATTCATGTGTCTTTTTTGGAAGTCATAGCCTTACACACAGTAGAGTATGTAATTGCAGGTTGAAATTGGTTGCGAGTGTAAAGTCATAATCAGTTATTTTGTAATTAAGTTTAGAATTTAGTCCAGCAGTGTTCAAACTTGTGCGCTGGAGCCCACTTTTTACTTTGAATTTGGGTGTGCCCCTAAACAGCACTATCTGGCTATCACATGCTAACTTTGCTGCACAAAACCACGCTGACACCTCACTTCTTCATTGATTTGTGAATCAGAATGTGACGCAGCTAGTGGTTGCTGTAGAAATATACTGATAAAAAAAAAATGAACACATTTTAGAATTTCAATGCATTTTCAAACTGCCTATAATAGGAACAGTCACTGTCAGTGTCAGACTCCCTCAAGTTACAGTACTTCAAGCCAACCAGAGTGCCTCCAGTCTGTATAATCTTGAGTTTGGCTTGACATTGCAAACTGGATGTGAACAAAACAATAGGAATGCGGTTAAAATCGAGACTGAGCTAACCACTTTCTGTGGCTTCAGAGCCCTTGCAGTAAGGAAAGGCTGTGGTTAACCATCGTGAATCTGCTTACCATCCGACCCCTGCCAGGCTTGGCATTGTGGTCTTCTCTACATGCTCAATTACAGACCCTACAGAACTGTATTTCTGACCAACTTGTTGATTCTACAAGCTCCTCCCTCTCAGTGCATTCCAAGCCCTTGTTGCTGCCTTTAGTTTCTCAGCCTTTTTAAAGTATTTTTGTTCACTGGGATAGCCCCACTGACCACACTGCCAATTAAGATGTATTTTAAAGGATCACTAGAAAAGGGGAAGACCACTTTCTACTCATATCTGCTGCTTGTCTGTTTGTGTCGTTCCTGAGAATCAGGCTGACTATTCTATCAATAGTTTTTATTTCCTTATGTGACCCAGTACAAAACACACATTAAAAATGCCTTTTTAAATGTTCTTTTTACATTTCAAAATGCAGCATCAGTCCTGACCTTGGGGTTTAATGATATAAACAGATCTAAATAAACAAGTAATAATCCCCTCAGTAACATGAACTATAACGATAAAAAGGTACAATGTTTTACGATGTAGCCCATCTTTTATTGTTTTTACTTAACTATCTTAGTCTCTAATCACCTTACCTCTCTTTTCTCCCAATTTGAAATGGCCAACCACTGCAGTCCCTATGTTGATTCTGGAGAACAACAACTCAAGTTTCTGTTTGCATCTTTTCACTCAACGAACCAAAGTAGTGGATCTTACCAAGCTAGTGAACCCTTGTTACTATCATGTATTATGCACTTTCCACTGTATTTAATGTAGTATTTCATGTATTATACTGCTATCATGCATTATGCACTTTCCACTGTATTTAATGTATTATGCATTTATTTATTTATTTATTTATTTATTTATTTATTTTAAAACTGTTTATCATGTATTATGCATTTCTCTGTATTTAAAGTATTATGGATTTTCTTGTTGTTACTGCATCTTGTAAAGCGCTTTGTGATGGTGGTCCACTATGAAAGGCGCTATATAAAATACAGATTGACTGATTGATTGATTAATTGATAGAGGCGAGGCCCAGTAAGGGTTGCTGTGGTTCTGTTAGGCAGACTAACCACGTCATTTATCCTCCCTTGCCCGCAGGTGTATAAATGTGAATGATATGAATGAGCAAGCTCCAGATCTCATTACCCCCTGCTCTCCACATGGTTGATGTCTACCTAAATCCAATAGACTAACTCTAATTCAGTAATGCTTGTTATATAACAAATACAATGTATGGAAAATAAGGCACATTTAAACCTATATTTAACTGCTTAATTAAATTTTTCTTAGATCAAGCTCTGGATCTGCCGTTCTGTCGTTTGGATTTGAATGAATGCAAGATATATTCCAAAATGGGATCCAGTAATATAAAATAATCAGTCAGGTCTCGTATTTGAAATCTGTTTTTACACATCTTTAATTCTGCCCTTTAGGACGAAGAACGCCGCATGGCATCAGTCATAGCAAGAAAGGAGGAAGAGAAGAAGAAGGAGGGACACAAGCAAGCCATTCAAAAGGTAAATCTATATCTCTCAATACTGTCATGCTTATTTTCACAAAACAGTTTCCTAATGTATAATGAACTCAACAGCAGCTAGGACTGTGTTATGTTCAAAGGGGTTCAGAGAAGTCTAATTCCATTCTATACCCAAAACTCACTCTACAACCTACTTCTTAGAAAACTAACCCATCGCTAAATTGACGGAGTGTAAAGTAGCGCTCTGCCGTGGCACAAATTCTACCCCATCCCAAATGCATTAATTGGCGCAAAATGAATGAGGCACAGCGTCGGTGCTCAAAATGGGCTACCGGTAGCACAGATTAACGGACTAATCTGAAAAATAGCGCCTCCCCTCCAAATGGGCTACCTCAATTGAATAGGTAGGTAATTTGGAGAGGCAGAAATGACAGTTCAAAATGGGCTAACCGGTGTTTTTAATAAAATGTACAGGTTTTAACACACTAAAGCCCGGGCAGATCATCTGGAGATGCAGAAATGACCCGTGTTGACTAAGTGTCTTGACTTTATATTATATTATTATTGTCCAACGGATAAAACCAAATATACATAATGAAAAGGATAACTTAATGAACCAAGTTTATTATACAATGAATACAATTAATTAATTTCATCCTCAGGGAGATCAAAAAGGATAATGCAGACCCTAAATACTCTCCCCTTCTCAGTACTCTCCCTCTGTTCCTGGGTTGTTCAGGAAGGTTAGTCTTCACTCTCCGTCGTAAGAAATCCGTTATGATGGCTGCCATAATGCTCTTTCCTATCGGCTACTTTCTGACTTTTTCTTTGTGCCCAAATAAGACCAATTTGAAATCAGACTTACTTGTGGACCCATTTAAAGCCGGCACAGTTGTTATGCCGCTTCATAAATCTCATTTTAATATCAGACTTAATTTACAGATGAGCCCCACCTACAATTTGCCCATGCATATAATTAAGGCTTGACATGCCTTAAAGTGCATGGCTAATGAGCGGTGGAGCACATTGCACAGCGGAGGGCATTTTGGTGATGCTAACACGGCCTTAACTTGCCAAAAGTGTCATGATACATACAGAGCAATTTTAAGGCCAGTGTAAATGCGGCACTATGGCCTTAATGCCGTCGCAAACGCTCGATACATGACCCCCAATGTGTTTTGCATGATAGAGAGCGCTATGTGGCTAGAAACTGGAATTTCGAGAACTATAACTGAAATACATCTGTTGACCAGCAGGTGTTACTATGGAAGGCTATCTAGGCCGTAGGAGTCAAAAAACTAGTTAGAACACTTTTTTAATATGCTTAGAACATGCTCTAAATCGAATTACTACACATACAAACCGGAAATTAAACCACTATTTCAATGCACTACCTGTACTATCATTTCTCAGTGAGAAACTTCAACGTTACATTTTTCAAATCTTAATAAAAATCTATACTCAATTGTTTCAAACTGTTCATGGCGAACAAGATATTATTGATTTAAATATGTCAAGGGGTTCACGCTCATTACACCTTAGCCTACATTGAAGAAGAAGAAGACGACAGGTTATGGAGGTTTAGGCAACATAGAGTATGCAGTAATTATAATAACAATAATATATAAATTTCATATAATAGTTTTGCTAGAAAAATAAGGTAAAGTTTGCTACAAATTCCAAAAGCTCAAATTTAAATAAGTAAAATCTGCCAGAATCTGTCAGATTCCAGAAATCTGACTGCAGAAATGTACTGTGAAGTCTGAAATACATGGTGGCTCCCTTCCATTTTAACCACAAATTAAAGATGCTGCCAAAATCAGTATGCAATTTAGAAAATGTCTGATTTGAATTCAGGGATATTACGTTGCATACTGGGGTGAGGGTGGAGTAATGATCCAGGATTCAAATTGATTAAATTTCCATGTCTTGGTATGAACACAATTGGAACCTGTTCACAAAGCAGTAACTCATGTTATTGAAAAGCTATTTTCTTTTAAAAGTCTGTTTGATATAATATATATATATATATTATATATAAAAATACAACTTTTCTGCACCGTCAATAAAGAAGCCATCAACAGCCTACTGCATGGATACAAGCTTCAATATCAATGACCTGTGCATTGGAATTTGAGAGTTTCATTGATTGGATGCAACTGGTGGTAGCATCCAATCACAATACAAGGAGCTGCCAGGCAGCAGCAGTGTGTTCACCAACAGCCAATCATATTGGTGCTTATGTCACTGTTAAAAATAGACAGGATACATATGGCAGTGACTGCAATGGAAAATAGTTTGAAATCCATTTAACCATCAGTTTATCAGAGATGTAGTTTACATTTTTTTGCCCTTGTTTGAAAGTCCTGTTGAGATCAAGAATACCTGTGATGTGACTATTATTATGTTAAAGCAGAGATTTCTTATTGTCACTGACAGGTTTCATTTTCATAAGTAGTGCAAAGTGTTTGACAGCAGTGAGATACACAGTAAGTTTACCCATGGATTAGCTGAAAGTGGTATTTTCTAAGTGGGGTAATCAATGCCATCAGTTTGAGAAGGCTGAGGTTCATTTTCTCTCTGTGCAGTTTTTTACATGTCGTATTTAACAGCTGTAGCCAAATAAATGAAAAGAAGAATGACTTAACCCTATCATACATATTAATTTACACCACCTCCATCGCTAGTATAAAGCTAGGCAGGCTTTATAAAGCCATGCAAATATGTATTGGTATTGCTTTTATTGATGAAATGTGTTTTAAAAGTCTTATATATTAGTTATATTAATTATTGAATTCCTCTTCACCATATCCTAATCATTAACCTGTCCTCCCTGTAAAAAGAAAAATATTACATTTGTACTATTAGGTTCTATTGTCTTACTGATATATTTTTTATATCCACTTGGGGCAGAGTTGTTGCAGGGGGACAGGTTAATGGTTACACTCAGGTGTACCAGCTGTATTTTGAGAGAAAAACATCCAGGATGTGATAACTCAAACAGAAATGATATACAAAGTGATTCTAAACAAGAAGAAGAATGCATTAGTTAAGGTAAATATTTCAGACCTGTATAACAGTGCTTTTTGAGAATACCCAGAACACTGCAGAACTGCATATTTTTAACTGTTTAGCAACCATGAATAAGACAGGCCTCCCTGTACAAGAAGTAATAATTCAAGTAACATTTAAATTTAAAAATAACATTTTCAATTTAGATTAGAAACCTCAGAACTGTCATCCACCGACCAGGAAACTCCATTGCAGGCCTCCTTTAAATAGAAAGGTTAGTCCACATTTAAACAGAAGAAACAGTTGAACAATAGTGATTACCTCCCTGGATATGAACCCTGGTCTTAGTTGACAAGGTGCTTGTTGCTGCATTGGTCAGACAAGCTTGCAAACTGTGGGGTTAAACCTTGCTAATTTCTAAACCACTCCACTCTACATTGTTGGAGTTTCCCACGTTCCCATCCCTGAGGCTGGAGGGGTTGTATGAAGTTAATGTCACACACCACTCCTTTGCAATGATCTCAGCTGCATTTCAACCAGCCTGCCTTTTGTAATGTGAATGCTGAGTGTGATCGATTTCAATGAAACAGCTCTCTACAGCTGCCTCTCTTCACAGATTGAACTCATTGATAAAATGTAGGTCTTAATTCGACTGCAGCTACATTAACATCACAAAACAGTGTTGAACAGACGTGTGCAATCAGACATCATCCTCTATAGATTTGCTCTCTGCATTGATTCCAATGAGCCTGTTCACTTGAAATGGTTGTGTGGGACTCAATAGAAGTAGTAATAGGATAGGATCCTGACCATATCTATGATTTATAATACTACAACAAGAGTAGAAGATCGTCCAGATACAGTTACAGCATTACGTCACAGTTTGTGCTTCTCAACACTGCAGTGTCCTGATGTAGGGGCACGTTTCTTCGGGTAAAGGCGATTGATGTCTGCAAAATTAATTAACCAACTCTAGAATATTCATTCTGTGTTCATTGGTTTTGTTCCAAAAGTGACGTCCTGTTTCTCTGCCGTGAATACGAGCCGTTGGAAAATGATGTTCTATTGCGGTCAAGAGTTCACCTCGATATTTGCATAACACATTTAGAACCCCAACCAGGACCAACCACTAGCTAAATTCAAGAGGGAGGTACTAAACTAGATGAAACAACTCAGTTTAAACTCCCTGCACCTGTGAGATGTGAAGATAGTGCTTTGTCCCGTAGTTTATACTGGCCCATTGAAAAGACCTGAACCCCTCTATAACCACAGCAAAAACACTTGCAAAACTAAACTAAATTAGTTGCTTTACACCCAGTTCAAGAATTCACCACACAGGTTTTAAGAATGAAAGAAAAATCCCTCCACTGTCTTTCCTGTGAGGCTTTCCTGGTTTCTGCTGCAGTGCAATGTACATTGTGACTGGTTTCTGCTGCAGTGCAATGTATATTGTGACTGGTTTATACTGTTAAAGCATAGAGCATTGTAAAGCCCAGAGAGGTACTGTATGGTAAAGCATATTACAACAACAATTACCTTGCAATTTTATTAGGGCACTTAACATGACAATTTCATCATAGTGAGAGGTTTATGTTGCTATGACCGAAATTGTGTTGGCTGAATAGCAAAATGATGGAGAATGCAATTTTTGAATATTTGTTTGATTCTATTAACCAGCGATTTTATTAAGTGTTTTTTATTTTTTATTTTATTGTAGTACTGTATAGAGGCTGTGAAAGCAGCGATCCAGGCTCTTCTCTGAGCTCCCTTACACATTCAGTAAATCCTGATGTGTAGAGAGGGATTAGATTATTTTCATGTAACCTATCCCAACTGGTCTCGGTTGAGGAAATGAGAAATGGAACGCTCTGCAGAACATTAGGGGATACAATTATCAACTCCAAAGCCTCGCTGCCTCTCTCTCTCTCTCTCTTTCTCTCTCTCTCTCTTTCTCTCTTGTTTTCCTTCCTTGAGGAGCAAGGAATTCCTCAACCCTGACCACCCCTGGGCTACTTGAGTATTTTGGAACACACAAATAAAGAGAAAGTGTCTTAACTGTAATGAGAGCTGATGGCCCTGACCTCATTTACACAAGTTCAGTACCTGGATTATGAGGTCATGGAGTGTTCAGAAAGATAACACTTCTAGACAGGCTATCGGAATTAATTATGCACCGCTCCCAAGCTTGCATTACTCGGTTACCTTAAAGGAAGCCTTTGGTATCTGCTGCATTCAGCCCCAAGCTCTGTTCATCCTGTTACCCACTCTCTTAGACCGGAACCACGTGGTCAGTCACACACTAGATGGCCCCCTCTCCTTGTCTTTGCATCAGTGCCAGGGTTTTGGAAAGGATTCAAGCTAAATTAGTGTTTTCGGTTACTTTCCAAAATGCTTGAACGTTTTTTTGTTTTTTTTCTGTCAAAATATGTATAGTAGTAACTCAACAGTACTTGCACACTTAAGTTGTACCTCCTTTCCATTGCTGTCTTCCACAACGAAATTCCTATGGTCACAGGCACATTCTTCTGGGGTTTTTGTTTGTAGGCATTTTTGTACATTTCATCGCAATTCTGTTTTAAATCTGTATCTTAACTGTAATACAGCTTGAAATCCCGCTAGCAAGCCTCCATCCTGATTTGTAATCTCGTTTTATATCTCGCAACCGAAGTCTCCAATAGAAATGTAGGAATGTGCTGTCACTCAGTAGTTGGAGCGGGTTTAAAGTATTCAGAATGAATCAATGATAGATGCAAGGCAGGAAGGCGGGACATTGCCCAGCAGCACTGAGAAATGTATTTATTATTATTTTTGTAGTAGGTTTTATTTTTTAATGGGAATAGGGTAAAGTCAACATGAATTGATTAACCATTTCCACAGTTTTTCCGGTGTTTATTGGCTATCCACTAATTTCATATTTTTTGTATCGGGGGGGTGTTTTATCGGGTTTTATCGGTTAAAACTGAAAATCAGAAGCTTTAAGTATAATTAACTTTCTGGTTTTGCAGTGCCTAAGTTAACCAGTAGGGGTCATGTTTTTTGGGTATTTGGTGTGTTTATATTTTTAACAGCATCTGGTTTGCTGTGATTCTGAAGGATTGTGCTGTAGGATATGAGTAACTTCCCTTATCAAATTAGTAAAAGCATAGCAAAGTATAATAGCATAGTGAAAGCATTGTAAAGCTTATGTCAGTATCATAAAGCCCAGAGAGGTATGGTAAAGCATGTTAAGAAAAACATGGCAAACCATTTGGTAACTGCATAGTTTCACCATGGGGAAAAGCATGAGAAAACTGCCAGGTGGTTTGCTAAGGGTAGCTATACTATTCTAATTCTTTGTACTGAAGGAATTTAATACAGAACTGTGTTTAGGTTTGGACGGGTTGATAGGCAGCAATGGGGAGCTGTTCTGGCCATGCGATTAGGAGCTTGGTGCGGTGAAGTGATAATCCGACACACAATGCATTTTTAAACTGTTTTTGTTGTTTTTACAAGAAAGTATGAATTAGACCATATGATCTTGCAAATTTACTGTGCTGGCACATAGACAACACATGTATAGATCTTTAAATGTACAGTACTAATTTAGGTAAGATTTTGGGATATTGATATTGTGATATTGTTTGCATTTGAAGTCAATTAAACATGGACACCAAGGGGTCAAAACCCCACAGTTGTTTTACATTTATGTATATGTCCAACTATCTCTGTTCACATTTGTATCTGTTTTTTATCTTCTAGAAGTTCTCTTTGCAATTAAGTACTTTGTCTATTTTCCCCCTGGGAAATTGAGCGGATAAAAGCTTTGGGAAGATGTTATCTAACTTTGACACTGCTGTAATGATATAATAACAAACAACTCCTAGATGGGCACATGCCTGGAGTTAAATGAGTTAAATGTCTTGGTGCTTATCTTGGGAGAGCTGAGTCCAATATCAGCATGAAGTTTTAACACCTTCTCTCATGTAATGGAAATCACTAGATATTCTGCCATTGTGTGTTTTACAGTTATGACTAAAACCTTATAAAAGTTTACCACATTAAATTTGCACAGTAATTTAGCAGTTTTCCCATGGTTATACTATGCATTTACCATAGTTTACCATGTTTTTATTATGCTTTACCACATCTATCTGGTCTTTACCATGCTTACCTATGCTTTCACTATGCTTTTACTATAGGAACCTTATAAGTACTGGAGCAGTGTCTGAGGGCTGAGTAATGAGGGTTCCATGGCAGTCAGTGGATTGGTTTTGTAATGAATCACAAACGTGTTCTCCAGATCCTTGATGCACAATCACAATTTTGAAACAGCCCATCCTTTGGGTAGATTGAAAAATAAAGATCCTGCTGCAAATAAATTAAGTAGAAAGTTCATGTAGAATAAACAAAAATGTTCTACTTACTGTTGCTGCCAATTTACTGCCCTCTAGTCATAGTGTCTCCTACAAAATGCTTCTCTAATGACCCTGGAGCAGTGTAGAGATCCAAAACGTGCGCCAGGTACTTATTGTACATACATATTTCTTTTTATTTTCAGATCTTTTATACATATTTATTGCTGATCTAAATAATTCCCATGTACTTGGATGAATCTAGACATTTTTGCTTTCTACTTTGCTCTTATCTGTGGTAGTGTCCATTGAAGTTTATCTAGTTCCATTTCATACACTACATAAATCAAAAGCCGTAGTGTATCGTAACATATTGTGTGACAACAGAGTGATCTGATTGGTTGTGATGGTGTATAATACCATACAAAGATTAATTGTCCGAATTTAGCATTATATACGATATAGAGCATCAAATGCACCGTATCTCACAGATGTTGCTGATTTGAACATTCATGTTTAAAAGATTGAGCCTCAGTTGACGCAGTTTCAAGCCATGAGAGCTGTCTAACTTCGAACAAGGTAATATGCCGTGTTCATGGGAACAGTGATAGGGAGACCCGTGAGTTAACAAGACATCCAAAAACAGCTTTGTATAATGGGGTAACACTGTGGAAGGACATGTGGAGAGCAGCTATTACTGCCAGATTGGGCAAACCTAAGAAAATCACTACGATGGTGACGAGAACTGAACTGAACTATCAATCAAGCAGGTGCACTGTGTGAAGAATGCAGTCAAATACTGCGCAAGACATTCAGCAATCTTGTAGAGGGATTACCCCAACAGCCTTTAACAGCTGGAGCGTCTTTGCAAGTGCCAGCTTCCTTTTATACTCTTTGGTTGATTGGCTTATGTTACGTATGTCTGTGGCTGGCAACTAGAAATAAAGAGTGAATTCTGAACTCCAGGCCTTCAACACAAAAAAAGGATTTGAAAGCCTTTTTTTATTCCTAACAGTGTGATGTAGAGATAATACTGTCTGGTCATTCGGGGGTTAAGCCAGTTATTCTCCACGGTACGTTAATGAGACAGGACCCCTGGGGGTGTGGGCACCGCGCTGAGTGTGCTAAAAGAGTATAATTACAATAGCAGATAGAGCACAATAACAAACACACCCTGCAGCTCCAGACCTAAATACTTGCAGACAATGCATTCCGTCAGATACAATGGGAGACCAGAGAGCACCGTTGCGCCAGCCAAAACTTTGGTTTACCAGTTTATTGTTTACTCAGTGGCCCGCGCATTCCTGAGGGAGACATTCTGTCTTAAGTTCACATTCGTTAGCTGCCAGCCAGCCTGCTATGCCTTCTGGATTCCATAGTGCCCCTGTAGGTCTTGGAAAGCATTGCAGTATAGTGGTCTGTTTTCCAGTAAAAACCAGTAAGTGCATAGTTAAGTTACCCTTTCACTGTTGCATTGTGTTAATGTCTGTCCACATCAATGATACAGACCACAGGCTTTGACATAGTGTATTTTTCTCTCAATAAAGTTCCATAAAGGTGGGGGCCAGCACAAATTAACCATTTCACTGCCACATTGTTTCAACCTCTGGATCAGTTTTACATCTTCATTTTACTTTATCCATACAAACAATTCCATATCCCTGAGGGATTTCTTGTTTATGTTCACAAAAAGTCAAATTTCTAGTTCAAAGTCTTTGTATGAATAAAAAACAATTTGATATCGATGACTATTGTTGGGTCATTTAAAATCAGTCTATGAAAGTTTGTGAGTATGTAGCTAAATTTTAGTCCTAAAAAACAACTTTGGAAAACTTACAGCTGTGTGAAATAGGGCAGTTGTTTAAAACATGTCTAAATCATGATGCAAATGGTTGTATCTTCATTGAATTTGAACTGTATCTCAGGTTCCAGTGTCTGTGTCTCTGTCTGTGCAGGAGAAGCGGCGGCTTGCAATTCAGAATGCAGCCTCACAGTGGGAGAGTCTAATTCAGAAGCACAGCAGCACTGGAAAGAGCTGTCTGGAGCTCCCTGCTCAGAATGGCAGTAAGGAGCAGGTCAGTCCTGTCAATGGGACTCCCACTGAACTCTTCACAGAGGAGCCCAGGTAACACACTGCAGACACTCACCACCATGTTATTAACATCACGCAAGCAAGGCAGCGTTTCCCAATGTTATAAAAACTGTTATGATCAATCATGGTAAACCATGGGACATGCTATAATTAAGTATGGGAAAAGCTTACTATAAATCAAATATGATACTGTTAGTACTTTATGATACACAGATCCATTCCAAAGTGGTTGTTAATCAGCTACAGAATATTAATTTCCCTTATAAAAGTTGACCACAATACATTTGCATAGTAATGTTGCGGTTTTTCCATGCTTTTTCCATGGTCCATGGTATCTACTATATCTCTCTGTGGTTTACAAGGCATATCTATGCTTTACCCAGCTTCCACTATGCTTTATTAAACTTTTACTATGGCGAACTTTTCTAAGGGTTGTCTGTATCAACAAAAAAAAACACATGAACAGAGCCTTACACAAACTTTTGTAAGGTTTGATTTCTTCTTAAAAATAATCAGACAGTCTTCTTCAGGTAAGTTCAATCAAAAGAGCTTTATTCAGGAACCAATAGATCAAAGGTAGTACAGGATACAGCAGCAACAGCAGTGGAACTGCGAGTAAACTCACAGGTCTCACAAGATGGGATATGAGCAGCAGAAGTGCAAGTAAACCTAGAGGTCTTGACAGGTGGAACCCAAGCAACGAGAGACCCGTTAGAAGCATTAATATACTTAATGAAGAGCCTATATCATCATGCAATTCTTTTCTGGGGGGCCTGGGTTTGAATCTGTCTCTCTCCACAAGTGAGTTTGCAGGTTTAAACCCAAATCCCAGCTTGGATGTTTCAGGTTCATCACGCTGTACCTGAAGTCCAGCCTTTGTAACACCTGAATGACACACATATGTTAGATGACTGAATAATACAAGGGGGTGTAGTATTCAAAGCCAGCACTGTGTCTAAAGTGATTTCTAATCTGTTGTAAATGGAATCTGCACCAAGAGACAGGGTTTAGTGTGTCTTTCTTACCTCTCCCCTTCTCCTCCTCTCGCCTCACAGGAGGTTGAGTCCAGCCGGCAGTGCAGAGAGGTTACCTGGGGGCAGAGAGGGCAGCGAGAGACGGCCCCGAGCCCCAAGCAGACCCAGCAGCCCCCGGGATGCCAGGTAACAGCACTTGTTTAGACACTTTGTTATCCCCCGTGAGGGATGCGCTCTAGCCTATCAAACATTATCATAGTCCTCAAAATCCATTCAGAATTCACAGACTTGAGCTGCTTCGCCTCATTGTAGTGCAACAGCCTCTACTGGTCAGCCGCTGGATAAGGCAAGTAAGAGACTAGTTAAGCTGCCCTCCGGGACTTAAAACATGTGCAGCTTGGGCTCTGTGTGAAAAGAGGAAATTGACAGCAGAAATGGAGGTTGTCCGTTGATATTCAGCATTTCAAATTGGGGAGAAAATTGAGTGAATATCTTATTGAGAATTTAAAAAAATCAAGATCTGCAAATTCCCTATGGTTATTTGTTGTACAGTATCATCCAAGTTTCAAGTCCCAACAGCAGATATTCTCAAGATGCAGTGACAACCAGCAACTACTCTCTCCAGAAAGTATTTTATGCTGGAAAACTGTTTTACATTAGTTGTTGCTAGTACTGATTTATACTTGCCAACATTTTTAAACTGTTCAGCGGGGCCTTTCGTACCAGAGGGTGGGGTGGGGGTGTCATACACATCATACACATGGGAGGGTCATTCGCAAAAAATACACATTAACATATAATAGACGTACCCCCAAATCAACACCACACGACCATCATGACAGTAAAAATACACATAATGAAGCGTTCTTACCTTTGTAAAAGTTAGTGATCAGCAGATGTGTCAGTCGCACGAAGAGCACAGCGTGTGGTTTTCACTAACTCTTACTGTGCAGAATGATTTTTCTATGGGTAAATATCAGGACTTTCTTCCTATGCATCGGGACGCGGGGCATTTGCTAGGAAATCGGGACTGTCCCAACCATATAGGAACTGTTGGCATGTATGGTGATTTCCATCTTTCTGACTTTTTTACTTTGGCTTGGCTTTTAACCTTTTTTTTGTTTCTAATGTTTAGGTAGGCCTGAGTATGACAGCATAAGGACATTCCTTAGCTCTTAGTTTTTAAGAGTGGCTCTTGATTTTTTTTATTTACATTCCTTGTAGAAGATATAAGTATGTTACTGACACTGTACCAAGACTGTAGCCTCATTTACAAGGCTATATGACCAACAACAGGCAGTTAGAAGCACAAAAATACTCACGTAAGCAAGCAAACAATATTATTATTTTACTATTTGGTACCTAATGCCTAAAGCAAACCTCTTGGAATTATACAGGCAAGCAAATGAGTGATCGCAACCCATTGCAGTTTCAGCAGGGCTGCCATTGCAGTACTATATGTCATATCACTGCCAGGGGCCCGGTCACTGTTATGGATTACTGTTGCAGTGTAAATTGAATTCCTGTTCCACATCCAGTTTCTGTTGGGAGAGCTAATCGTATTTCTGTTCCAGTAGCACTGCCATTGCAGTATTACATCACTGTGGAAAGGAATAGTTCATCCCAGCACTGCTGCCACTGTTACTGTGTAGCTCTGCACTATCCCACACAGGATTTCCAGGGGAGCTGTTTGTTGGGAGTGTTGCCGTGGTGATAATGTCTCAGTCTCTCCAGTCTTGTGCAGAGCAGATTTGCAGCAATATTGTTTTAACATAATCGTGATTTTTTAAATAGTTGTATTTACACGTCATGGATCATGAATCTGCTAGAAATACATTTGTTAAGTTTTACTTGGGTGCGTTTGGCAGGAGAAAGTAGAAGAGCTCATATGAGCAAACATGGATCCCTTTTTAACAATGACACCCGGTACTACACTTGGTAAAATAAAGCTAATAAAATGTTTGCTTGCCTCGCTTCCAAGAAATCTGTTACTGATTCACTTCCTACTGTAGGTCATTTCACCTCAGCAGTGTCTTTAGGGTCAAAGCATCTGGTTAGTTACTGCTAGGACAGAAGGTTCTGAAGGGGTGGAATAAATTCACTGTCCATGAAAGTACAAGACTATCTGAAACCATGCCTGCAAAAAGAGATTTCTTTAACCTAGTGTAATACCAGATATCATGAGGTGAGAAGGGGGCAGGGTTCAGGCACATTGGCAGGGATGGATTGTCTGTGTGTGTGTGTGTGTGTGTGTGTGATTCGGTGGCTGGGGTGCCTGTATTTGTTTTTGGATGGCTGGGTTGCCATTGCCATGCCTGTTCCGTAGATACAGCACACAGATTGCATCAGCCTTCTGCTCTCTTGAAATGCACTAAAAAGCTGTTCCTGGTCTGTGTTTATTTTCAGAATGGTAGAAAATGAAATGCTGTGAGCTGCCATGACTGATCTCAATAGGGCACAGCTTCCCACGCTACAGCCAGAACTCTCCATTGCATTCCAATACAAACTTCCTCCCTCTGCAGCTCTGCACGCATCTGCAATATCCAAGATAAGAAAGTAATGTTACAGCCCAGTTTCATGTTACTTATTCTATTATACTGACATTACAGTGCCAACATAGCAGGGTCATATTGAACATGGGTGGATTCATATTTTGGACACCCACCAGTCTTCTAAGTGGGGGCTGAAAACTGGCATCTGTCGCTGTCATTCCAGCTCCTGTGGACCAAGAGGAGTTACGTCAACGACTTGCGCCAATTATTTAGATTTTGTTGGATAGCCCTGCCTTGAAACAATCTTTAAATTGATACGAAGGTTATTTGTCAAAAGCTGTTTTTGCTAACTTCAGACACATTCTCACTATGTGGGGCATATTTTCACAGCTCCTCTTTTGCATGCAAAGTAGAATTTGCTCCACTTGGGCTGGATTGATCCATAAAGTCCATGCATCTTTGACCGGTAAGTTTTCAAGCAACTCGTTTCAGGGTACATTTTGAAGCAATTTTCATAAAACAGCTCAAATCAAGCTTGTTTAGGTGTTGTAGCTGGAACTTACCACAAAGTGAAAATTGCTTCAAAATACCACTAAAACAAGGTGCTTCATATTTTGCCAGAACAAGTTGCCCAAAAGTTGCCTGATGTTTTTTTACATTAAAGTTTAAAACATGATATCTGTTACTAAGGGTAAAGACATTTTCTATGCCTTATTCACAAGAAGTACAGTACTGTGCAAAAGTTTTAGGCAGGTGTGAAAAAATGCTGTAAAGTAAGAATGCTTTCAAAAATAGACATGTTAATAGATTATATTTATCAATTAACTAAATGCAAAGTGAGTGAACAGAAGAAAAATCTAAATCAAATCCATATTTTGTGTGACAACCCTTTGCCTTCAAAACAGCATCAATTCTTCTAGGTACACTTGCACAAAGTCAGGGATTTTGTAGGCATATAGTCAGGTGTATGATTAAACAATTATACCAAACAGGTGCTAATGATCATCAATTCAATATGTAGGTTGAAACACAATCATTAACTGAAACAGAAACAGCTGTGTAGGAGGAATAAAACTGGGTGAGGAACAGCCAAACTCAGCTAACAAGGTGAGGTTGCTGAAGACAGTTACTGTCAAAAGTCATACACCATGGCAAGACTGAGCACAGCAACAAGACACAAGGTAGTTATACTGCATCAGCAAGGTCTCTCCCAGGCAGAAATTTCAAGGCAAACAGGGTTTCCAGATGTGCTGTCCAAGCTCTTTTGAAGAAGCACAAAGAAACGGCAGCGTTGAGGACCGTAGGCGCAGTGGTCGGCCAAGGAAACTTACTGCAGCAGATGAAAGACACATCATGCTTACTTCCCTTCGCAATCGGAAGATGTCCAGCAGTGCCATCAGCTCAGAATTGGCAGAAAACAGTGGGACCCTGGTACACCCATCTACTGTCGGAGAAGTCTGGTCAGAAGTGGCCTTCATGGAAGACTTGCGGCCAAAAGCCATACCTCCGGCGTGGAAACAAGGCCAGCGACTCAACTATGCACGAAAACACAGGAACTGGGGTGCAGAAAAGCGGCAGCAGGTGCTCTGGACTGATGAGTCAAAATTTGAAATATTTGGCTGTAGCAGAAGGCAGTTTGTTCGCCAAAGGGCTGGAGAGCGCATACACGAATGAGTGTCTGCAGGCAACAGTGAAGCATGGTGGAGGTTCCTTGCAAGTTTGGGGCTGCATTTCTTCAAATGGAGTTGGGGATTTGGTCAGAATTAATGGTCTCCTCAATGCTGAGAAGTACAGGCAGATACTTATCCATCATGCAATACCATCAGGGAGGCATCTGATTGGCCCCAAATTTATTCTGCAGCATGACAACGACCCCAAACATACAGCGAAAGTCATTAAGAACTATCTTCAGCGTAAAGAAGAACAAGGAGTCCTGGAAGTGATGGTATGGCCCCCACAGAGCCCTGATCTCAACATCATCGAGTCTGTCTGGGATTACATGAAGAGAGAGAAGCAACTGAGGCTGCCTAAATCCACAGAAGAACTGTGGTTAGTTCTCCAAGATGTTTGGGCCAACCTACCTGCCGAGTTCCTTCAAAAAGGGTGGTCACACCAAATATGGATTTGATTTAGATTTTTCTTCTGTTCACTCACTTTGCATTTAGTTAATTGATAAATATAATCTATTAACATGTCTATTTTTGAAAGCATTCTTACTTTACAGCATTTTTTCACACCTGCCTAAAACTTTTGCACAGTACTGTATGTTATACTTGCACTTCCTGAGTCATTTCATGTCAGCGGTGTCTGAACGCATGTTAGTTAAGAAGGAAAGAAACTTGTTTGTTATTGACAGGAAAGAAGCCAGTGAAGGGGTGGGGACAGTTTTGCCCTCCAGGTTAAATAACAAAGCAAGTTCAACACTATCTGAAAGCATTGGTATCAAACAGAGTTTTCTTTAACCAAGTATTGTACCTGATACCAGGTTTTAAAATAAAAATAACACGTTTCTTCTAAAAATTGACTTTTGAGACATAACGAATGGCAGTGCAGAACAGGAAGGATTTATGAAAATATTTTGTTTGCAACAGTCATATTTTTTATTAATTATAGATCATGAGATGAAAAAAAGTCCTAAACATAAGTTGTAGCACATTACCTGTTTTTGTACGCTAAGCTTGTCCTGACTAATATTAAGCTTCACACAAAGCTGTTTTTTTTTTTTTAACGGATTAACAATGTAAAGTGAACTGTCTTTAAATTAGGTCCAGTATACTATGAAAAAAATGTTGTATCCGACCTGTAGTAAGCTATACACATGTGTACTTCAATTAGCTCAAGTAACACATTGTAGTTACCCTGCACAACTTTGTCTCACCCTAAAATTAAACGACGCGTCCAATACAAAATGAATAGTTCTTAATTAGAATAATACATTTCAGTACTTCAAAATACAATAGAATCCAAATTGAGCACAGTAAAACAAGACTTTTCATTTATAGCAATTAATCATGTTTCCAAGTTTGTTGTTACAGTGTGTAACATCATGTACTGTACTACATCAATGCCAGCTTTTACAAAGGGGGCCTGATCCCAAACTAAAAAACCTCTAACAGTCACCTTTGATTACATTCTGGAGGAGAGAAGCATTACAACTGCTGTAGCTTTTAAGGAAATGATGCCTGATTTACAGGGTCATTGTTATAAGTCGCGAAGAGGGAGAGAGAGCAGTCGCTGAAATGCTGTTGAACAAGGAAATGTGTTTAATTCATTACAGCAGGTACTACATCCCACCTCATATATCAGCCTTGTCTTTGTTTAAAAACCTTTGAAGAATAAGGGAGGTAGAGCATTCCTTTCACCACTCGCTGAAGAAATTCCTTTTGCATTATGCTGTCATAAAGTTTCCATTTCTTCTCATTTACACATTAGATTAATTGATATTGACCGTTGTTTGTGCATTGCGTTCATAAGCATAAACAATATTGTTGTTTATGAAAAACGAAAAAGCCAATCTTACTTAAAAATCTATACCGTAAATTGGAGTTTCATTGGACGGCTACATTTAGACACTTTTTTTTGTATAATCCTTTGTACTCTTTTGGGACTGAATCTGTGATTTATTTACAAGTATGTATTAGAGTGTACAAAAATCAATCGGTTCACCTATCTGCCATGTTGTTGTATTTTTTTCTAATATATGCAGTTTTCTTCTGTAAAATGAAAACATTGGCCCACAAGGGAAGTTTTAAAATACATAAAATGCTTGTGAAAACAAATATTCTCAACATTTTAGCAACTGCTTGTGAGTTGCAACAGTTGGGAACTAGAAGTGCAAGATACTCAGCAGGTTTTTGTAAGTGGTGCACATGTTTGCAGCAATTAGATTCGTTCACGAATGTAGACAACCATGGATTGGCTTTCTTGGACTCAATTAACCAGCTTTTCAAACCAGCATGACCAATGAAAAATGTGCCTGCAATTTGAAAGCGTGATTACTGACGCTTTGTGCTGAGAGTAACAGGAGCGGGAGCACAGGGAGGGTTGGGACTGTAAACAGGTATGTACATGTGGCAAAGTGGCTTGCAGTGCGCAGGTGTAGAGGTGATGCAGTGCTCAAACATCGACAACAAACAGTGTTCACGGTCCAAACAGTTCTTTAATTGTTTTCACGGTTTGACACTGTTAAATAATAATGCTGGTGACTACACAGCAATGTGTAGTTGCACAGCTAAGCAAAACCGGGTTTCAGTCCTGAAATAATAATACGTGAATACAGGCATGGCTCCGCGTCCTTTCTCGCGGTGCTCCAGTGCTGGTGATAAATACACAGTTATTTTGTGACTAGTGCAGTATTTGGAATCCAGGTTTTAATGCTGGCTGGAACAGCGACATCTCCCGGTTATTAGCCAGCTACTAAATTCAAATAAAGAGTGATTAACAAAACAAATACAAAACACTCACGGTTACTTTCGGTTTTGCTCGTCCTTTACAGGTCTTTCCGTAATCACGTATCCTCCAATCTGTGACTGACACATCGCCTACCGCAGTAAGGCGATGACTTCTGGTATTGTGGCTCCGCCCCCTTCCTGGATGACTGACTTCCAACTGACCCTGGAATGAACTGTCAAACTATTCAGTCCGGGGCACACTGTTCCCTTTACACAACGCCCTCACAGGTCGGGAGGGAGATTGTTGACTAGGATTCATTTGCTCTGTCACAGTACAGTATAAGGTTATATTCTTGTTGTCCACCACAAATATATTAAAAAAGTGCTTGGCTAAAAGAGCTAAGCCTGCTTATACAACAGCGTGCAGGATCAGGGATCAGTATGAACATGGTGCGGATACAGGAATTCGTCTGATTGTGATCCGGGTGCATGTGATTCTCTGCCATTACAGATTTTGACCCCTGCATGTGAGATAATGTTACAATTTTGGGATTTTTCAGTTGCCTATAATAATAGTTACAGCAACGTACAGTAATACCAGTGTAAAAGTACAGCCACAGCAATTCTGCACCAAAAAGCTATAGGTGAAATAAGGAGTCAGACTGAAAAACAGTAAATGAGTTGTGTAAAAAAAATAATTGCGAGGAGGAATGCCATAAATTGGGCATTATTTAACAACAACACAGGAGAGGGTCTTGTTTTTTCATTTAAAAGGTTAAAACCGTCGATCCACACACTTGTGTCTCCCTCAATAGTTAATTTAGTTGATTTCCATTTGATTGGATTTCCGATCTTCTGTAACTATTCTATAGCTTCTTCAAACCTGCCACCTGTAAGCATTTTGGGCAACAGCGAAAAGGCCTATAACTGCTTGCCTGGCTCCATGGTTAGGATGAGATAACTATTAAATCAAGTTATAATGTACAGATAAATGTACTGTACTCTACCGGTATAACATTAATTTCTAGTTACATCAAGTTACAGACAGGTGTACAGTATATGCACTATAGGAGTTTAAGCTGTGGAAACATTGCCAGACAAAGAGAGTGTGTAGCCTAGAATCAGGTTACTGGCAGCTCGCTGGCACCTTTGTTTGCAGTTGATTTATGTCACTGGCAGCTCGGTATGTACAAGGTGTGAGATGTTCCAGAGATTAACACTGGCTTTCAGCATGAGGCGCCTGTCTCCCGCTCTCCGGGATGGATTAGAGCCATAAGATTTTCTCAAGATGTGTAAAGATAACCACAGCAAGCAAAGCACACATGTTGCCTCAGGCTACCTAAATTATTAAGTGTCTGTTCGTCTGGTTGATCATGTGTTAAACAGTCATTTACACTGTGTTCTTTGGCGTGAAACAGAACCTCTCTGAACGTGAAACAATTCACCTCCCCATGAATTGTTTGGATCTGACCTCAGTGCTTCGAAAGCTGATACCATAAAGAACTAATACACATTGGCAATCCATTGCAGTACCATGGCAGCACAGTAGTATCAGGTGTGCAACGTTTGTTTCATAGCCATTGTGTTGCCATTGCTGGTATTGCTATGGTGTGCAAAATGTTCTGCTTCAGTAAAATGTTACAGAGCACCTGGCAAAGTTTATAAGAAGCACATTACATTACCTTTGCTGTGTCCCTTATTGTCTGTATCACAGCGTTATATTTTTAAACGTATGAATGA
Organism: Acipenser oxyrinchus oxyrinchus; assembly: GCA_030684275.1. Classification (NCBI taxonomy): domain Eukaryota; kingdom Metazoa; phylum Chordata; class Actinopteri; order Acipenseriformes; family Acipenseridae; genus Acipenser; species Acipenser oxyrinchus. Next base: position 11,650,765 of record CM060265.1, on the reverse strand, counting down.
CTCTTTAGAAATGTTTTAATCACACATCATGGGTCATAAATCAATTGGGCAATACATTTCTCAACATTTACTCAGGAATGTTCGCCAGGAGAAAAATAATCTCTTCTAAGGATCGCAGTGTATCCAGATCACACTCCCTCCTGCAACAGTGCTGGTTTTCTGTTCCCACGTTAGCCACTCATTTCAATCAGAGCACCAGCAGTGTTGCAGGAAGGAGCATGAACTGGATGCACTGTGATGTTGAGAAGAAAAATGATGTTTCTCCTGGCGAACGTTCCCGACTAAACTTTGAAAAAAGTAATCCCAATTATTTACCTACTGCATGATGTGTGAATAAAAAAAATCTAAACAAATCAGGAATATGTTAAAAAAAAAAAAAATTGATGGGAAACTCATAAGAGAAAGATCTGTGTGATATTTAAACCTCTATATGCAATGTAAAAATATCTAAATATAGACATGCTTTATATATGTTCTGGAATTATCATACTACTTTTATTTCAATATACTAAAATAAAGTCAATGGATTTATGTGTTCCGTCTATCAATAATGTCTTTCAAATATAACTATCAAAACAATGCTTTGAACATCCTTTCATGATTTATTATCCCCAGCAAAAGGGATATAGTGGAGGCACCCATTCATACTTTAGTTTCATATATGCCCAGAGGTATAGGATAGCAGATTACAGATGATAAATGATGTCAAGTATAAGATAGCAGATTACAGATGATAACTGGTGTTTGTGCAAATATAAGAGTACGCCAGATATTACTTGAATCAGCTGTCCTATTTTTTAAATTGAATTTAATTTGGTTTATTTCAAGTATCCTGCCCTCTTAACCAGAAACCTGGCGACCGGAAGAGATTCTTGATGTATGTGTCATACAGTGTAGGTGTCCCAGGAATACAGTGGCAATGCAAGTTCACACAAAACAAATTGTTAGTAAATTGGAGAAGATGATACATGAAGAAGCCCAAGGGTGAACAAATACTACATTTTATGACGTGGTTCATCTCTATGATTAGATCAAGTTGCAGTGCTTAGTAGGTGTGTGCCGATTTCTGAGTAACTTTTAAGTTGTTAGCTATTATTTAAATGGAGTAAAACATGTGTTCCCTCAGTAGAATTATTGAGTACCAATCATTAACAAGCTGGCGGATTATTTTATTTCACTTTGCTTGTTATTATTATTATTATTATTATTATTATTATTATTATTATTATTATTATTATTATTATTATTATTATTTGTTTATTTAGCAGACACCATTATCCAAGGCGACTTACAGAGACTAGGGTGTGTGAATTATGCATCAGCTGCAGAGTCACTTACAACTACGTCTCACCCGAAAGACGGAGAACAAGGAGGTTAAGTGACTTGCTCAGGGTCACACAATGAGTCAGTGGCTGAGGTGGGATTTGAACCGGGGACCTCCTGGTTACAAGCCCTTTTCTTACCTTTAAAATGTATCATCTGTCATGAAAATTCAGGGTGTTTAATTATTTAACCCCTCATTCCCATACATTTGACCAAAGGGGTATGGTACTCTCAAATTACCTGGCAAATCCAACCCCAATACTTCAAAGGTTCAAATATAAAACGTGTATCTATAACATAGCAGGGTATTAGATACAGAATAGCTAGGTGAATACATGAGTGATTCAGTTATGCAGTTCACAAAGTTACAGAATCTAATCAATCAGTGAAAATAAGGAATCAGACAGACGGTTCAATCAAAGAAAGAATTAGCTTACCATCTTGGAGCACTATGGTAATGTTATGTTATTATTTGTTTATTTAGCAAACACCATTATCCAAGGCGACTTACAGAGACTAGGTTGTGTGAACTATGCAGAGTCACTCACAACTACATCTCACCCGAAAGACGGAGCACAAGGAGGTTAAGTGACTTGCTCAGGGTCACACAATGAGTCAGTGGCTGAGGTGGGATTTGAACCAGGGACCTCCTGGTTACAAGCCCTTTTCTTTAACCACTGGACCACACAGCCTATTCAAACCAGTTCCTTGGAAGTTGGTTGAAGATTAGGTCATTTAACAGTGGCGCAAGGAGCAGTGGTGAGGTTGTCTGAGCACCTCTCTATCTCCAGCAGGAGTCTGTGAGTGTTATTGTATTCAAAGATGCAAGCTAGCAGCTTGTACTCAAATCTACAGTTGGTCTAAGACAGGGCAGAGGCGATGAAATACAAAAGGGAGAGAAAGTTTTGTCGGTTCCAGTCCAGTTTCACTGGCCCTTGTGACTTTGCATCTTCCTGTGAAAACAAAGTCTCAAACTCATTCTCTCTTGGGTTAATTATTCCAAAGAACCCTCCTTTAATTAAAGCTTGGCATCAGTGCTCTCCACTTTGTTAATAAAAGTAAACTTGACAAAGAAATACATATCCCAGTTTGCACAGCGGTAGCTCTTACGTTAGGTCTAATGAAAGGTCAAGCGTATGTGACGAATCAGTTGCATTTGATCAATTTGATGATGCTGATATTTCTAATTTTCAAATTACAATTGTGGGATTTTGTGTTTATTCAACATCTGCTATGAAACTTTTGAATTATAGTTTTTAACATATCTGTTTAAACATGCAGTATGCAGAGAGGTAAAATACCCCAAAGGAAACAAAGCTAACCAATTATACCTTTATAGGGAAGACAGTGTTCTTTATCTTGTGTGAATACCACAGACAGGGCTTCTTTGTAAAGGTGCATGCAAAGAGGCTACTAAGAAGACATTGAGGCTCTCCAATTCTCCACCACAAGAAAGGTCCTGTTTGGAATCAGGAGCTTCCCTGCAGAAATCATAGCTCATAGCTCATAGCCACAGATCATAGCCTTCTGTTTAGAGCTATTTCAGCTCAACAGAGTGCTCACGATAGTGACATTCCAGAAACTTCTGGGCTTGATGGCAGCAGCTTCTCAGACCCTACCTTTGGGTCTCATGTGCATGCAAACCTCTGTCTGGTTCAACAGCAAGGTTTTTTAGCCTGCGTTGAACCGCGACCGCCTATTGGCAGCGTCTCTCCACTGTGTAAAGGCACTCTCTTGGTGGAAACAGCTTGCCCATCTATGCCTCGATGTAGTGCTGGGCAATCTCACCAGAAGGGAGGTCGTCACCACAGACCGGTCAAGGGGTGTGCAAGGTGTGTGAATCCCCCATTGGCAGGGTCTCCACATAAATGTTTTGGCGCTGCAGGCAGTTTACCTGGCCTTGCAGAATTTTTTGCAGGAGGTTCAAGGGAGACATGTGCTTGTCCGTACAGACAACACAACAGTGGTGGTGTACATAAACCACCAGGGCAGCCTCAGGTCTCCTTGTCTCCATCACGTGGCCTGCAAGCTTTTGCTTGGGGCACACGAGAACCTCCTCTCACTGTGGGCAGTACACCTGCCCCATGTGACAAACTGGGTGGCGGACCTCCTCTCAATGAGAGTTCCCAGGGCCTCAGAGTGGAGGCTTCACCCTGAGGTGAAGAGTCAATATCTACTTTTTTTTCTTTTGTTGCTCTCAATACCAGCACCAGCTATGGTAAAGGAATACTGCAGCTACCAGTCTCCGCTCTAACCGAGGAGTTTAAGTGCACCAAGGTCAGACTGGAAATGATATTAGTAGAGTCATGCAACAAATGCGTAAGGGACGCAGCACCTGTGTTGAAAACTGGAAGAAAGTGGGTGGTAAAGAAAGCTGTGGAGGATACAAAGGCTGCCCATCGAATTGGTGATATCATGGGGCAAGTTCAGCATGGAAGAGGGGGTCTTGGTCTCAGTTCAGCTCCTCCTACATGGCACAAGGCAGCCCCAGCTCAACGGAGGAAGCTGGTAGTCAACGAGGTGCAAAAGCAGGAGGAGAGGATGAGGTGTATAAAGGCCATTTCCCAGGCCAAGCAGGGAGAATGGATGAGATGGGAGAGTGTGGAACAACTCAAATTTGGCGGGCAAGACCTATGAACAGTGGAACGAGCAGGATCAGTTTCCTCATCAGGTCAACATATGATGTTCTCCCATCACCACAGATCCTAAACCTCTGGGTAGGAGAGGATCACTCATGTCCTTTGTGTTCATCACCTGCAACATTAAGGCACATTTTGACAGGATGTAAGGTGGCTCTTAGCCAAGGACGGTTTACTTGGCGCCATGAACAGGTGCTGCGATGTTTGGCCTTAGCATTGGAAGACAAGCGTAACATGACCAATAAGTTGCCACCTTCCATCAAAATATAACACACAAAAGACAACATTCCTCCGCCCAGGAGAGCAACCACCAAGAAAAGGTGTTAAAACCAATCCTCGCCCAGGACAACTGGAAGCTGCTAGAAACTGGAAAATGCTGGCAGATGTTGGTCAACGGCTTATTTTTCCACCTGAGATTGCCACCACTAAACTTCGACCAGATATTGTCTTGTGGTCTGAATCAGCATGCCTTGTTCACCTGGTAGAGTTAACAGTGCCATGGGAGGATGCTGTAGATGAGGCGTATGAGAGGAAGGAACTGCGGTATGCTCAACTAGCCACTGAAGCGGAACAGCGAGGATGAAGAGTCCGGGTTTACCCAGTGGAGGTGGGTTGTTGAGGATTTGTGGCACACTCTACAACCTGGTTTCTCAGAGACGTCGGATTCAGTGGCCAAGAGTTGCGTCACACAGTGAAGAACTTATCTGAAGCAGCTGAGAGGAGTAGCAACTGGCTGTGGTTGAGACGGAAAGATTCTGGCTGGGGATCTCAAGCACAATAGAAAGAAAGAAACGCTGATGTACGGGTAAGTAAGCTGGGATGAGTTGAGTGGGGGAAGGAGGGGGGTGATTCTGGCCCTCTTGAGGTGTCGTGGGCTAGTCGACGAAACACCGAGGATGGAAAGTGCCCACTTGAAGACCCCAGAGATGTGCCCTACTTAGCTTAATCCAGACGGTTGTCATGCTGATGCGCTGGGGAGACCACACTGTAGTTGATCCCCGGAGCCAGCATCGCAGCCGTTGTGTGTGCTGATGCGCTAGGGAGGCAATAAGCTGATCCCTGGAGCCAGCATTACACTTCAGCCATCAACACCAGACAGAAGGATATCTACATCATCATATGGAAGGAAACGCAAATGGATGGAGACACAAATGGATCACATTAGTTTACTGTAAAGCTACATCTTAGTTGGTGCTTATCTTGGCGAGAGCCGAGTTAAAATCAGCATGAAGTTTTAAAATCTACTCTTGTGTAATGGAAATCATTTTTACAAATTATATTTAGACAATTTATATTTTTTCCTTCTCATTTAAGGTCTTTTTCATCTCCCTTCTTCTTTTCCCTTCTTTTAATTGTGTTCTACTTGCTAGATCTATCCATTTTTTTCTCATTTCAGATACTGTTCTCGGCTTCATCCCTAGAGCATTTACTGCAGGCAGTCCGAACAATTTTTTTTGTCTGCTATGGGGCGAAGTCCCATGGTCAATCCCTGTCTAAGCAGAGGCTATCCAAATGGATACCAGACACAGTCAGGATTGCCTATGAGCGAGCCAGCTTGCCCCTCCAGAGAAGCTCACTGCTCATTCTAACAGGAGCATGGCTACTTCATGGGCTTTATTCCAGGGTTCATCTGTCAAGGACATTTGCAATGCAGCGGTGTGGGCTACTCCCCATACCTTTACTAGGTTCTACAGACTTAATGTCGTGGATCCTCAAAACCCTGGCTTCTCAGTCGACCCTTGCAACACAGGCTAGAGGTGAGTTTCTCCCTCAATTTTATAGCCCTAGCTACTTGTTACTGGGGTTCCAAATGGTAATGACAAGACAGCCTCGGCTTAGCCTTGTAGCATTCTGGTCATACAGCAATCGTGCTCTTGTGACGGCTTGGGTTTACTGAAGGTTTGGGTTTACATACCATTAACCTTCAAGGTCGCTGCATCCATGATTGCAGCAGGCTTGAAGGAAAAATGATGTTGAGGTCTGTGCGCGATCCATCGGGGGCGGGCGAGACTGCGTCACAGGCTCGGCTGAGCAGCTTTGTTACATTTATCAGGTTTGGGGTCTTTAGGAAGTAAATACCCATTCAGTAATGGTTACATTTCTATTTCAGGGAACCAGGGTTATGATAATAACTTAACGTTCTATCTGCTCTGTGCTTTTGAAGAACAGCAGGCGTGTTATTGATACATTCCAGTTCAGGTCAATATAATTCAAGCTTGGTTAAATCCTCCCTGCCTATTTCTCAAAAACAAGATTTCAATTCCCCAGTCCCTGTAAGATGTTGCATATCAGTAGATCAATAGAGGTATTACCAAGAAGGTGGTGGAAAAGATTAATATTAGGGGGTTGAGGGAGCAATTTGAGGGAAATCAAGTGATGTAGACTTTGTTCACTCTGAAAGGTATATCAGTCAGTAGCTGTAATTCTAAAGCTTTGTTCATTATTGCTTGTCTTTGTGGGGTACAGAACTAAATGTAATTGCTTGTTGGTTAAATATGTGGTTGTGTTGGCTGAAACATAGCAATAATAATATTGATCTATTATTCTGTTTTTAACACTGGATAGCTGTGTATGAGAAACACAGTCCAGAGTGGACTGTTGCATGAGTTATTACGTTTTTGTATGGCTGGCCAAGCTTTTTTAAAATGGCTGGCTGAAACATCTTCCCTTGATCTTAACCTGATCTCAAGTCCATTACACATGCTTTGTATCTGCATGTCTCTGATGATAATGCTGTCCAACACAGACACATAGAGCCAGACCCCCTAGCAAGACTTGGAGAAGCTTGCCAGGAGAGATGAGTGATCTCACATGTTCATGCTATTAAACCTACTTTGAGGCCTACACATTTTTGATTGATTTGATTTATTTTTCTCTGCTATGTGTTTTAACTGTAACTTACAAACCTGAAATTAAGTGAATCCAGAAAAGCAGGACAAGATTTCACATGAAACCAGAAAGAGACGTAAAATCATTCACAGAGAGAAATGCAGCAACTAAAAATGATGAACGGTTTAAAAGCCAGTTCTGTTGTTCTCTGTTTTACAAATTAACTAGGGTTCCACTTGCTTAACAATAAAGGATCGCCAGGAAAAGTGTTCTGAAAACTTACGTTACAAAAATATCACTTGTAAATTACAGTGTTACTATATGTATATTCAGAATTGTCCGACTTCATTCAGATTGATTCAGTTGATCTTAGCGGTGCCGTCATTTCCATCATTAAATTCAATCTGAGCAGGACAACAATTATGAAGTGGAACATGTTTATCGAACAGATTTATAACATCAAAAATATATAAAGACACCCTAGTTGGCAGCAAGGGCAAGCTGTGACTACCCGCCATTTGAATTTTTAATGCCATTGAAATTGTACTGGTACTTGAGCACTTGGTGATGCGCTAGTGTCAGAATCTAAATGCGTTTGGACTGATCACTCACCAGAACGTGATCCTAGGGGAAAATGGAGAGGGTGGGGGGGCTCTGTAGTTCATAACCTGTTTTTAAAGTCCGGCACAGTTCTGTGGTTCCAGCATGCTTGTAGCAGAGAATTATATGTAGCTGCTGATGTTGGGTACTTCTCCTGGTCTTGCTTTACCCAAAGCAAAGTCAAAAGAAAACAAGTGCAGGCCTAAAGGCTGCAGTTGATCCACAGATTCTCTACGTGAGATGAAGGAGCCAAATATGGAAGGTGAAGATGAAAAAACAGACTTGTGTAGGTGGCTGCAGATTTCAAGATAAAGATGAAGAAGAGAAAGTTCATGTGCTTCTTGAAGAAGCACTTCTTAAATACTTTTGTAGAAATGTGTCATTGTTGGAATCGTCCAATAAAAGTTTATTCGCCCAGACGAATTCGCCGTAGAGAAGTGATCACTTCTCCTTTCTATGTCTCCTCTCTTCCTATTTGAAAACTGGACAATTATTACATAAAGGTTACCAAGAGGACACATTTTGTGGGTCTCAAGGTCTGTGACACATATTGTTTAAATAGCCTCTGGGACTATAATGAGTGAAGATATCCACAAAACTGTCACTTTAATCCTGATAAGGAGAATTTACACCTTGTCCCTAGAAAGAAGCAAATCTCATCCTCAAAGATTCGGGAGATGAATAAAGATCCTAAAAAGTGATACTGCACATGTTATATAGGGTTATATCACAGAATACACACAACCATGAACACAAGGTACTTCAGTAAGAAATTATCCATAAAAATGGCCATGCATCTAATTTAGTTGATTTGTGGTTATCATGGCACATGTTTGTGATGTGTAGAACAGAACCTTGAAGTTAGGCACAGCTGAAAGATGCAGATTTAAGTGGTAGACAAACATTTTGCCCAATTAGACCGGAGACAATACAGTTTAACAATATGTAAAGGACACAGTACTAAAAGCAGGAAGTAATTAGCTTGTTGTGATAATGACACAGTGTGATTTTATAATTCAGGACAAGCTCTTGCAATATTGGACACTTCCTCTCCAGATGTTTGCTCCTGTGGGATGCAGCTGGCACATTGATACAATTCAAACACCAGTTGGGAATCATGAACGCAGTGTCCCCCACCTGGGACTGTAATAAAACAACATTTGTGAAAAATTCAATTGAAATAGACATTTGTGAAAAATAAAACAAAAAATTATTAAAAATAAAAAGAGTTTCACAGGGCTCTAGTAATAATATTATAATTTCACAATGGTCTTACACTAATAAACAAAAACAACACCTAATAAATGAAAACAATACTAAAAGTCTTTAACAGTGTCTTCAAATTTCGGTCGAAACATCTGTCAGTGATTTTATATGATTTTAAGTTTGTTATAATATTTCGAAATTAACTATTCATTCTTCTATCTTTAGTTCATCAAGGTCAAAGTTGTGATTTGTGAGGGAATGTATCTAGACATCAGGGTTGACATTCTTGCGCAGTGAAGGAGTGCAATTAGATCCTAAATATCTACAAGCTGTACAGGTCCTCAGTTTATTGTCTCTTATACAGCAAAGTGCTGTTGAGTTGGTTGAGTTGTTGCACATAGGGATGAGTACTCCATTGAGCCGCCACACTCATTCATGCATTACAGCATCTGCTTTTCGGTGAAAAGGTTACCTTACTCAAGCTGAAAAAGTTTCTCTGTGAACTCGCCAGTTTATCGTAGGGTGCCTAAATAAAGTTGAGTCAACAGGAAACATTTGTAATCGTTTGTTGGATCTTCTTTAGCAGCTGCGTCTATCCCAGATATAAAACAATTAGTTACATTGTTTAAGGATGGTTTGATTGCACAGAAGCTTCAGTAAAATGATCAGCTGATATGTCTTAAGCCAAAGAAACTGGCACAGTAACTCGAGACGTTTCCATAATGAAAAACAGCAAATGTAGGGTGAGTTTTGTAGCAGAGGCAGCTGCTGCAGGGAAAACAGAGTTTATTTCGCAAACTGACAATTTTTAGAAAGGTGACAGCAGAACGCATAGAAATATTTGGCACAGATGGACATTTGTGGAATTAAAAAGGAAATACACTGCAGCTTACATGATTGCAGTAGAAATCTGCCATTAAATGTATCTCTCATATAGTGTTAATGAAAAAGATTTGGAAAGATTTAAAATACATGACAGTGTGTTTGCTGTAGTGTGTTTAATATTGTAAATAACATGTAAACATAAGAGCTGGCTATGTTACATGCTTTCAGATCAGGACTTCACTAACACTGAGTGCCAGCTGCAGCATGCTGTTCCCCATATTACACTGCACACAATTAAATGTGCAGTCTACCAATTGTATACACAGCTGTAAAATATAAACATGCTGAGTTCACTGCCTGTAAATAGTGTTTTGTTTGGTTGTGCATTAAAGATGTATTATTTTGAATCTAACTTTGGCAGGGATGGGGTTAATTGTGTCCCTGCGAGTCCCATGTGCATAATGTCCCTGTGTCTTCATTGATTAATTGATGGTCAATCAAGCACCAGCCACATGGTATATAAAGGGTTAGACTTTGTTTGAAGAGGCAGTAGGGAGGTAAAGGCTGTGAGTAGCTGCCTGACCGAGTGCCGGAGAGGGAGAGGCTGTCGTTCCGAGTGCCAAAGGGAGAGGAGCCTCTGACGTCTACGGAGCCAAAGGGGGAGGAGCCACTGCCGTCTCCAGAGCCAAAGGGGGAGGAGCCACTGCCGTCTCCAGAGCCAAAGGGGGAGGAGCCACTGACATTTCCAGAGTCCAAGGGGGAGGAGCTGATGATGTTTCCAGAGCTGGAAGGGGAGAAGCTTCCGCCGGCTCCAGACTCAAAAGGGCAAGTGCTTGGGCAACCGCCGGGCCAACTGCAACAGCCGGAGGGTCCAGCATCCCAATTGCCAGCGCCAGTCCTGCTAGTGCCCCGCGCCATGGCCTCTGCTGCCCCTGCCGGAGTGCCTCATGCCACTGCTAGAGCCGACACACACACCCAGGCCTGAATTCCAGGTCCCTGCACACCACCAGGCACACTCGGTCGCCTGGTCTCCTGCTCCACTCCCCCTGGTGGCCCAGATGTCGCTGCACAATCCCTGGGGTTCGCACCTCTGCTTGCTGCTGCAACCTACGCTGCCCAACCATGTCGCCTGGGTCCCCTGTCGCCGGTTCTTGTGTAATGTCCAGTTGCAGAATGGATTGTGTATTGCAGACTGGAGATGTAGCCAGTTATAGCAGATATTGGAACAAGCTGTTTTTACTTTTGCACTCTGCATTTATGGTGCAGGTTGTCATTTATCGGCCTGTTTGAGGAATACATACACAATACAATAAAAATGTATATTTTATTGTTTGTTGGTTGCTTCTGTTTTTTGGTTTGTAATGGCAGTTTGAGGTTACATGCTCAATATTTCAGTTTTTAAATCAGTCCTCAGTAACCAGATTTGGAAAAAAAAATCAAGCTGAACCTAAACATGCAACACAAAGATGTATTTTTTTATAATTCATTTTGCAGTAATACAGTTCACACAGATTGTTTCACACAGATTGTTTGACATGTCCAGCAGACTATTGATTTGCATTGTATTACTCAGCTGGTGTTTATAAACATTCGACAAGTGAATTTAGCAAACCACAATGTTGTGTTCAGCTACGCCTATTTCTATCTTGGGCTCACTTTTATTGTGGAGCCGGTTTACCAGGACTGAGATGAGTACAAAGCTAGTTAGTAATTTGCACTGTTGATAAATAACTTTCCCTGCAAAGCTTTGATATCCTGTTTCAGATCCCACGGGGTCCCTTGTGTGTGCCAGTTTCATTGCTGGGTTACACAGATTCAGAAACCATCATCAATCTACATGGCCTCCTCTCTGTTTTGTTCCCATGTAAATGTTTGTTGTTTATAAACAGGAAGAAATGCAATTCATCCTGATCAGTTCTGAGACATCCTGTGTACCCTGTGTTAACCAACGTTTCTGAATGAAATAGGCTTCAGGGTATGTTAGACTCAAAATCGAATTATGTAGAGATCCCAAACAAAGAGACTGATCAGTGCGCCAATGATCTCTATGGGACGTGGGCTTGTGCATGCAACTCATGCAACTGTTGTTTCTTGTTAGTTGTACAGTACCTGTAGACAGTAACTCAAAAAATAGTTGTTTTGCCTTTGCACTCCAAGGTTTCTACAGATTGGATTAAACACTTTGAAAATATCCTCCAACGATATGTTCTCGTCATTTGACTATGTATTACTAAATACTTTTCAGTTACTATACAAGTGCATTAACCAACTGCACCTACTGTCCCCCTCTGAAGTCCTTAGTACACACAAGGCCAAATGTATCCCCTTGGTTTGCACCTTTTGTTATAGAAAATGTATAACAAGCAATTTAGCCACACTTTTGAGTTCTTAATCTAATATCCTGAGTTGCTTGTTACTAGTCTTGTAAAACTGTACTTTGACCTAAAGACCCTTGCGCTGTGCTTTCTGATTATAATGAACTTTTCCCCCTTAGATTGTAAATCATTTGGGTACTGTACATCTGTTAATTACATGAATAACTTGTAATAATAATTACATCTATGTGTTTTATTATGCAGTTAACTATATTCTACGTAGATCAATAAAACCCCTACATCAATACTTTCATAAAGTTCCTAATAATAGTCTGTGCTGTAATAACCTCATGGTTTGGACGCTTCTAGCTAATGGTAGCTTGGGACCCAGTGAATATCTGGATCACACTATAAAACAGCCTCTCCACCACTGCATTGTATTACTGCTACTACAGATTCCTTTTACATCAACATTAACAATGAAATGCTTTTTTTTCATAGAATGTCACATTCTTAAGCAGGTAAAATTAGAATCTGCGGCTATAATGACCATACATACAAACCAGTTGTTATCAATCAGAATCTGGGGAAATATAGAGGAAACTGTACATATGCCAGTCTCTATGTTACATTTACACTTACATGATAATGTGGTAGTTGTGAATCATGAACATAAAGAATTACAGCCGTGACAAGAGATGTACGTTCCTGACATACTTACAGCACAGCTTGCAGGTCACATTTATAACCTCTATCCCCTGCTGGTTGTATGTGTGTTTAGTTAGGACAGAGTGGAATAGGGCTCCTAATGTGAAAGTCAGCAAGCTCCCTAATGAAGTGCATGGTTAACTCTTAAAGCATGGTTAACTCTTAAAGTAATATAGTAAACAGCCACCCAGGAATTGCGTTATATCAACTGAACAAGACTGAGAGACACTGCAGATTCAAGATACTGCTTTCTGTTTTATTAATTTACTGTAAGAGCATGTGCATTTTCAGTGTAAAAACACAGCGTACCGTCATAGAAAACAAGACTTGTTCCACTCATGGGTTATTTTTCTGTTGTCATGAAAAGATAGTGACCAGATCTTTTTTCATTATTATTGTGACATACTGATGCTGCATTTCAAATACATTCAATGGCAAAGCTCACTGCGTATCACTTAAAAAAAGAAGGAAAAAAATCAATTTACAATTCGCTGATATTCACAGAATATATTTAGGTTAAACACATTTTTTTAAATGTATTTTTAACCTGTTAGTGTTACAAATTCCACATGGTTTTAAAGGATAGTAAACATGTCATTGACATTGTTAGCAGCTATAAACCTCTTGATGCCTTCCTTCTGCTTGTAAAGCTCCAGCAGGGTCCCAGTGTGTGGATTTAGACCAGAAGAGTGGGGCCCATTCCCATGTGCAGTACTCATTGTGGATGTGGAACTGTGATTTTCCATGTTTTAATATAATAAAGGGAGCAACAATAAATTCAGCTCTAAACATTGCTTAATAGTCAAAAGAAATGTGTTGTTTAAATGTGTATGCACACCAACAGAAAGAAGAACTAATACATAGAAATATATCCCACTGCACTGTCACTCATCAGTGTAGCATGCTTTTGTGTTACACCAGGTCAGCATTTGATGGGTGATTTCGGATCTTTAAAAAGTCAAAAGGGAAGCTAAAACAGGGCAAGGATTTTGTTTATTTTTAGAACGGGGTCTCCCCCTCCGCCCCTGTGTTACTTTGTATTTGTTTTGTATTATTATTATTATTATTATTATTATTATTATTATTATTATTATTATTATCGTTATGATTTATTTATAAAGGACGGTGAATTGCCAAGTGTGTTGTGGGTTTGAATGCGTGTTGTGTTATTTAAAAATACAATGTTTTCTTTGTTATTGTTTGGATGTGGTCTGGCAGATGCGATGGTAGCAGCTTGTATCTGCTGGACATCTCGTGAGAATATGACTGGTGCCGTTTATTGAATTATTGTTTAAGTGTTTGTAATTCTTTTTTTAAAAGTCACCTGTATATAAACCTGCAGCGCTCTCGGTACGTGGTGGGTGTTCAAGAGGAGGAACGAGAGCAGAGAGAGTGAGCGAAAACGAAACTAAACTTAAAAGTAAATGCAGGATTAGTGAAGGCTACTGCCCAGCCTGACCTGGATCATTTATTATTTAGTATTTTGTGTTTGTGACTTGTTTTTGTTTACTGTTTTATTTTTGCTCTGTGAGCAACTCTTTTTGTTAAAACCTTTTATTTATTTTTGTATTTTAAATAAACAGCGTCGCCGCATCTTTATTTTTGACTGCAGTATCTGTCAGTGTTTTTTCTTTCCTGACTTGGCCTGACGTCACTGTACAGCCACCCTGTCACAGAGGCACATACTGTTTACCATCAATTTAAATGGACTGGAAAATATTAGCAAGTGAATATAAATATTATAACATACACTTATCTACCTTTTATAAAATAAAATATTTTGAACAATCAAGAGCATACAACCACCAATGTTTGTACCAATTGCATTTACGTTTCACTGCAATTTCACTTAAACTTACCTTAATAGCAGTGCTGCAACACTGCCTCACAATCGCCATGGAATCCGTTTTTAGCAAGAAATTCCACTGAACTGCAGGTGCTGCATCTTTCACAGTTCTGTCAGTGTGGGCAGTGATACAGTGCTTGAGTGTTTCTGACTCTTTATTCAAAGACCTCTAATATCTGTAAGAAAAGCTTTTGCACTAGCGTGTGAGAGAGCTTATCTCAGCTCATTAGTGCAAGAATCTCATCAGTAATAGGCCTCCTCATGGCTTGTGTCCAGAAAGCTCGCCTAGCAGGCTGTAGACTAGCCAAGGGGGTTACCTGACAGATAGCCTGTCAGTGTGGTCCAGTGGTTACAGACCTGGGCTTGTAACCAGAAGGTCACCGGGTCACCTCTGCCACTGACTGACTCACTGTGTGTGACCCTGAGCAAGTCACTTAACCTCCTTGTTCTCCATCCTGTGGATGAGATGTTAAATCAATGTCCAGTTGTAAGTGACTCTGCATATAATGCACAGTTCACAGCCTACCTCTGTAAAGCGCTTTGTGATGGTGGTCCACTATGAAAGGCACTATATAAAAATACAGATATTATTATTATTATTATTATTATTATTATTATTATTATTATTATTATTATAGAGCTGTATCCTCAGCTCTGGAGGCCTGCATGGATGGGGAGAGGAGTCCTGAGGATGGAGACACAGATTGTTATGCATGTACATGACTTTTCATGAAGAGAATCATGTATTCTGGTATCTGCATTTATTACTTTATACAGGCAGCCTATTATAGTGCAAAATAAGTTATATTTTACTTGAATGAATTGTATACTGTTATTTCATTCTTTATAACTTGAGCAATATCTGTCTGCATGTTTTTTTATACATGGTGTAAATTCCCTTATCGGGTATATAGTGAGAATGTTATAGTTCAACAAAATATTAGATGAAAAATATACAATGATCCAATATTCATTGCCACAGCAACATCTCCAGTCAGTATTTATAGCCTTTCCAGTCCCCATTTATCATCCAATCTTCCAAGTAAACTTATCTGAAAAAAGGCAATAAATCAAATTAATAGAGGTTGTGGCAGTGAGGAACATGACTAACGATCCTTGGCTGTTTTTAGTCACGTGAGGTCTTGTTTTGATCTCATTGTTGAGGTATGCTAAGTAATGTGTTTAGACAGCACCCTGTGTATACCCAGCCCTGTCCCCGGAGCGCCCTGCAGGGTTACAGACCCCTGTGTGTATCCTATAGCTGATCACAGTGTTCAGTTTCCACTCACAGTCTAACGTCTTTGAACGGGACGCAAAGGTGTGAAATTCTGACAGCTTTAACCAGGCACTTGTCAAATCATTTTCAAATTGCACTAAATAGTTTCTTAACCGTGTCGCCTTTTTGAGTTCAGGATGGAAATTGATTGTGATGGTCTGTGACGATTAAAATCTCCTAATAGGCAAAATGTGTCTGCTGTAAATTTCATTTAATGGCTGGTAAAAAAAATGATTGTTTCAGACACTGGGTGGTCCAGTATATTGGCTTTAGTAATACAGTACTAAAATCATACCATAGACACTCCTCTTCAATTTGGACACAATTCCTTTTAATATAATTTCAAAGGGACTGGGCAAATCGGAGTTGACTTTATCAGGAGTTTACCAATAAGCTGGCAAAACAAGCATGAAAAACACAAGTGTCGATTCAACAAATGTACCTTGTTTATTGTTGAGCTCAGATGCAGAATAGTGCTGCAGGTGTTCATACAGTTTCCATTTAATATACATACACATTGCAGTGTAGTGTTTGTTCTGTATGCTATATTGTGCTATCATACTTTAAATGTCGATACATTTCAATAGCAACCTACTTACCAAAGTATGACTGACAGATGTGAGTGATATTACCCAGTGTGGTAATAAACATAGTGATATTATCAGGAGCTCGTCCCCATTGGCTCCCCTTTTATTCTGGGCAGGACATCACAGTGTGGTGATACTAAGAGGAGGGTGACATTAAAGGGGTGATGTTGAGTGGGTTTGACTATATTGGGACAGAGAATCTAGAACCACTGGGGCAGTGCTTGCAAAATATTTGAATGAGAAATCTGTCCCAGATGTTATGCATTTACTACTAATGACAGAGGGGTACTTTCTCCACAAAAATGAATTACTTAAATGGTTACTGCCAAGACTGGCACCCACTGTGGGAGGTACAATGAAACACAGATATCTCAGAGCATCATAAGGAAAATCCATTGCCATGTATTGAAGTCACAAGTTACTTCTCACTTCAGATGACTAGTACATCTTAGAAAAGTTAAAACTGTAATAGTTCAACAACATCGTAGCTGAAAAACATACCGTGATTCAATGTTGGCCACGACTACATCTCCAGTCAGTATTATACAGCAGATCTGTTTGTAGTCTTGTCTATGAACTATTCCTGGCTTGTTGGACTTTGTGCTTGAGGAGAGTGGGGAGGTGTGCTTTCACATTTCCTCCTGGGGCTCGCTATATAGCCTGTAATTATATTTTATTTTATTTCTTGTTCTACACACTTTTTCATCATTGGTCAATCAATGTATTTCCAAAAAAGTCTGTTCTCAGACAACTAAATAATATTTACACTCTCAGAATTAGATATTTCTTCATACACTTAACCAACCCTACAGTTAAGAGTTTCTGCGCTGGGGACTCCTGCGGGTAAGGCAGGCAAAACCGACATGGGCTGTTTCTCCTCATCACACTACAGTGGGCCCTACTGGCTAGGTGCCTGGTGAGCTCAAACAGTCACCTGTAGGACTGGCCTTTGCCCTTCAGAGAACGGTAACTCGCCTAAATCTGCTTTCAGTTTCTGGGTGTAAAGAGGCAATTGGCTTGGTTGTGGGGATGACCACGGACCTTGAGTTCTCCTGAGCTGTGTGGAGAATTGCAAAATAACTGTACATATACACCAAAAGAAAGTGCAGCAATGTGTAGTACATAGGAAGCGTGTTGATTTTACCCACAATACAGGAGTTTTAGAAAGCATTTTAAACATATTAAAATAGTTTTCTTAGTATTGTAGTACCTTTACCATCACTACCTCTGGTTCCCATGGGAACAGCTGTATAAAAACAGTACATGAATGCCTTGGAGTGGCAGATTTTATTCTCAAGCAGTAATCAAGGTATTTTATTATGGAGATAACCATGTGTTGGCACTGAATCAGGCAGCTGACAGGCTGTCTCAGGAAATTCATGTGCTCTAATAAATGTTGCTACTTAAAGTATTCGGGTCCTGTTTTCCTCGGCGAGTTTTTGGACTGCAGCCAGCCTGTTGGGGAGGCCCGTTCTGATTGAATCACAATGATATCTGGTATCAGACACAGAGGGGTATGAACTGGTGGCTCCAGATATACGGTGGCACCAAACTATGTTCTGGCATTTTAAGTTTTAAATCTGTAGTGTGTAGGAAAGTGTACTAAAGAGTGGCGAAAGCATTGTGAAGCCCAGAGAGGTATGGTAAAGCATATTAAAAACATGGAAAAATCCATTGTATAACCATGGGAAAACTGCTAAATTAATGTGCAGATTTTTCAGTGGTAGACTTTTGTAAGGGTTTAATGTGTATGCTATTTGGAATGCAACCATAATACAATATATTGAGTAATCGTGATATCAGTATTGACGGATTCATAGTGAATATGTTTAAATGTAATGTCTATTTAAAAATGTATTTTTTTGTTTAAATTACTGGATTTAACCATTAAGATAAATTGATTTTGTACACAGAGAGAATGAACTTTGAAATTTTTAATGGGATGTGTCGCCTGCATTTTATTGCTTTCAGTTATAGTCTTCATCTAACACGTGACAAAGGATCCAAATGACAAGCAGAAACCTACCGGAATAAGTGTTTGTTCTAGCTCATGATACAGAATTAGCTGCAGGCTAAGCTACAGGCTCAACTCAAATGTCCATAAGTTAGTATTGATGTCAGAAAAAAAACGCTTTTAGCATTAACTACACAGAAAGATTAATGAAAGATTACTGATTACATTATATACAGTACTGTGCAAAAGTTTTAGGCAGGTGTGAAAAAATGCTGTAAAGTAAGAATGCTTTCAAAAATAGACATGTTAATAGATTATATTTATCAATTAACTAAATGCAAAGTGAGTGAACAGAAGAAAAATCTAAATCAAATCCATATTTGGTGTGACCACCCTTTGCCTTCAAAACAGCATCAAGCATCAATTCTTCTAGGTACACTTGCACACAGTTTTGAAGGAACTCGGCAGGTAGGTTGGCCCAAACATCTTGGAGAACTAACCACAGTTCTTCTGTGGATTTAGGCAGCCTCAGTTGCTTCTCTCTCTTCATGTAATCCCAGACAGACTCGATGATGTTGAGATCAGGGCTCTGTGGGGGCCATACCATCACTTCCAGGACTCCTTGTTCTTCTTTATGCTGAAGATAGTTCTTAATGACTTTCGTTGTATGTTTGGGGTCGTTGTCATGCTGCAGAATAAATTTGGGGCCAATCAGATGCCTCCCTGATGGTATTGCATGATGGATAAGTATCTGCCTGTACTTCTCAGCATTGAGGAGACCATTAATTCTGACCAAATCCCCAACTCCATTTGCAGAAATGCAGCCCCAAACTTGCAAGGAACCTCCACCATGCTTCACTGTTGCCTGCAGACACTCATTCGTGTACGCTCTCCAGCCCTTCGGCTGAACAAACTGCCTTCTGCTACAGCCAAATATTTCAAATTTTGACTCATCAGTCCAGAGCACCTGCTGCCATTTTTCTGCACCCCAGTTCCTGTGTTTTCGTGCATAGTTGAGTCGCTTGGCCTTGTTTCCAAGTCGGAGGTATAGCTTTTGGCGCAAGTCTTCCATGAAGGCCACTTCTGACCAGACTTCTCTGGACAGTAGATGAGTGTACCAGGGTCCCACTGTTTTCTGCCAGTTCTGAGCTGATGGCACTGCTGGACATCTTCCGATCACGAAGGGAAGTAAGCATGATGTGTCTTTCATCTGCTGCAGTAAGTTTCCTTGGCCGACCACTCGTCTACAGTCCTCAACGTTGCCCGTTTCTTTGTGCTTCTTCAAAGAGCTTGGACAGCACATCTGGAAACCCCTGTCTGCCTTGAAATTTCTGCCTGGGAGAGACCTTGCTGATGCAGTATAACTACCTTGTGTCTTATTGCTGTGCTCAGTCTTGCCATGGTGTATGACTTTTGACAATAAACTGTCTTCAGCAACCTCACCTTGTTAGCTGAGTTTGGCTGTTCCTCACCCAGTTTTATTCCTCCTACACAGCTGTTTCTGTTTCAGTTAATGATTGTGTTTCAACCTACATATTGAATTGAATATTAGCACCTGTTTGGTATAATTGTTTAATCATACATCTGACTATATGCCTACAAAATCCCTGACTTTGTGCAAGTGTACCTAGAAGAATTGATGCTGTTTTGAAGGCAACGGGTTGTCACACTAAATATGGATTTGATTTAGATTTTTCTTCTGTTCACTCACTTTGCATTTACTTAATTGATAAATATAATCTATTAACATGTCTATTTTTGAAAGCATTCTTACTTTACAGCATTTTTTCACACCTGCCTAAAACTTTTGCACAGTACTGTATATATATATATATACACTACCGGTCAAAAGTTTTAGAACACCTCCATTTTTCCAGTTTTTATTGAAATTTACGCAGTTTAATGTACTCTGAAATTAAAGCATAGAACAAATAAACAATTGGAGATAAAAAATAAATCTTGGAATCGTTTTGTTTAACAAAACTGAATCTAAATTTTTGACTCATCAAAGTAGCCACCTTTTGCAGATATAACAGCCGAACACACTTGTGGCATTCTTTCTACAATGGAAATCAAATATTGTTCGGAAAGTTCTTCCCAACACTGTTGCAGAAGTTCCCACAAATGTGTTGCACTTGTAGGTTGCTTTGCTTTCACCCTTCTGTCCAGTTCATCCCAAACCAGCTCGATGGGGTTTAAGTCTGGAGACTGTGCTGGCCATTCCATGATTTGAAGCCTACCGTCTTGTTCTTTTCTTCTAAGGTAGTTCTGACATAGCCTGGAGGTATGTTTTGGGTCATTATCTTGCTGTAGGATGAACCCCTGACCAACTAGGCGTATACCAGAGGGTATTGCATGGCGCTGCAAAATGCTGTGGTAGGCGTTTTGGTTCAGGGTGCCACTCACTCTGTGCAAGTCGCCGACTCTGGATCCAGCAAAAGAGCCCTAGACCATCACGCTTCCTCCTCCATGTTTGACAGTTGGTGTCACACACCGAGGAACCATCCTTTAAGCCTACTCGACGGCGCAAAAACCCTATGTGATGAACCGAAGATTTCAAATTTTGATTCATCGGTCCATAAGACCTTCTTCCAGTCTTCAGTAGTCCACTGGCGGTGCTTCATGGCCCAGGCAAGCCTCTTTTCTTATTTTGCCATCTTAGCAATGGCTTTCTTACTGCCATTCGACCTGTCAAACCTGCAGCTCGAAGTCTTCTCTTCACAGTTGAAACTGAGACTTGCTTACTTCGACCAGTGTTAAGCTGTGCTTGAAGCTGTTGTCCTGTGAGCCGCCTATCACGCAAGCTGTTGACTCTCAGAAACTTGTCTTCTGATTCTGTTGTGGCTTTGGGTCTGCCAGACCTCTTCCTGTCAGAGTTTCCTCCAGTTTCCAAGTGCCTTTTGATGGTGTAGGAAACTGTACTCACTGACACCTTGGCTTTCTTTGCAATTTCTCCAAAGGAAAGACCTACACTTTTAAGGGTTATAATGGTCTATCTGTCTTTTTGTTAATTGCCTTTTTCTCGCCATTATGATAGCAATATACTACTTCCTGCAGTACAATACTGTCCAAATAATGCTTAAGAGGGTGTAGTAACACAGTCTGTTCCAACACTGCTTTTATACAGACAGAGGGTTTGTAAGTAATCAACAAAAGTTGGGACACCTGTAGGAATTGTTAGCATCAACTTTCAAGGCTTAATTTACTTCCATTGCTGCAGAACAGCTGTAAGTTGTTAACCCATTACTTGTTCCCTGAAAAAGGCCTTTTTGTATAACTCTGAAATGTACATTATTTTTCAGTTTTTGGTAACCTAAACTTTTTTTTTTAACCTCTGGCAGTTTACCGCTTACCTTTGTACCATTACAGGTTATTCACTGGACTTGAACTGCTTAAATTTCAATATAAACTGGAAAAATGGGGGTGTTCTAAAACTTTTGACCGGTTGTGTGTGTGTATATATATATATATATATATATATATATATATATATATATATATATATATATATATATATATATATATATATATATATATATATATATACAGTACTGTGCAAAAGTTTTAGGCAGGTGTGAAAAATGCTGTAAAGTAAGAATGCTTTCAAAATAGACATGTTAATAGATTATATTTATCAATTAACTAAATGCAAAGTGAGTGAACAGAAGAAAAATCTACATCAAATCAATATTTGGTGTGACCACCCTTTGCCCTCAAAACAGCATCAATTCTTCTAGGTACACTTGCACAAAGTCAGGGATTTTGTAGGCATATAGTCAGGTGTATGATTAAACAATTATACCAAACAGGTGCTAATGATCATCAATTCAATATGTAGGTTGAAACACAATCATTAACTGAAACAGAAACAGCTGTGTAGGAGGAATAAAACTGGGTGAGGAACAGCCAAACTCAGCTAACAAGGTGAGGTTGCTGAAGACAGTTTACTGTCAAAAGTCATACACCATGGCAAGACTGAGCACAGCAACAAGACACAAGGTAGTTATACTGCATCAGCAAGGTCTCTCCCAGGCAGAAATTTCAAGGCAGACAGGGTTTCCAGATGTGCTGTCCAAGCTCTTTTGAAGAAGCACAAAGAAACGGGCAACGTTGAGGACCGTGAGACGCAGTGGTCGGCCAAGGAAACTTACTGCAGCAGATGAAAGACACATCATGCTTACTTCCCTTCCATGTCGGAAGATGTCCAGCAGTGCCATCAGCTCAGAACTGGCAGAAAACAGTGGGACCCTGGTACACCCATCTACTGTCCGGAGAAGTCTGGTCAGAAGTGGCCTTCATGGAAGACTTGCGGCCAAAAAGCCATACCTCCGACGTGGAAACAAGGCCAAGCGACTCAACTATGCACAAAAACACAGGAACTGGGGTGCAGAAAAATGGCAGCAGGTGCTCTGGACTGATGAGTCAAAATTTGAAATATTTGGCTGTAGCAGAAGGCAGTTTGTTCGCCGTAGGGCTGGAGAATGTACACGAATGAATGTCTGCAGGCAACAGTGAAGCATGTTGGAGGTTCCTTGCAAGTTTGGGGCTGCATTTCTGCAAATGGAGTTGGGGATTTGGTCAGAATTAATGGTCTCCTCAATGCTGAGAAGTACAGGCAGATACTTATCCATCATGCAATACCATCAGGGAGGCATCTGATTGGCCCCAAATTTATTCTGCAGCATGACAACAACCCCAAACATACAGCGAAAGTCATTAAGAACTATCTTCAGCGTAAAGAAGAACAAGGAGTCCTGGAAGTGATGGTATGGCCCCACAGAGCCCTGATCTCAACATCATCGAGTCTGTCTGGGATTACATGAAGAGAGAGAAGCAACTGAGGCTGCTTAAATCCACAGAAGAACTGTGGTTAGGTCTCCAAGATGTTTGGGCCAACCTACCTGCCGAGTTCCTTCAAAACTGTGTGCAAGTGTACCTAGAAGAATTGATGCTTGATGCTGTTTTGAAGGCAAAGGGTGGTCACACCAAATATGGATTTGATTTAGATTTTTCCTCTGTTCACTCGCTTTGCATTTAGTTAATTGATAAATATAATCTATTAACATGTCTATTTTGAAAGCATTCTTACTTTACAGCATTTTTTCACACCTGCCTAAAACTTTTGCACAGTACTGTATATATATATATATATATATATATATATATATATATATATATATGTATATTTATATAGTTTGAGAAAAGGAAAACTGCTCTGTACCAAAATTATCAATAAGAAAAAGAAAAGGATATTTCAGGTACTTAAAAAGGTAGAATAATTGATTACAAATAATTGATTACAAATTACAATTATCAGGACGTTTCGGACTACAACTCCTTCATCGGCTGAATACAAAAAAACAGTGCTTTAAGAAGTTGATAAAAAACAAACAAGTAGTCTTTTAAACAAAATTCCAGAATGTTGATGATGATGATGATGATGATGATGATGATGATGATGATGATGATGATGACCTCAGAATAGAATGTTCATTCCAATTGGCTCCAAAGTGCCTAGTTTGAAAATAAGTTCACATTCCTTTTGTTTCCTGACAGCATTAGTTCCATAGCATTGAATCATCCCACAAATTGTGCTGTCTTCTATAGTGTGGTCATTTCTGTTAAAATGTCTGGTGACAGGAAAGGTAGAGGTGTTAATTCGTATACTTCTCAGATTCCACGAAGCGATCAGCCAAGCGTCGTTTTGTTTCACCAATATATAGCTTGTTACATTTGATGCAGCCAATGCAATATACTATTCCTTTACTAATGCAAGTAAAAGTATCATGGATAGTAAATGAGGATTTTGTTCCCTTAACTACTGTGTTGCTGTGAATGTATTTACAAGTTGCACAACGTGACCTATGCATTGGAAACGTACCCTTAAGATTGGGTCGAATGTTACTGTGGACCAGATGCTCTCTTAGATTTTTGTCTCTTCTGTATGACATTAGAGGAGGGTTATTGAAAATAGGAGCTGTAGAAGGATCATCTTGAAGAATGCTAAATTTCTTTTTATGATGTGTTGTACTTTTTTGGTCATAGGATGATATGTAAGAACAAGGGGAATATGATTGTTGGTATTCTGTGTTTTGGTTTTGTACAAGGCATCCTTTCTGTTTATTGTCGATACTCTTAACTGAGGTTCTCTAAGTATAGTGTCTGGAAAACCACAGTTTTTGAAAAATGCACACATGTCATTTGTTTTATTCAAAAAATCACTATCATCACTGCAAATGCGTCTCAGTCTTAGTAATTGGGAGTATGGAATGGAGTTGCGACAAGCTTTGGGATGTGAGGAGTCGTATCTTAGATATGAATTATTATTTATTTGTTTATTTAGCAGACGCCTTTATCCAAGGCGACTTACAGAGACTTGGGTGTGTGAACTATGCATCAGATGCAGAGTCACTTACAATTACGTCTCACCCGAAAGACGGAGCACAAGGAGGTTAAGTGACTTGCTCAGGGTCACACAATGAGTCAGTGGCTGAGGTGGGATTTGAACCGGGGACCTCCTGGTTACAAGCCCTTTTCTTTAACCACTGGACCACACAGCCTCCTGAACGAGAGTCTGTTTCTTTGTAGAAGATTGTAGTATTGATGGTACAATTAGAAACCGTGTTGGTAATGTCTAGGAAAGAAATTTGTTTAGAAATGTTCCATGTATACTTTAGAGCTGGATGAAACTGGTCAATAAAATGTATGAAATCCATTAAATCTTCATTAGTGTTAACGGAGATGCCAAATATGTCGTCAATGTATCTAAGATATAACATTGGTGTATGTCCCTTGTACTGTTGAAAAACTTTATTTTCGATCCATCCCATAAAAAGACAGGCATAAGAGGGCCCCATTTTTTTCCCATGCTGACACCTCTAATTTGTTTATAAAAGTCTCCATTAAAGGAGAAACAATTCAAAGAAAGGACGAGTTGGGCTAGTTGTATATATATGTATATATACACACACACACACACACACACACACACACAGACAGTTGTAGTCAAAAGTTTACATACCCCAATGGAATTTCTAGAAATTTCTCAAACAAAGAATTTTAGGAAAAAATCTTTTGTACCAAGTTTTGCTTTTGTATATGAAGAAAAAAAGTTACAACAAAGAGATGTCTACAATTCTTTATTTCAGGAATTGTTTTGCAAAATTCCAAAAATGCTAATTCAGAAGTATTCATACCCTTTGATGCTATGATAGTATTGTCTACAAGGTGCTAGAAATTGAAATATGATAATGCAGAACCTAATTCTAGAAGTCGAGAAAATGCTATATTGTAGGTGAACATTCTTTAGAGAGTATAAAAGGGTTAGGCATAGGATGATTGCTGTCATTACCAATAAGTCAATATGGGAAAAAGTAAAGAGGTAAATTATTTATTGTCATAAAGATGGAGAAGGATACAAGATTTCCAAGCATTTGAGTATCCCAATTTCACCTATTGTTTCCATTATCAAGAAGTACAAGACTCATGGTACTGTCACAACGCTTCCTCGGTCTGGAAGAAAGAAGGTTCTTTCACCAAGAACAAGTAGAAGAATTGTGAGGGAGGTTAATAACAATCCGAGATTGACTGCCAAAGATATTCAAAGTGAATTGGCTGCAAGTGAACTAGGGTTTCCATTTCAACCATAGGTATTGCAGGTCTCAATGGTCGCAGGCAAAGGAAAACGTCACAAGGACAATTGCTTAAAGTTTGCAAAACGGTATTTGAATTATGGATATGAGTTCTGGTCTATGGTTTTGTGGAGTGATGAAACATAAATCAAGCTATTTGGTCATGCTGATAGTCGTTACGTTTGGAGAAAGTCTGGTGAGGCGTACAAAAAAAAGAACACCATACCTACTGTCAAGCATGGAGGTGTTAATATCCTTCTATGCGGCTGTTTTTCCTCTAATGGCACAGGAAATGTAGTTCCAATTCATGGTAAAATTGATTCCATAGCATACCAAAAGATACTGGCCAATCATTTGAAACCCTCCTCTACAAAACTTGGTTTAAAGTGCAACTGGACATTCCAACACAACAACGATCCAAAGCACACATCAAAATCTACTTCAGAATAGTTAAAGAAGAATAAAATCAAGGTTGTGGAATGGCCTAATCAGAGTCCCAATCTAAATCTGAATGAGAATCTTTGGTATGAGTTGAAGAAGGCTGTGCACGAGAGAAGGATTTGAATGAACTGGAACAATCTTGTGTTGAAGAATCACAAAAGAATCCTTCCAAAAGCTCATTGACAAATATCCTAATCGTTTAAAAGAGGTTATTATTGCTAAAAGGTGCCTCAACCAGCTATTAATTTAATTTTCCTTGTCAGGGTATGAATACATTTGTATAAGCATTTTTGGAGTTTTGCAAAAATATCGCTGAAATAAATAATTGTAGACATCTATTTCTTGTAACTTTTTTTTCCTCATCCACAAAAGAAAAACTTTTGCTACAAAAGATTTTTCCTATAATTATTTGTTTTCGAGAAATTTCTAGAAATTATCAATTTCAATTGGAGTATGTAAACTTTTGACTACAACTGTATATACAGTACTGTGCAAAAGTTTTAGGCAGGTGTGAAAAAATGCTGTAAAGTAAGAATGCTTTCAAAAATAGACATGTTAATAGATTATATTTATCAATTAACTAAATGCAAAGTGAGTGAACAGAAGAAAAATCTAAATCAAATCCATATTTGGTGTGACCACCCTTTGCCTTCAAAACAGCATCAATTCTTCTAGGTACACTTGCACAAAGTCAGGGATTTTGTAGGCATATAGTCAGGTGTATGATTAAACAATTATACCAAACCGGTGCTAATGATCATCAATTCAATATGTAGGTTGAAACACAATCATTAACTGAAACAGAAACAGCTGTGTAGGAGGAATAAAACTGGGTGAGGAACAGCCAAACTCAGCTAACAAGGTGAGGTTGCTGAAGACAGTTTACTGTCAAAAGTCATACACCATGGCAAGACTGAGCACAGCAACAAGACACAAGGTAGTTATACTGCATCAGCAAGGTCTCGATTAATCTTGAAATTTAAAAAATGTATCTCAGTTAATCTTGGTTTTAATCGCATATTTAATTGATGCAATTACTGCATCCATCTCATTGAAGGTTGTATTATTATTATTATTATTATTATTATTATTATTATTATTATTATTATTATTATTATTATCCAAAAAACAACCCAGCATAAAAACCCTGTTTTCCTATTTCTGGATTCTGGATTCTTTTTATTGATCCCTCTTTATAGTTTTATATTTATTTACAATCCAGAATTTGTTGTTAAATTGTTTGAACAAACAGCTAAATCACAATGTAGTCAGTTTAATACTTACCTTACTGTATTTAAAATTTTCCTTTACAGTTTCCTTTACAGTTTCCTTTACTCATTACTGATATTTTTCATTGCCGTTTAAATAATAATAATAATAATAATAATAATAATAATAATAATAATAATAATAATAATAATAATAATAATAATTTTAAATTCTCTTTTATTAATAACTTGAAATTGCCTAAATAAAAAGAAACATTCACCGAATAACAGTTATATCCTCTATAATTGTAAATAATATCGTTTAAAATAAATGTGGTTATTGAAATAAAATAAAGCTACAATGTTAACAGGTCTGCAGTCGGTACTTATCGACTTTGCAACAGCACTAGTTATTATAGTATCATACTTAGCTTGATTCATGGGTTTGCAGCGATCCTGAATTTCTAAGAGTACTCTGTCGAAACTGATTGGTTTCATTTGTTGTTGTTGTTGTATTGGTGTTGTCTGTAGCAGAAGATCTACTATAAAGTGTATTTCGAGAAGTGAAAGCATGTTTATCATGCAGGTGGTACAACAGACAATATGCACTTCTTAATACTGGAACTCACTTTGACAGATACAAGTAATGCTCTTTCTATCCAATGAACCGTTAGAAGGTTATTAAAAATAAACTTCCCATTCACAAGTCCGTCAGTTTGAGTGCTTTGCTTCATGATGCGGTTCCGTGACTAATTTTATATTCAAACGATGACTTCATTCAATCCTGATGTGCACTCGAGTGTATTAAAATGGTGCTGCAGGAAATGAATTATGGTATGCTAAGACTAAGAGGGACATGTGTTAATTGCAGAAGTTAACTGAGATTAAATGACAGCCCTAATATATATATATATATATATATATATATATATATATATATATATATATATATATATATATATATATATATATATATATATAATATATGGGTTCTTTCTCAGCACTGTTTTACAAGCCAAAACCACAGGTGCTTGCGCAAGTTTTATTTTCACCCAACAAATAAAAATAAACAAAATGAAGCCTAGCTCTTCTCGACCACTAACTAGACATACAGGAACCTCACTACAAACAGGACAGCTAAGCTGTTTCCCTGGAAAACAAAACACAAATACACAAAATAAACTTTGCAGTACTACGTTTGCAAAGTAACATAGACTACCATTTCTCATAGTGGTTCACAATTGTTGCAATGTGTGTAATGTCATTTTTTTAGCATTTCAGAATTCCGTTCGTTTTTTCGTTCAGAAAATAATCTTCAGAAAATCAGCCTCTGTTATCTAATCTGATTTTCAGATGGTGTGTTACTTATCAAATACATGTACAGTACACTGTGGAGCAGAAATGAATAGACATGTACAAATGTACTGAATTGTTTTTACAAACAGTGTATTTAAGTACTAATTTGCTGTACAAGTTCTTACAAGCTTTACATATCTGTTGTTTTTAGACTGATGTACAGTTAGTTCTAAGAAAAACTTTTTTTCAGCTATCCATGTGGTCTGAAACTATAGCACAGTAGTATTTATCAAGAACTAGAAGCACATGCTGTGTCAATAGGGTGGAAGTCACTGTTGACAGCAAGGACGACACTGCTTCAAAGGCTGCAGCTAAATCGTTTTTCCAGAATAGCCTTTAGAGCCATCTCTTGAAACTTATGTGAAGCACATATTTGCAGTCGTAGATAATAATGCGCTCTCTATAACCATGCCTTTGTATCAGCTCTCTGTGAAAGTCTGCAGGTCAGCTGTCTTACCCATTGTAATGGAAAGAAGGAGATGCAACTTTTACAATGCCCTAGTGATAGGATAGACTTTGTTTTATGTCCTGTCACAGTATCTGTATTTTGTACAGTTCTTTCTGCTTAGCTCATTATTGATTAACTTACTAATGTCCTTTTTGAACCTCAGGTCTGCTTATAATCATTTTCTGTTTCAGTCATCACATCCTGGAGATGCTTTAAAACTTCTATGTAAGCACCTGTGCAGCCTCAAAACATGTCTTCTGTCCAAGTTCATCAGGTACACAAAAGTGTAACCATTAACCTGTTCCCCTGCAGCACTCAAAAGTGCCAGAATGTGATGACTGAAACATAAAATAAAAAAATACAAACTTCTAAACAAGAACAATACATTAGTAAAGATAACTGTGGTATTTGATACCTGTCAAAGACTCTTTTTGAAGCCCTCTTTACTAAAGCTCTGTGTGTGTTGTTTCCAGGTCCTCGGAGGGGGCGGGGGGCCCCAGTATGCAATGTCTGTCTGTGTCGGACTCTCACCTGGCAGAGCTGGATGGTGAAACACTAAGGCTGTTTGGTCTTGGGGCTCTGGAGGCACTGGAGCGAGGCTGGGGGGTGCAGACTGCGGGCGCCGTGACCGCCATCGCCTTCCGCTACATCAACTACGACGCCATCGTGCCCACCCTGCCCCGCATACGCGTCAAGTTCCCCAATGTAACGGTAAGTGAGTGGCAACTGATTACAAAAGGAGTAGGGCATTAGACAAAACTGTAATATATTTTCTAGAGTTTTAATTTATCTGTAGAGTTATATATAAGCCACTCAATGCAAGTGACGGGTGAAATAATATTTGTGCAGGATCACATCCATCTTAGGGGAGTTCTGCAATTAGATGACTATTTTGGCAGACTTCTGGGGAACACTCATGCAAAAGTAAGGCTGTAAATATATGTTAAATAGAGTATATATTCTCAAGAAAAGAGACTTGATTTAGCTGGTATTGTCATGTTTCTGTTTTACATTTGTATTGTAAAATGTTTCTCATGCAGTATTCAATTACAGAGGTTTAAAATATATTGAGATAGTACAACAGTGGGAACTGTTTGATGAAACCTTTAGATATGCAATAGCATGTGCATTTTACTTATGACACACACTGTTAAAGATGTTGTTTTTCACCCCTTTTAATTATTGAAACAATGGCTGTATTTTTATAAGCCACAGGTTTTTTGCAGTTTTCCAGTGGTACACGATACTGTGCATTTACTAGTTATCGTGTTTTTTAAAATGCTATACCTGGGCTTTACAATGCTTCCCTATGCTTTATTACACTTTGCTATGATTTTACTATTGACCATTTGTATAAGGGTCTTCCCTCCTTTACTCCATTTCCCATGTGGAGAGGGCACATCTCTATACAATCTCTCCATAGTCTAGTCCTGTTGCTGAAAGTTGTACACCTTGTTTTAGTCCAAATTTAGAGGCATACAATTGTAAAGAAATAGTAGCTACTCCAAACTAATTCAACTGCTACAACTAAATCCTTCTTGCTAGTTCTAAATCGTTCTTGCTAGTTTTAATTGTTCTTGCTAGTTTTAATCATTCTTGCTAGTTCTAAATCGTTTTTGCTAGTTTTAATCGTTCTTGCTAGTTCTAAATCGTTCTTGCTAGTTTTAATCGTTCTTGCTAGTTCTAAATCATTCTTGCTAGTTGTAATCGTTCTTCCTAGTTTTAATCATTCTTGCTAGTTCTTATATCCACTCAGAGAGTTTGTCTGTTTCAAAGCAGGTCCCCCATGAGAACCTCTTTGTTTTTCAGCTGATTTCTTGTGGGTTATTTTATGTGAAATCATCACATTTACCAGCAGAATGCAACCCACAGATGTTAGAAATCAGTAGAAAGTACTAACTAGTATGAATGACTGCTGCTTTTGAAAGGCAATGTATATGATACTCTTCAAGTTCAGCAGTCAAATTGAACCAGTTATGCTGTTTACAAAGAACCTGCACCTGCGATCCATTTGTCTGTACAAGATGCTTCTAGTTAGTTCCCCACCAGCGCTTTTTGCATCATCAATGTGAAGATAAGAGAGTGAAGCTGATTTGATTATTAGTGTCATCTTTAAGTTTCCTGTAATGAGTCCATCAGACTCATTGCATCTTGTTAGATGCAGCAATTAACTCAACTAGCCCATCACATAGCAATTATAAGCAGGGAAGCTCTCACAGTTGTAGAAGATGAAACTATAATCAAACTGGTGTCAGTCTCTTAACTTTAGTATCAAATTTGTGATACGAAAGCCCTTGTTGGGGAACTAACTAGAAAAATCACATACTAGTAGAGAACATACTGCTATGTTTCAAGAATGAGATGAAAAAAGGAAACAAAATAATAATTAATGTTAATAATAATAATAATAATAATAATAATAATAATAATAATAATAATAATAATAATAATAATAATAATAATAATAAGTAGTTACATTTCAACAACAGTCACATTAAACACATTGTTATATATTCATTTTTTTGTTGTTGTTGCTGATTTTGCTTTAGTGAATTCAGTGTTTTTTGTGATGATGAAGTCCATTACACCAAGGGAAAAATTATCACCAGTCAACATAATAATTTGCAAAATATGATTTGGAAATACTGTAACCAGACATAGTTCTATTTTCCTCTAAACTATTTTACATTGAGTTGTCCAGAATACATTCTTGAGTCTTGGACCCCTTGTATTGTTTCTCCTCACTAGTATGAACAGCAGTCTGATTGGTTCTGTGTTTGAATCTCTTTCTCTCGGCAGCACCTGATCTTCTCTGAGACCAATGTCCACCGGCTGCCCCAGCTGGCCGCTCTGGCTCAGGTCCGGCGGCTTGACCAGCTGACTGTCCACCCTGAGGGCAACCCTGTGGTCAGCTTGGCGCTCTGGAGGTCCTTCGCCATCTTCCGGCTCAGCCACTTCAACCTGCAGAGGATCAACGGGGAGGAGGTACGGCACGGCAGGCCTGGCTAGCTACTCTTACAGTCCAGCTTCTTAATTACACTCTTACCATCTACAAACACTAAAAACAAATACATTCAGGGACAAATGTTTCCACTAGAAGTCTTTTTCAATGTCCTTGAAAAAAACGAAATCAATTCAATGACAAATGTTTAGACTACGGTGCACTCCGTTTATAAGAATCGCATCCATCCCGGACCGACCGAAAAGCGGACCGATATGATTACAATTAGCAAAAGCGTGCCTCCGCGCATCAACAGTTCAAATACAGTATACAAATGTCAATGGTGCTCAGCGTGTGTTCGTCTTCGCCACTCCCAAGTCAGCGCAGGGGTGGTAGCGGTGAGCTGAGCCTAAAATACAATTGGCTATTTCAAATTGGGAGAAAAACGGGGTCAAATAAAAAAAAAAAAAAATTCCTCATGTGCCAAGATCAGATTTATTTGAGCCGCTTGTAGACAAGGGCTTCAAAATAGGGCCTGCAGCTAGTTGGTTCAATAGCGGCCAGAAAAAAATAGCATTATGTTAAAATGCCTTTAAAGTATTCACACCTGAAAGCAATGCTGATTGAAATGCATTGAAACCCCTATCGTATAGCAAGCCTATGGGGCATTATAAAAGATGTATTAAGTCAATATGAGGGATGTTGGCAAGTCTGATAGCGTGCTGGTATTGGTCCTGAGGGACGTATATCAGCGGCAGACATTCAAGACATTCAAAAAGACTTCCAGTCTTTGTCTTTGAGTGTATTTAGTTTCTTGTAGTGTTTATACATTATTGCATGATGCTTAATAGTATTGATGTTCCTACTATTAGCATGATATTCCTACTATACAATCCTGCTAATAGGTACATACTCTTCAGTATGAGGGAGTTCCTGTACGTGAGATAAGCAAATGTGCTTGCATGCAAGACTATTCTACGAGTGCAGTATTTTATCTGTGAAGACACAAACACTACATGACATTGTATAAAAAAGGTGTCCCTGTCCATGTCTATCAACTTGCCACCTCTGTAATGCTGTGTTTGTGCCTGTAGGTCACCATGAATGACGTGATAATGGCAGAAAGGCTGTTTGGAACTCTGGCTCACATTGCTGCTGCTGAAACGCCACACTATCGCCTGCTCCTGCTGCTGGGAGAATCCAGGTAAGGGTTACCTCCTGCAACAAGGTCTGCCAAGACTGGTACCACGTTGAATGACTGCTTCAGAGTGGGGCAAAATGGCCAAACATATCTCATCCTGGATGGTAGTGTATACAAGCACCTCTTTCCATATATTCCAAAATAGCACCAAAGTAATTTGTCAGTAAACTACAAATGCAGTGTAATGAAATACAACTTTAAAAGAAAAAAATACACACAAGGAATTGAAATTTGTTTAGCCAAGTTAGGTATTTATTTGTTGACCCTACCCCCCGAAACACACACTATAAACAAAGTTTGCAATAAATACATTATAAAACACTATATAGTATACTGCTGAGCAAATGATAAGGAGTATCGGGTATCTAACATGGAGGCTAATGATGATAATAATAATAATAATAATAATAATAATAATAATAATAATAATAATAATTTACATTACATACAAATGTGATATTGCCAAAATGTATTAAAAGAAACTCTACATCCAAAGAGATCAATGTTTTGGATAATCTTTTAAATAAACACGATTTAGTCAGACAAGCACTAACTGGGTGTGAAAGGATAGACTTGAGTGGCATGTGGGATGACGTCATGCACCAGGAAGAAGTGCAAAACAAACAGGTAGTGTGGTTGAAACTGAGGCGCATTGGCACCTCAGCGTTTTATTAAATTAAATGAAAAATAAACAGTTTCAACAAAAATAAAACACAATAATAAACAAAAGGGCATACAGGCAAAAACAAAATAGACAAACACGGAACAAAATTATAATCAAGTATATTACTATAGCAGTTGATTTATTTCACAGACTCACGTCTTGTCTATCCTCTGACACTCTCTCTTCTAAAGAGCCCGAGTCGTCTTTTTAATATTTGTGGCTGGAGCCTTAATTACCTATAATAAATTACCTTAATTACCTTAATAAATGACCTTATTAAGGCTCCAGCCACATTCCCATGGGTTTTATAGGGATGGGGTATTTAACCCCATCCACGCCAATTACATAAAATAATAAATAAAAATAAATGATGTATTATTATTATTTATTTCTTAGCAGACGCCCATATCCAGGGCGACTTACAATTGTTACAAGATATCACATTATTTTTACATACAATTACATTATTTTGTACACATTGTTTTTTACATACAATTACCCATTTATACAGTTGGGTTTTACTGGAGCAATCTAGGTGAAGTACCTTGCTCAAGGGTACAGCAACAGTGTCCCCACCTGGGATTGAACCCATGACCCTCAGGTCAAGAGTCCAGATCCCTAACCACTACTCCACACTGCTGCCCTAAATGCGATTTAGATTGTGATTTAGCTGTTGGTTCAAACAATTTAACAACAAATTCTGGATTGTAAATAAATTTAAATCTATAAAGAGGGACCAATAAATATATGTACATGAATGATGTACAAATACAATGGTGTACACAATAATAATAATACAACATACATAATAATAATAATAATAATACATAAATATACACAAGGGGAGGGCACCCTGTCACACTGGATTATGACTCCATCACATCTGTTATACAGTACTGTGCAATTAGCAGCCATTCAAGTTAGTAAAGGAATGCAGAAATCTGCTAAAATTAACAGCACATGTAGTAGTTTTCTGCCTTCGATTTGTATCTTACTGAAAAATAAATCTAAATTACATTTTATAAAGTAACTAATGATCTGTGAAAAAAGGTATTTTGTACTAATTTCAGTTTCAGATCTAAATACTGTAGGTAAGTTTGAGGAATGTGTTGTATCAGGTTTGTGAGTTTAAAGTTTATTTCATGTACAGTTTAGATCAGTGGTTTTCCACCTGTGGTACACGTACCTTTACTGGTACACAACAGGCTTGCCACTGGTACGCATCAACAGCTCTTTTATGACGATACGATTCCTCAAAACACAATGCTCCCTCAATCGCACTATCGTAATGTATCTATCTGTACCACTGAATCACAGAGAAATGATCAATTATGACTACACTGGTTACAAATGCAACCACAAAAACATTTTGACAACTGTTTTTTAGGGGTTAGGCACAAAAAGGCTGCATCTCCATTTTAAAGGCAAGTGTCAATATTTACGAATGCGACATAAGGTTGGTGTGTATATAAAAAAAAATAAAAAAAATGCATATCACATGTTTTAATAAACTGAAGTGCAAGAAGGACGGTAACAATTTGATCGAATAAAAATGCTTGTAAGTGCAGAGAGGTATATTAACACCAGAAGAAGATGGAACCCCAGTTTCTTGCAACAGTTGTGATGGTGATCAAACATGTGTGAGTACTGTTGTATAAAAAGAATTAAAAAGAACAGTTGCATTTAAGAAACGTAGAACAAGAACAACAACAAATACAAATACACTTAAGGTTTGTGTATTGCACACATGCCATTAACAAAATTCCCTGGAAACTTAAAAAAAAAGAAAATAATTAATGAAGGGCTGTAATGCAGCAAAAAGTGCAAGAATTAAACAAACAAGGAAGTGAAAAGGTTACCGTACCAAGCTGCATCTTGCATCCCAGCTATAATAGATTTAGTTACATTGTTTACCGTCAGCAGTTTAAGTATGATTTAATTGCACAAGATTCTAGATGAGCTGATAATATCTCTTCAGCCAAAGAAGCAAGCACAGTAATTTAAGAACACAGTTACCATTATATAAAACAGTATGTAGCATGAATTTTGTACTAAAGCAGGGTCAGGTGTTGCAGGGAAAACAAAGTTTATTTCTGAAACTGACTATTTAAAAAATGTGACAGCATGGTGTCTCCATATTAGAGTACAACTCTACACAATTAAAGGTGTGGTCACCAATTCCATACACAACACTTCCAAAATATTAAAAATATAAACATGTGGATTTCATGAATAGATTAACCATTCAGCAGAATGAGGCAACAAACAAGCGAGTACAGAAATCTGGTTGTAATGGGTAGGTCTCAGTTTAAGATTGCAGTTTAAGATTGCACATAGTTACTGGTACACCTGGTGGTCCCTGCTGGAAACACTGGTTCTTGAGATGAAAAGGTTGAAAACCACTGGTTTAGATCACTAAGTGAATGTAGACTGCATTACAAAATTGCTGTCCCTGTAAAGACCTCCCACAGCCCATTTAAGTTGCATGTGATTGCCCTGCTCTGTGTTGAGGCTGGTCTCTCATCACTGCGTAAACAACTGTTGGGTTTCATTCCAAATTACTGCAGCTATTTAAAGGGATCAGAGATAAAAAAATAAATAAATAAAACTTGTCATAGAGCAGGGATAAAAATATTTTTCCATGTAGCTGGAGAATCACAGAATTAAACAGAACAGCCAGATTCATTGTCTCACAGGAATTTAAATGACCGGGTGGCCATCAGCCTGAGAACAAACTAGACCCGGAATAGCCAATTATATTGCGAGGCGGGCCAGAGGACACCTGATCACTTCTTTCTTGAACCCCCGGGTCTCTCCTTGGCTCTTGATCCTGGGCACCGTGGTTTGCAGAGCTGCTGTTCCTCCTGGAAACACAGAGAGGGAAGGAGCTATTTCGATCCCTGCCAAGCTGACACCTCTGTGAACCCTCATCCCTCCTCCTTCCTTCTTCCCCTTTTCAGTTTGCACGCTTCGTATTGTTTTCGTGTTGTGGATTCTTTGCCGCTGACAGCTTGGTGTTGCACTTGGCAAGGAGAACCTGCTCTTTCTAGCTTACACTGTGGCTCATCTGATTTAACACTTTCTTTGAATGCCGCTGCCTAAAATGGGAATGCTTGTTTCACTTTGGCACTTGTTATTACATAGACTATCATCTGAGCACCAGATCTGGTGATGAACCTCAACTCCCGGTAGAGATTAATCTTTTGGTGTTTTTGGGATAGACTAGGTCCTAATACATCCATCTAGGGTGGGTACGTCATTGGCAATGTGGAAAAATAAAAAAAAATGCAGACCATATTCCATGCAATCACCTGAAATTAATATTTTAAAAACTATACAGAAGTTGTATTACAAATGACAATAACTGGGGTTTTACACACTGAATTAACACAAAAGTGGTATCAATGCATTCAGCAAGGCCTGTGTTTTTGTTTAATATGTCACAGTTAGAAGTAATATAATCATGTGCTGTTGTTAGGGGTCAAAGGTTACATCAAGTCATGTTCTGTGCTGATTGTGGACCTTCTGAATTTAGACAACCCTCAGATGTGTTCTGCCAGAGCTAGAAGTGATTAAGAAGGTTAACAGTATTACTCAGATTATGTGTCCGCTTTTACCCAATTATATTTGACCCATGTCTTACCGTTTGGTTTTGACAGTACCCTTACTATGACAATCATTCTAAGTGATTCTGTTGCTCCAATATTACGTTTTTCCCTAAATCTGCCTTTACCTGGCTTTGAGCTTGTCTGGAGAATCCTAAGTGCCGGGACTGAACATCCTCATTCCATTCAAATCCTGTGACAATATTACCTTTCAACTTGTCCAGTCCCACCTACTCTCTGTCTATATTCATAGGGAGTTGAAAGATCACATTGGTACATGATTTTAATGAAATATGGAAGGCTGTTGAGTGCTGACTTGAAGTCAAGTAACGATAGATTTAGAGAAAAATGATAATAACTTAGTATGGGAGCAACAGAATCCAGAACCGCTCTGAATGACTGCAAAAAACTATTAAAATGACTGCAAAAAACTATTAAAATGACAGATGAGGGACAGTGGCTTCCTCACAAAACTCTACCAATAATTATAACCAAAAGGATGCAACTGTATGTTCTGCTTTTCAGTCCTGGGCTTCTCTCAAGCAGAAAAGCCTATACTGTAGAGTGAAGCGTATTGTTAATATTCATCTCTTGAATAATTCAAGCTACGCTAGGGATCCAATTCTGTTAACGTTTAGTTAAGTAAAAGCATTTGAGTAAAAGATTCATTCAAGTATTTTAGAATTTCAAATGCATTTTCAAAACCTTTTTTTAAGATTGAGTTAAAATCTTTTGATACAGCTATTGCAACAAATTATGCAGTCCAGTTATGGGGTTGCCAACTTTCTCTGTGTTGGTTCTCAAATTACTTTCAAGATCGTGCACAGGGTGTGATAATTAAAGGATTCAAGGCTGCTGCTATAAAAAAGGAAGGTGTGCCTCAGGGCTCAGGCCTTAGTCCATTGCTCTTAGTGATTATATATGTGAAATACATTGTGCCACGCCCTAAAAATTTCATCACCTTCACATTCATGATAGATTGCCACGATTTCATGTGGTTGTGAATTTGTACACAGTGGACTAAACCGTAACATTAAAATGTATTTAGTATCTCCAGTGAAGGGGATGTAGTGGAGGGCTCACATGTACCTGTGTAAGTACACGCTTACATTTTAGTCACCAGTTGTTTTTATCATTTTCTCCCCAATTTGGAATAGCCAATTATTTTTAGGCTCAGCTCACCGCTACCACCCCTGTGCTGACTCGGGAGAAGCAAAGACGAACAAACATTGTCCTCCGAAGCGTGTGCCATCAGCAGACCGCTTCTTTTACACGCTGCAGGCCCACTATGCAGCCACCTCAGAGCTACAGCGTCGGAGGACAACGCAGCTCTGGGCAGCTTACAGGCAAGCCCGCAGACGCCCGGCCAGACCACAGGGGTCGCTGGTGCGCGGTGAGCCGAGGACACCCTGGCCGACCTAAGCCCTCCCCCACCGGGCGGTGCTCAGCCAATTGTGCGCTGCCCCCCACGCTTAAATTTTAGATATATCATGAGAACCGATCTTCCAGTTGTGATGAAACAAGGTATCGCATTGATTAGAGAGCGACGTCTTCCTTAGGTATGCGTTCTAGCTTGGTTTGATGTGACATATAAGAAAAGTATATGAAAAGTATTGCTTGAATTTTATGAAACTACATTTACAGGCACATGATACATCTGTCTGAATATGTTTGTATTTTTTAGCTCTATCTTGAGGACAGCTTGCTTTATTCTCAGGGATGCCCATGAATATGGGCACCCTGTGTTTTAAGGTCTGGATGTACTCTCACTCGTCTTAGCTGTATGTACTTTGCATTTATGTTTATTAAAATGTGGCTCAACCTTCTTTGACTTCACCACTTTCACAGCATGTACAAGCCTGGGTTAAAGAAATGAGACAAGTCTGGGGCATATATTTTGTCACTTGAGTGAATTCAGTACTGATGTCTGGGCCATGGACCAAGAACCTTATGCAATGCACACGGTACTCATTACATTCTGAAAATGACACTAGAGACAGGAAGGATGGAGGATTGGTCACAGAACAACTTGTTAACTCATCAGATCAGTATCAGAATGGGCCTACACCCAGAGTGTTTTGGCAGGTTTTTATTATGTTTTGCCCGGCTCCTGTAAGATGATAGCAGTGAGATGTCAATGGGGACACAGTGTTTGTTAGTGTATGGGCGTAGCCAGTTCTGTTGTTCATATATATTACAATGAAGTGAGTGTTTTGTGAGATTCCACAGATCAAGCATCATTAGAAAATGGCGCCCCAGGAAAAATGAAAGATTAGATTGTTAATCACATCAGCTCATTCAAATTTCTACCACCCCAAACTTGGCTTTGTGCATTACTTCACCCAGTTCAATGATGAGTCAGTACTTTCTCAATGTACTTAAAATGATTCAGTTATGGGTGGGCGAAATTGCATGATTTTAATTGTTCTAATTTGCAAAACAAGTCCTGTCTTATTACTTGTGTCTTTGTGCTATTTACAGGATGGTTAGATGCAAAATATACTAGAATCTAAGACAGCAAAGGCTGTCAGTGACAGCAGGCTTCCTCCAGTCTTAGGGCTGTGTTGCATTAAGCCAGAAGCTATACAGGTGGGCATCCCTGTATTTTGCTTCTTCTGTAACTGTAGGTCACTGATCTACCACCGTTCTTAGTGAACGAGGTTACCATAACGTTCGTTTGCACCGTACCGTACCGTTTGCACCATACCGCTGTACCATACCGTGTACCATGCTCCATGTACCGTACCGTGCACATACCTCACCGTTGCACCATACCGTGTGCACCACACTGTTGCACTGTACCATTTGCACCGTACCATGTGTACCATGCATTGTGCACCATACCGTTGTGTACCGCACCGCACCGTTGCACTGTACCATGTGTACCGTGCATTGTGCACCGTACCATTGCACCGTACCGTGTGTACCGTGCATTGTGCATTGTACCGTTGCACCGTACAACATACAGTGTGTGTCGTGCAGTGTGTCTATTAAAAAAATAAAAATCTGTACAGCTGTACTAGTGCCTAGGCACAGTGCAGGTACTTAAAGTTAACCTAGGCTAAACAATACCATCCCTGGTCTATTAGCAGCGGATCTGGTCACTTGTCACAGTTGACGCTTAGCAACGCTATTGTGGTTGCATAGCAATGTTGCTGTGTGCGCTGTTCAACAGCTTTCTTCTTGGTTAAGAGTACTATACGCTATCTGTTATAGCAAGTAAAACCAAGTGGTTGTTAAATTGCACAGCCACTGCGGTGACATTATGCCGGGTTTCATTCTTGTGATACATGTAAGACGGGTCTCCCCGTGGAGGACAGGCACGGCAGATGCACTGCCTGTTTGGGTCTGGAGCATGCCAAGGAGGAACTTGCCAACTGCAACTGAGTTTTGTGCATCTTTTACAAAGTGCACGCTGGAGAAACGAGTGTCTCACCGCTCTGTAGAGCGATCTTTGTCTATTCCACCTGGACAAGCCTCCCCTCCATCTTCAGCTCAAAAAGATATGGTTATATTTTCCCCTGAGGGCTCTGTGCCTAGGGAAAGCAGGAGAAAGGCACAAAGGAAACCGCCTTTGCAGTCTTCCTCATTGTCTAGCAATTTGCTGCCACAAGCCCAGGGCCCCTTTTCAGGGAGTCTCCTGGAGTACTGGCATCAATGCACCATGGACACCTGGGTGCTCAATACTGTACAGACCGGTTATTCTCTACAATTCAGACACGGTCGCCCTCCATTTCGGGGCGTGACTGCAACGTTAGTCATGGATCCGCGAGATGCTATGGTATTGTCTCAGGAGGTGACAGCCCTGCTTCGGAAGCGAGCTAGTTGCACTGTTCACCCTCGTCATTTGGAAGAAGGGCTTAACTCCTGGTACTTCCTGGTGCCCAGGTGGGACAGTGGTCTCAGACCAATTCTCGATCTCAGACAGGTCAACCTGTATCTGAGTCGACGGAGGTTCAAAATGTTGACTGTGCAGCAGCTGTTGCAGTCAATAAGGCCAGGCGACTGGTTCACCATGGTGAAAATAAGGACGCTTATTTTCATATCCCCATAAGACCAGGGCACAGGAGGTACCTCAAGTTCACTTTCCAAGGGATAGTTCCGGGTACTGCCATTCGGCATCTCTTTAGCTCCCGATGCCTTTTCGAAGTGCATGGAGGCTATTCTGGCCTGTTGAGACTCAAAGGCATCAGAGTACTCAATTATCTGGATGACTGGCTGTGGCGGAGTGTCCCACCCCTATGTGTTTATTTATTATTATTTGTATTTTTGTTTGCGGCGCGGATAAAAGCGCCGCGTCTTTTGTTGTTGTTTTTTATGTTTAAAAACCCTGTGAGGATGCGTGGCTGATCAGCTACTGATTATTTAACTAGCTGACAGTCACGCATCCTTACCAAACGCGTGCAGACTGTGGCCGAGGGGTAATAAGATAATTAACAGCTAGTTAACCCTCGGCCAGAGATAAGAACCTGCAGCTGTCAGTGCTGCGGGGTTGAGTGTACAGAGGAGAGTACGGAGAACACGGAGAGCGGCGAAAAAAACAATTGCTATATTTAAAAACATACTTGTTTCTGTTTGTTTGGCCATCGCGCCTTTTTGTTTTGCGTTTTGTTGTCTGTTTAAATCTGTTGTTTTTGTTTATTTAGTTAATAAATACGTTGACAGCAGTAGCGTTTCAGCTTTCACCCGCCCACCCGCTGTTTTGGTTCAGTTACTTCCTGGTCCGTGACGTCACCACACCTCACCACTGCAAGCCATCCTGTCACATATGGTGTCCTGCGGGGGACAAAACAACGCCTCCAACAGCTGGACCAGGAAAGGAAAGGACGTTTTTTTTTTTTTTTCAAATAGTGTTTTTTGTGTTTTGGAAAAAAAAAAAAAAAAAAAAAATGGGATGGAAGGAAGACCGAGAGGTGAAGGACAGGGAGGAGGAGTGTCTCCTAATGGCCAGAAACCCAGGGAGATATAGCCAGCCATCAGAGGTGTGCCCCCTCTGTGTCCAGAAGCATCGATTTGCCAACTGTCCCTTCCGCTATTATGAAGAGGAGGAACTAGCGCCCAGAAGGGGGAGCGAGCATCCAGCCCAGAAGGGAGGAGCGCGAGCATCCAGCGCCCAGAAGGGGAGCGCAAGCATCCAGCGCCAGAAGGGGGAGCGAGCATCCAGCGCCAGAAGGGGGAACGTGAGCATCCAGCGCCCAGAAGGGGGAGCGTGCATCCAGCGCCAGAAGGGGGAGCCCATAGGTCCAGAACCTAGGCCTCCAGGAGCAGAGCAGCGGGAGCTGCCTCTGCCTCCGCCACCTCCACCGCTTCCACCACCAGGAGCAGAGCAGCGGGAGCTGCCTCTGTCTCCGCCACCTCCACCGCTTCCACCACTAGGAGCAGAGCTGCTGGAGCTGCCTCTGCCTCCGTCACCTCCACCACCACCACCAGGAGCAGAGCAGCGGGAGCTGCCTCTGCCTCCGCCACCTCCACCGGTTCCACCACGAGGGGCAGAGCAGCGGGAGCTGCCTCTGCCTCCGCCACCACCAGGAGCAGAGCAGCAGGAGCTGCCTCTGTCTCCACCACCGCTAGGGGCAGAGCAGCAAGAGCTGCCTCTGCCTCCGCCACCTCCACCGCCAGGAGCAGAGCAGCAGGAGCTGCCTCTGCCTCCGCCATCTCCACCAGCAGAGGGTGAATACCTGCTGGTTATGTCTCAAGCGCCGTGGGAGGATTGCTTGCCCCTCCCACCTCCACCAGCAGAGGGTGAATACCTGCTGGTTCCGCCTCAACCGCCGTGGGAGGACTGCTTGCCGCTCCCACCTCCACCAGCAGAGGATGAATGCCTGCTGGTTCCACCTCAGCCTCCGTGGGAGGACTGCTTGCCCCTCCCACCTCCACCAGCAGAGGGTGAATACCTGCTGGTTCCACATCCACCGTCATGGGAAGGACTGCTCCTGCCCTGCTTCGCACCGCCCAAGGATGCCTGCTTCGCACCGCCCAAGGATGCCTGTTGCTCCGCATCGCCTGGGGCTGCCTGTTGCTCCGCATCGCCTGGGGCTGCCTGTTGCTCCGCATCGCCTAGAGAGCCACCAGTTACAGGGTACGAGGGAGAAGTGGAGCTCACGCTGCCGCCTCCATGGCCAGGGTCTCCCCTCCCGAGTTCGCCTCCCGAGGGTCCGCTGCTGCTGCCGTTGCCTCCCGAGGGTCCTGTTTTGCCTGGGGTCGCTACCAGTCCTGCCATGCGGCAGGAAATACTGTGTCTAGAGCCCCATGAAGGGCAGCTGCCAGCCATGAAGAAGGGGGGGAGGTCAGGAGACCAGCTCCCCCCGCAGCAATTTTGCCTCAAGAGAACGGGTGGCCGGAGCCCCACGGAGGGGAGCTGCCCGCCATGAAGAAGGGGGGGGTGGTTAGGAGACCAGCTCCCCCAACAATTTCGCTGCAGGAGAAAGGGTGGCCGGAGCCCCACGGAGGGGAGCTGTCGGCCATGAAGAAGGGGGGGCAGGTCTGGAGACCACCCCCAAAATTTATTTGGCCAGAGGAGCCGGCCTGTGCGCGGGCCATCGGAACACTACGGCTGTTTGGGTGGGAGGAGGACATCCCACCGTGGCCGCCACCTTTGGCCCGTTGCTGCCCCTGTTCCTGGGCCTGGACTGCTAGTCGGGACTTTGGGGATTTGCGATGCAGCAGTGTGGGCTGCTCCCCATACTTTTACATGGTTCTATCGGCTGAATGTTGTGGATCCACAAAACCCTAGCTTTGGAACAAGAGTGTTAAGGGCAGCCTCAAGCTCGACCCTTACAGCATAAACATAGAGGTGAGTTCTCCCCTCAATTTTTTAGCCCTAGCTAATTGTACTGGGGTTCCTCATGGTAACAAGCAAAGTGCCATTGGCTTAGCCTTGTAGCATTCCAGTTGGTCTGCAATATTGCCTTGCGACAGCTTTGGTATTCATACCCATGAGGTAATGGTTACATTTCATGCTTGATAGGGACCGTTAGGTTATTATCATAACCCTGGTTCCCTGAAATAGAAATGTAACCATTAACCATCAAGGTCACTGTCTTCATTATTGCAGCAAGTCTTCAAGGAAAAATGATGATGATATCAGTGTCAGCAGTCTTTTTACAC
Organism: Acipenser oxyrinchus oxyrinchus; assembly: GCA_030684275.1. NCBI lineage: Eukaryota > Metazoa > Chordata > Actinopteri > Acipenseriformes > Acipenseridae > Acipenser > Acipenser oxyrinchus. Next base: position 11,606,055 of record CM060265.1, on the reverse strand, counting down.
CCTCGGGGTTGGGCACGACCGTTACTGGCACTGCATGCAGCTTTGGAATATCTATTCAGGTTAGACGGTATCAAAGGGTTAATAACCATGAGGCAATGGTTACATTTTTATTTCAGGGAACCAGGGTTATGATAATAACCTAACGTTCTTGCACAGATCTGTTTATATTAGATGTAGTAACATGTTTGTCATTAACTAGCACACTTTAAGCCCTGGGCTGTTTCTATTTGTGATTGTAGCTAACAAAATAATTACATACATTTTACCTGTTGTGTACTTCTATTCATTATATAGGTCCAGGTTTGAAAGAAACACAGGTTATACTAAACATGTCTTTTCATGCTAAACTGTGATTTCTGGTACTGCACTTGGTTAAAAAACAAATCTCAGTTAGCAAACCATACTGTTCAGTTCAGAAGTGGAACAGGATTTCATTAAAATGACTTACTTTGAAATGAAAATACACAGCCAAATCTTAGTGGGACGGTCCTAGGTTATCACTGTCAGCCTTGTGACCCAATGTCCTTGATTTGATCTTGTTGAGTCTTTGCACTGTCACAAAGGTAGGTTGTACAAGGCAGCTGATTGACGGAAGTCTTTTTTATGTGTTGTAATATAGTCAGGGGTTAAACAAAATTAGAATTTGGCAGTCCCCATACAAGGAACATCAGAAATATTAGTCTGTGTCAAGCGCAATCTAATAATAACCAGACATAACAACCAGGATTCTTAGGGATTTGCAAACTGGAGAATAACTCCCGTTACTAAGAGGTTACTACAAGAAATGGAAGGATGGTTTAGCTGTACCGCACACCAGGTAAACTCTGTGTTTATGTCAAAAGTACTGCACTTCCAATTAACAGCTTCAATGCTATAGGTGTAAATAGATTACTTTGTTTTGCACTGATTTTGGCAAGGCATATGCAGAGTTTGTCACTAGAATAATAGTTTCATTAGCGTTTCACAAGGTATATGATTGAAAATTAACATTGAACTAATACGTATACCATTCAAATATAATTTAATCACAATATCTGTGTTGCCTCATTGTGTCATGAGGGTTGTTCATGATCTGCTTTTGTGCTACCATGTTACTCAGTACTCATTTTTAAAATCTGGTCCTTCTGCGGACCTGCAGACCACTTATCTGAATCCTTGAATGTAATGTCGTTTGTAACATGCTCATGCTCACAGTGCACCTCAGAAAGTCTCTATGCAGAGAGCCCTGCAGTGCTGGCACTGTGGAGCCGGAGAGCAGCACTGCCAGTTTCTCAGGCTCATCAGTGACATGCTGAAAAGTGAGTCCTGAAGCACTGGGTGTAACCTGGCACCCTCTCCCTGCTTCCACAGCAGCAAGTACACTGGGAAACCCTGATTCAGGATGCAGCCATATTATTTTATTATTTGTTTATTTAGCAGACTCCTTTATCCAAGGCGAATTACAGAGACTAGGGTGTGTGAACTATGCATCAGCTGCAGAGTCACTTACAATTACGTCTCACCCGAAAGACGGAGCACAAGGAGGTTAAGTGACTTGCTCAGGGTCACACAGTGAGTCAGTGGCTGAGGTGGGATTTGAACCGGGGACCTCATGGTTACAAGCCCTTTTCTTTAACCACTGGACCACTGGACCACACAGCCTCCTATACCATAGTAAATATACGGTTAAAGGTGCATACATTCTTTACATATTTATTTTTTAACATATTTACACACTTTACATTTTTGTTTTGCTTCCTGAGCTAAAACAAAGCTTACATATGGCATTCATACCCTCCTGCTGCTGCAAGTAGCAGCAGAGGATGGCTGTTTGGTCACAGAGAGACAGTGTGGCCAGGAGGAAGCTTGCGTGCCTGACACATACTATGGAAGAATGTAGTAAACATTCACCCAGGATTTATTTCTCAGTGTTAAAATGAACATGATTGTGGGACACTGCAGTTTTAAAAAGGTGTGCAGTATTAGTCCCCGAGCGGCTATCTGGTAAAGGCATGGACTTGTGATGTGCAGTCATGCAGTCATTTTGCATCTTAGCTGTGCAGAGTTGCCAAAATTGGCAGGGACTGTTTATCCCTAAAGCAGACACCTGCAGGACTGGCCTTGGTCCTCCAGGGGCCGGTAGCTCGCCAACATCCACTGTGGAGCCCCTGGGGATCTCCTGAGCTGCTGTGGGTATCCGCTGTGGAGCCCCTGAGGATCTCCTGAGCTGCTGTGGGTATCCACTGTGGAGCCCCTGGGGATCTCCTGAGCTGCTGTGGGTGTCCGCTGTGGAGCCCCTGGAGATCTCCTGAGCTGCTGTGGGTATCCGCTGCAGTGATGTGAACATAATTGGACAGTCAAAATTGGGGAGAAAAACAGGTAAAATAATTGGGCACACAAAAAAAATAAAAACGTGTAGTAGTTTGTTTTCAGTAGGGGGCTGTGTGACTGGGTTGACTGAGAAATGTGGGCAGGATTCCAGATAACATAATGCCACCAGATCTCCAAACCCCTCAGGAGTGTTGTTCTGTTCACAGGTTTTCACACAGCACACAGGTTTTCACACAGGATCCATTATTGGTGGTGCACTCGACAGCAAACAATGCTTAAAAAAAACAGGATAGTTACAGGTTACATTCTGTAGAGAATGCGGGCACAACATTAACTCAAGATCCATACAGTCTAGTTGTTATTTTTTAAACCAGTCAATTCTGATATATATAATTTATGGGGATTAATTGATTAACCTGTCCACATTTTTAATAAAGGTAACAATCTTATAGTGGCTATTCTGCAAAGGTAATACTTTAAAAAATCAATAGAATCTAAAAATTAAGCCCAATAGGAATTTGGTCTTTTGACAAGCATTTTTATTATTTTTTTTATTTAAGTAAATGTAACAAATTTCCACAGAAAAAACATTCTTTCAGGCCACTGTCAGTCACATACCTGAAAACACAAAACAGGTGCGCTGCGTTTCCAACATCGGTTGTTTCATCTACCATTTACAGCTACGTCTGCTTTTATTGCTTCTAGCAGAACCTGAGACACCGAAGAGATTAAGACATTCTGGATCTTGTTAGAGGTATCTGAGAATACTGTGGCTATCAACAAGTGATTGCTTAACATGCTGTCATAGTCAGAAATCAGAGAAAGTAATTTCTCATAATTACCTCTGTTTGACGAATTGGTGCCTTGCTTGCCAAGCTAAACAACAGAATCAATCAAGCGTTTAAGAACCTCACAATCTTTTCTTACTTGCTCATTGTGATGTATTGTATCCCTACACTTCTGCTCACCTAGTTGAACATCGATCCGGGTTTGTCCAAAAGTTTGGAGTGTAACAGTGGCTTGCAAGTGACTTTGGGAACGCTCATGTTTTTGTGCTGACTTCATTAGACATCCTAGATTGCTGTAGCCAGTGCTGTTCCATATCGCCTTTTCTGTACTGAATTTTTTTCTGAGAAAGTTGTTCTTGAAAATTGATTCGTAACCAAATCGACTATGATATCTGATGACAATTTTTTTTTGTAATTTGTAAAGCGTAATTTGAAATGCTACTTCGAAGTTCTCAATAACGGTCTCTATTATGCGAAATTCAGCTATTCTTACACCGCTTACCAAAGCATATTTATGTCCCGCTCTGCTCACTAATGATTGGACAGCTGCAAAACCAGGGCAGATCTTTGACTTTCCCATTGGTTAAACTCCCAAGACCTTCAAATGAAACAGAGAATACCTTCAACGTTTTATGTTCCGCCTCCGCTCACTTATGTTTGGACTACCGCGGAGAAAATGCAGATCTTCTTATTTTATATACCAAAAAATTCTGCACTATTAAATTGTAAAAAAATTAATCTGCAATCAACTCTGTAGTTTATATATATATATATATATATATATATATATATATATATATATATATATATATATATATATATATATATATGCTAGAGGTCAAAATGAGCCACCAGCCACCAGCCTTGAAGCAAAACTGGGGATAGGACATTTATTTCCCCTTGTATGCCCCTCAGACCTCTTACTTACTCAGTATCATGGTATGTCTGAACAGCTGATTGTCCTCTGAAAATGTACAAAGGATTTTAACGATTAAGCCATCTCACAAGTGCAGTGGTGCTCCATAATGTTATCTGTTTATAGGAATATATAACAACTAGGGGTGGGGCCCTTTTTTGCCCATTTTTTCCCACTCAGGCCCCATGCTCACTAATTATTTTGGAGATTATGTGTAGGATGCCTGGTAAATAACTATCCAAGCAGATACAGTAACAGAGAGTTTAGCAGTAGGTATAAGATAACATATTAAAAAAATGCAGACACATTTAAAGTATTCCTTTAAACTATGTGTGTCATTGGGAGAGAGGCTGTGGTTTGGAAAGAGCGGGTTTGAAGGAGCATTGAATGAGTTACTCTTCTCAATGACAGCTTCAGTCTTTGTAAATAATAGAACATGGTCTAACTGAACACATAAGCTCTAGGGTATAGAGTTAATAAAACCAGGTGCCAAAATAAACATGTTTTGTGATGAAAAGCTCAAAAAAAAATGTTGGTACTGGGTGCATAAAATACCAACCGCAGTGAATTTATTTTATTATTATTATTATTATTTTTTTCTTAGCAGACGCCCTTATCCAGGGCGACTTACAATTGTTACAAGATATCACATTATTTTTACATACATATACATTATTTTTTACACATTGTTTTTACATACAATTACCCATTTATGTAATAATGTAATAATCATTAGGCTAAAGACTCTGTTATCAGCTCTCTAGCACTGTCACCCCATGCACCGCAATATAAAAATGATCACTAGCCTATACACTCCATTTTCAGCTATCCAAGACTGTAACCCTGCATTTTAATAAAGAAAACTAAAGTCTAACATGTCACTCTTTATCTTTTCAACAAATTGTTCTGCTAAAGTATAAAAGGAAGTTGGTAGTATTTGCCATTGTGCCTAAAGGAAATGGATTCAGAACAAAAGATCGAGAGGAAGTATGTAGCAAATATCTTGTATAGGCGCGTCCAATTATGTGGGTCACATTTAGTCTTTTATATGACATTTATTCATAATTTGTCATCTTTATCATTTTATGCCTGCCATGCATGTATGTCCTTAAGTGTAAGCAAGCTTACTCAATAATAAACTGTCAGAGTTCTTTCATTTTACTTTCGACTCAGTCTACCGATGCTGATCCTTACACATTTGATGGTATTTCACCGTCTTTGTCCTTCTAGATTGTTCAAAAGGATGTCTGTGTTCAACTTTGAAGTCTTTGTTCTAATTAAACCAGCAGTTTTTTTTTTTTTTTTTAAATAATCTCAGCTATGCTCAGTGGAGTTTGAGAAAAGGAAGGCCAGGACAGTGCATGTATGTTTCTTGAATGTAAAGAAAAGTGGTGGTGGCTCGTTCTATCTGTTCCATGATTCCAACACCACTATGGTCTGCAGATACAGATCAAGCTGGCGTTCCTTCCTCAGGAAGCGCCGTGCTAATCGGAGCCTGGGGGTGGGGGTCAGGGTAGGATATTGAGGAGGGGAGATGAAAGAAACAATTCCTGAACCCAAATCACACTGATCCCCTGCACAGAGCCAGCGGGGCTGGACCCCTCCCCTCCACTCCACAATCTGGAATAAATCACTCGACCCGGCTCCCGTCGTGGTGCTGCATAGCTGCCATACAGGTACCTACTGAACCAAGCCAGCAGCTTCCTGAACTGAACTTCCCAAAATCGCATTTATATTACTCTTTTGCTGTACTGCTTCAGATTCATTGACAGTGCTAGGGACTACAGTTGGGCAACTCAAGTGTGTTTCGGATTTCACGAATATGGCATACGGATATGGGGATGTCAGTTACAGTACTGTTCTTTCCTAGAGAGTAATGTACTATAGTGTAGTCAACATACGCATTGTAATTACGACAGACTTGTTTTTAAATTGATAAACATCTAAACTAGCTGCACAAAGCGATGTTCGATTGGTCGGAGGTAGCTCTCCACAGGTGTGGCGTTGGTGCTGATTGGGCTAATTTACCCCTCCAAGTGAAACAACTGAAGAAACAGCTGCCTGGATTTGTGTGGATTGCTGATCTCCACAGAGTATCTAAGCAAAGCAGTAAATCAGGGGAGCTGTTTCTTCACTTGCTTCACTTTGAATGATAAATGAGCCCATTCAACACCAATTCCCCTCACCTGATTGTTAGCCCCTGATTTCTGTGGAGAGTGCAATCAGAATAATGGAATACAGGGTTTATGCAGCACTGATCAAAACATAGCAAGAAGAATGGAAACACAAATCCATTATTAGTGTTACTTCACACATAAACATGGAGCTGCAGAGAACAGATATGTGTCTTTACAAAATCTGACACAAATGTGTTACATATTTATCAAAAGTTTTTGGTTAAAACGGCCTGAAACGATACCTAATCAAACATGGATTTAAAGCTGCGGTCTGCCACAGTGGGGTTCAGTTTTACACCTGAATGTTCCTCCATTGTGAGCAGCACTGCATGCTAATTGTCTAGCCTTTCATGCCTTTCAGCAATGAGGCCTGGGTCAGAAGAGCATTTAGTTGTCTAAACTTAGCCCTGTTGGACATAGACACAATACATAGAATAGCAAGGTCAAGGTCAATCCTCAAATCTCAAAACCGGGACACATTGTAAATAATTGATAAGACTAATTAAACCATTTAAATATCCTCTCAGTATTTTTAATTTGTTTTTATTTTCATTAGTTGAACTTGCCATGTTTGAACTTGGCATTTTTCTTTTTTCTTTTTTTTTTTACTCACTGCGTCAAGCTCTGTTTATTGACATTGTTGATGTGGTTTAACCTGGTGGATTCGGATGCTTGCAACCTCTCGCTGCTCTGCCTACTACTGTCTAGGCTAAATCCCGCCAGAATTGAACAGCTACAAATTACCGTATTACACAATTGTAGGTTCATATTGAATATAAATTAAATGAAAACGCATGGCACACTGAGGAATAAGCACGTAAGTCTGTGTTAATCACTTTAGAAAAATAATGTTCTTGATTACCCTTCTACCTTTTTTATTTTAATTTGTTTTCACTGCAGGTACCATAAACTAAGTTACATAGGAAGTGGTTGTTTACGTTATTTTGACAAAAGGTATTTAGATTGTGTCGCACTACAGGAAGTGGCTGAAAATCGGGACTTTTTAAAGATTTTTTTAAAAATGTTGGGACACCGGGACCTTTGATGGAAAACTGGTACTGTCCCGGCTAAACCGGGACATCTGGTCACCCTGTCCATATCACCCAACCACCAAACTAAATAAAATCTTCCCATGAAAGATTGTTCTCCAGACTTTCTGAATCCACTTTATGGGCTGAGGTTTTTATTTTGTCTGTGGAAAGATGAAGAAGAAAGTGCTATGGACCCTGCTCACTGTCTCTCTCTCGGTCTCTCCAGGAAGCATCAGCTGCAGTTCCTGCTGGAGGGACGGGGGCAACAGGCGGGCCTGAGCTCTGTGGAGCTCCGGGAGAACAGGAAGCTGCTGGGAGAGGGGCTGGGCCGAGCGATCTTCAACTACCCCAGCAGAGACGGGAACACGGACAGGAGCGAGGTACAGGGGATTGTTGGGGGGACCAGATCATTCTAAGGTAATAATATAAATAAACTAAGTCAAGCTGTAGCAGGGTTGCATTGCAGTCAAGGGTGGTCAGCGGCAGAAAAGCAAACCCAGAGACAGAAACTGCCGTTTAAGGGCAAAGCACACTTCAATTAAAAACAAGAACAACAAATAAACAAAGGCATGAGGGCAAACAAAATACTAACACTACTATTTCAGGATGGGCCTTCATCTTCACTAAAAAATTTAAAAACACAAAGTTTACAAATTCACCCCAAACTCCTCCATGAAACAAAGGATTTCTCCTCCCTGTTATACCATGTGGCTGGGACTTGATTGAGGATCAATTATTCAATCAAGACCCAGCCACATGCCGCCCGTGTATTTGGCCAGAAAGGAATTAACCTCATCCCTGACAAAATGCCCCCACACTTTTTACACCAGCAGGCCTTCTGCCCTTCTGCCCTTCTGCCCTGCAACACAAGCGTTTTGGATGATTTACCTGCAGCATCACAAGATCCGCTCATTACAAGAAAGAATAGATATTCACAGTGCACTATCGTGTTGGAGGTCAGTTAAATAACTAAAGGTCTGGTTGGAACAAAGTCCTGCAGTGGGATGGATTGGAAGAGCCAAGGTTACCTACCCCTGATCTAGTTGACTTGATTTCTTATAGTTTTACCTTGGATTTCTGATTGAGCATTTTGAAACTATAGATAATTGTGTTCAAAAATGACTTGTGTGAGAGGCACACCTAAGGTAAATACATGGGCTTGTATACAGGATGCAGATGTTTTATAGAAATGGAATAAAGTAAAACATATCTTACAAGACTGGTAAATAATGGTCTGAGGACCAAAGGACTAACAATGTTTTGAATGAGCAGGGAACTGAGAATTCAGAATCCCCTAAAGAGCAAAACATGTGTAGCATGTTTGAATACTAAGTACACTGACAGCTCTGATGTGTTTGTCTCCATCTATTTCAGAACACTCCTCATGCTGGCCAGGAGAGGGCGCAGGTGAGCCGGTGCTATGTGCAGGGACTGGTGAGGGAAGCAGCAAGCACCAACCTGAAAGGAGAATCTCTTCACAAGCTGTGGTCATCACTGTTCATGGAGCTGGTCCGAGACAGTGTGGTGGAAATGAGAGACCGACCAGCCTTCCGCAGAGACTGCCTTCGGAGGATCTCAGAGTCCAAATAATACCCAGCTGCTCCTCACACCACACCCAGCTGCTTCTCACACCACACTCAGCACGCTCCTCACATCACTCCCAGCTTCCTCACACCACACCCAGCACGCTTCTCACACCACACCCAGCCTCCTCACACCACACCCAGCTTCCTCACACCACACCCAGCACGCTTCTCACACCACACCCAGCCTCCTCACACCACACCCAGCTTCCTCACACCACACCCAGCACGCTTCCTCACACCACACCCAGCCTCCTCAATCCACATCCAGCTTCCTCACACCACACCCAGCACGCTTCTCACACCACACCCAGCCTCCTCACACCACACCCAGCTTCCTCACACCACACCCAGCACACTTCCTCACACCACACCCAGCCTCCTCAATCCACACCCAGCTTCCTCACACCACACCCAGCTGCTCCTCACACCACACCCAGCCTCCTCACACCACACCCAGCACGCTTCTCACACCACACCCAGCCTCCTCACACCACACCCAGCTTCCTCACACCACACTCAGCTTCCTCTCACCACACCCAGCCTCCTCACACCACACCCAGCTTCCTCACACCACACCCAGCTGCTCCACACACCACACCCAGCCTCCTCACACCACACCAAGCACGCTTCTCACACCACACCCAGCCTCCTCAATCCACATCCAGCTTCCTCACACCACACCCAGCACGCTTCTCACACCACACCGAGCCTCCTCACACCACACCCAGCTTCCTCACACCACACCCAGCTTCCTCACACCACACCCAGCCTCCTCACACCACACCCAGCTTCCTCACACCACACCCAGCTTCCTCACACCACACCCAGCTGCTCCTCACACCACACCCAGCCTCCTCACACCACACCCAGCACGCTTCTCACACCACACCCAGCCTCCTCAATCCACACCCAGCTTCCTCACACCACACCCAGCTGCTCCTCACACCACACCCAGCCTCCTCACACCACACCCAGCATGCTTCTCACACCACACCCAGTCTCCTCAATCCACATCCAGCTTCCTCACACCACACCCAGCACGCTTCTCACACCACACCGAGCCTCCTCACACCACACCCAGCTTCCTCACACCACACCCAGCTTCCTCACACCACACCCAGCTGCTCCTCACACCACACCCAGCTGCTCCTCACACCACACCCAGCCTCCTCACACCACACCCAGCCCGCTCCTCACACCACACCCAGCTGCTCCTCACACCACACCCAGCTTCCTCACACCACACCCAGCTTCCTCACACCACACCCAGCCTCCTCACACCACACCCAGCTTCCTCACACCACACCCAGCCTCCTCACACCACACCCAGCACGCTCCTCACACCACACCCAGCCTCCTCACACCACACCCAGCTTCCTCACACCACACCCAGCTTCCTCACACCACACCCAGCTTCCTCACACCACACCCAGTCTCCTCACACCACACCCAGCACGCTTCTCACACCACACTCAGCCCACTCCTCACACCACACTCAGCCTACTCCTCACACCACACCCAGCCTCCTCACACCACACCCACCTTCCTCACACCACACCCAGCTTGCTCACACCACACCCAGGCTCCTCACACCATACCCAGCTTCCTCACACCATACCCAGTCTCCTCACACCACACCCAGCACGCTTCTCACACCACACTCAGCCCACTCCTCACACCACACTCAGCCCACTCCTCACACCACACCCAGTCTCCTCACACCACACCCAGTCTCCTCACACCACACCCAGTTTCCTCACACCACACCCAGCAGCTCCTCACACCACACCCAGCCTCTTCACACCACACCCAGCCCGCTCCTCACACCACACCCAGCCCGCTCCTCACACCACACCCCAGGGACTAATGTGCCACCCTTTCTTTTCAGTATCAAAACTTTCCTGAACACAGAAAACATACATACTGTTGTCCGGACATTAAGGATTTCTGACAAAGCCATTCTAAAGTGTCTTCCGCTAGTCCTGCTGCTGCTGCTGCTTCTTCTGTGAATTTACTGAGAAAGAACTCTTGCCTTGACACCTCTCCTTCTGCTATATGTGTTTTCCCCCAGGCATGTGGATAACACAGGGTTGTATGAGCAATGGAGGGCAGAGATAGTCAGCCCATTTAAAAAATATAACCAGAAAGGTAAAGCTAGGTGAATCTGTGCAAGTGAGAGGCTTGAGTGGTACTCACAGAACTTCAGATATGTCCGGGTATCAGACCTGTCTGAGCAACAGTATTCATGTCAGCTAGTAAGAACCTGTTAAAGCATGCACAGCTAACACAATTTGTATGCATTGCCATCCTTAGATCTCACATTTTCAAACATGAAAGATGCACACATTGGGCTAAATCCTCAAAGCTGTTTATTCCAATTCGGCATTCGCACATTTTTTTTTTTCAGAAAGGAGAAACACAACCCAATAAAGTTACCAAACCTGAAATAAACAACCAAGGCTTGATGAGGTAACACATTGTTTCTTATTCGGGTTAGACGTTTCATTGGTGTTTTTTTCTATTTTGAATTTGACAATTTGGAGTAAATAGCTTTGCGAATCAGGCCCATTATGTTAAATGTGTATTTGATTTAAATTGTAAACCAAAAAAATAAAAAACCTAAACATTCTAAATGTTTGCCATTTTCTTTAAAATAACTTAAACTACCATAAGCTGGCAGTCTTTGAGTACCAATCGCTACTTTTCCTTTGACTGGTGTGTTTTCAATGTTGATTTAGTTCCTTCACGCGACCTCTCAAAGTTTAAGTTTAGCATTGAAATATCTGCAAAGAACGATTGGTGCATTTTACTCCCTAACAGCTTCACATAAATGACCTTGCATTTGTTTCATATAGGAAAACCTGCAAAGTGAACTCCACAAAGTAGGAGACTGGGATTTAGTCAGCAATGGCCTGGCGAGTTTATCTGTGTTTTAAATAGGAGTAAGAGCTTCACAGTATAATTATTCCAAAAAGTTTTTAAATACGTTTTGTGAACGTGTGAACAGGGCTCCTAATCTACAACCGGGACCAATGTCCTAATTCTTGGTAAGATTCCCTTTTGCATTTTTTTATATTTAAGACTGGATTCTTTTTACTTCTCAATGACATGTAGATTGATGGTTGACCTGATTAAAGGGCAGGGCTCTGTGATAAGGATCCCGGCTGTGTCTACAGTAACTCTCCACTGCATCTTGCTCAGACCCTGGGTTATCTATAGGTCCTGCTATTAGATACCAATGGGTTGCTCAGTCTGCCTGACAACTTGTTTGAATCCATTTCTTCTCTGACACTACTCTTTACAGGTAATGTTTCACATAGTTTTAATATAAAATAAATACACGAATGACAACTCTGGAGTGAATTTCAGTTTCTTTATCTATTCATGAAAATGTTTTTGTTTTAACTTGCAGAAGTAGATGACTAATTTCCATGACTAAGGTAGATGATTCAAGTATTTTTAACCTGAAAAGTACATTAGGGCAAATGTAACTTTTATTACATTGTCTTTTGGCAATGAAAAGGGTACTTTGGCATGGTGTTAGGGATTTTGAACCACAGGCACTCAGTTAATAGAAAAATATAATCAAGGCTGACGGATTTCAGTGTTTATTGTTTTGTAATTGGAATGTTTTATATTCTAAGTTTTGTTCAAATTCAGATATATCAGTTATAACTTCAATCTGTTAACAGGGTATGTGTACTATGATTTTACATTACCCAGTTTTAATAAACAACCACACAGACATAATACAGGTATTATATTCAAAGAAAGTGCAACACGTTTTATTAATAGAGTTTCTTCCAGTAAATGTATAATTATCAGCAAAATTGTTTAGCAAATCATTACTCATAGTTGTAAATAGCTCATCAGTTAAAGAATAATTGAAAGCAGAAACAATCCCAGCAATTGATTTCACTTTAAAATGTTGGGATTTGTATTGATTGGAGATGATTTATAATCAGCAGTCAGATTAGTCTTTGAAGTAGAATAAAACTGGTTAAAGTATGTTCTTTTAAACTTCTGCAATCTCTTTGTCTTCATTCAAGACTGTTGCGCATACTCAGCAGCCTGGTTACCTTCCCTGGATCCTGCAGTCAGCATACTTCTATTCCGGCTCTGTTTGCTACCCTGAACTGCAGCTCCAAACAGACTGTGTTTGTCTTCAATGTTAACTGAAAACATTGATGAACTGAGACGTTACTGGGAGGTACAGTCCTGGATCTGGCAGTAAAATTGAAACCCATCACAATTCCAGACCTTCCGATACTGATAAATACATTACTGGACCCTGCTTCCATTTGAAAAGTACAGAGCGAATACTGTGATCTTCTAATACCAAAATACATATTTGCTTGCCCTCCACACACAGTTTTTAGTGAGAAGCATTTTGATGTGTATATATAATAGAAAAACAGGAACCCTAAATATAACACAAACTTGGTTCTCTAGGGTGTAGTGCAAAACGCAGGATTCAATGATGGTTTATTTTGAATACTGATCCTATGTGTTTAAATGACTCAGGAATGTTAATCTTGAGGCTGTTACCTCAAAAACATCCACCAGTGTGTTTGCTATTGCTTGTTGTGGTCTGTGAGTCATACTGCACCGTTCTTGCTTGCACCAGCAGGAATTGTAGGTACTCTGTACAGAAGTGCTGGTACCGCCTGTTTGGGCAGCAACTGGAATGCAGAGGTGGATCCATTTCCACCTCTCTGTGTTAAAGTGATTGTAGCTAACAAATCATTTTAGAAATGTGTTTTGCTCTTCGATAAATAGGTCTCAAATGTGTTGAAAGAAACACAGGTTATAGCACACATGTATTTTAATGTTAAAACACGATGTCTGGTACTACTTTAGTTTAAAGGAAGTTCTCGGTTTCTATGCCTTATTCTTGGGTTATCTGTTTGGACATCACTCAATACTGTTTGCAAGCATGACAGGCAAGAGAGGAAGCAGTTGGTTGGTTAATGAAAGAAAAGTTCAACACTGCAAACAGATTTCTTTAACCAAGTGTAGTACAAGATATCATATTTTAAAATAAAAACGCACTGGACATTTGAGACTTATGTAACAAATGGACGTACACAACCTGTAACAGTTATGGAGTTATTGTGTTAGCCATAATGACTTTAATGAGACACATTATAATGGACTTACAGTCCAGAGGTTAGTCAACTACAAGCACTAGGCATTACACTGTTATTAAGGTGTAGAGAACCCATGGGCAGCCAGGACCCAATGGTTCAACCTGATGCAAGTCTGTTCTCCAGAATGGGCACTTTTGAGTCTTCACTTTTAAGTCATTTCCTTGTCATGGATACAAACAGACCTCAGCTACATTAGCCCTTTATCAATTTGTTTTCATATGCCAAAAATGGTTAGATGGAGCTGAAAAATAAGAAGGGAAAGGAGAGCTAACGTCCGGTACTGGATTCAGTTTATCTACCCCTGTCTCCCTTGGTGGTCCTGTTTAGAAGCCCAATTCACAATCATTCAGGTGAACCCAACGTGCAAAGACAAATTATTTTTGAACGCTTTGTAAAATAACTATAATAAAAACACAACATTTAATTCATAACCTCTTTCAACAGTTTTCTGGAGATCATGGTCTACCACAAGTGTTTGTTTAACCTTTGTTTTATTTAATGTCTAGCCTGTCTTGTCAATAGCCTGTACCGTGTTATCTAAAATATTTGAACAACAATATATACAGCACTTCACACACACGTACAAAAAGAACCTCCCGTGGTACACACTTTTCATTGCCAAAACACATAAATCTAAAGTAGCAGTATTGTTAAGTATTGTTGTAGGGTAAAGTAACTGGTCCAGGGACATTGGATTCAAGCAATGTATTCCGCAGTCCTTGAGCAAATCAGTGAAGAATTGTTGACAGAACTTTAGACGACACATAGAAAGTGCCACAGATCCCCCTTGTATCCTCTGCCTTCTTTCAACAAAGACGATTAACGCAAAGAATGCACAGCTTCGTTTTCAGTTTAAAAGGAACTTTTATAGACCTCAGATTTCTAACTCAAACAAGTAGTGTGTATACCTTGCCAATGTCAAACCTCTTAATCTGAGGTAGGCTTCTTATTTGAAATTGTGCTCCCAAAAGGATTCATCAGAGGCCTGCTGCCCTTGCCAAACCATTCAAAGAACATAAACGAATGGGTGACAAGTGAGGTTCACTAGATTCTTATATTGTTTAGAAAAGTTCAAAACAGAGGATTCCAGCACCTACACTGCCCTCCAAGTATTGAAATATAGAAAAGCACAAAAGCTGGGGAGTTAGCTGCTTGTTTTATTCCACTCAGATCTTTTCTAAATATATTATTTTTCCTTAGTTGATAACTGTCTTCTAATCGATCACTGTAAATATATTTTGGGACAATTTGGGTCAATTTACCTTTTAAAAGTTCACCATATAGATTCATAACAAAGTGTAATAAAGCATAGTGAAAACTCAGTAAAGCCCAGTATAGTAAGGCAAATTAAAGAACATGGTAAACTATTGTAAATCGATTATATAACCATGTAAAAAGCATGGGAAAACTGCAAAATTACTGTGCAAATATACTGGGATACCAAGATATTTAATAAGCAGGTAGGTGGGCTTCAGTGATGAGGCAACATTCAAATTTGGGGATTCAAGGTAATACTTAATTTGGTACTCTAAATGAATTCTAATGTAATTATAATGCCCTTTTTCTAGTTATTTGCATAGGAAGCAATGAGAGGTGATGGCTTACAGGGGATGAGGTTTCCTGAACGGCCAGTGTGTATCCCAGCAGAGCCGCTGACACACCCTCAGGGCTGAAGAGCCAGGAACACCAGTCCCAGAGGTTTCATTGTTGATGGCGTGTTACAGCAGAAGTTTCAGCTGGACCTAGTGTTTTAGTGGGAGCAGCACTATGCAGACTATAGACAACTTTTATTTTCTAGCCGTGTGGGATAATAAAGGCTAGTTCAGATGACATACAGACACAGCAGTACAGTGTGGTGTAGGAACACACACCCAGAATAAGTGCCCTGACACGTCTGCTGTCTGTTTATAAAACTCTGGTGAGAATGGCAGAGGAGTCGCTGCCAGAATCCTTGAGACTGTTTATGTGACCCTTCTAATGTTTAAATGAAATTTACTGAGTCTGAAACTGCTTTGGCTCACTGTATTAGATAGACCTCTTGACTCTGAAGATATTTCTGCTTGGAATCCCCCCTTTGAAGCTCCAGTAGTGACTAGCACTGGTTTTCAGCAGGTCAGAGCTGGTCATTGTGCAGGTTTTCAGCTGGTCATTATTTTTATCTTGTGTGCTTGAAATCTATTCCATACACTGTTGTTTTCTCATTGACTGATACATTAATATACTTTGGTTTGTTATAAATCATATATACATATATTATACGGTTGAGTAGGCACTTTCATTTTAACCTGAAATATTGCATGTGTGGTCTCATGGGTTAGATCTTCTGATGTGGCCCATTGCGTACCACTCGGATGTGCGGATTCTCTCCAGTGCCCAAACGGCTTGTAATTTAGGTATGAAAGGTTCCGGGTACAAGAGGGACTGGCCCAATGAGCCTAAAACACACAACATAACACATGGTTAACCACAGTGAAAACCGAAAAAAACAACCGTCAACCACCGCTGAGAAGCATATCATTGTTATTTGATATCATTGTTATTTTTATTCAGGGGATTTAAGGGTTCACTGATACTAAAATAAACTAAGTTTCAGCTAACCGTCTGCTTTAGCAAACCATCTTCATCAGCACTGAGAGATTATGTCATAGACAGTGGCAAGCAGTGGGCTTATTCCAGTTATATATTGGGTATCGCTAAAGAACGACTTCAACAGCTGTTAGTAAGTATAACGTAATTCTCTAGATATTTGTAAATACTGTTTATCAGATATTTTATTTGAGATTACAAATGGATATGTTGTACTTATAATTAATCTTCAAAATCCCCAATGAGAATGAAATAGTTGGGTTAGATATATATGAAATTGCAGATGGGTTGCAGCCCCTGCATTATGGCAGCACTCCAAGAAATGAAATAGTGTGTATAAAAGTGTGCATGGAATAAACAACACTGTCATAATACAACTGCAGTTGAGCTGTACAAGAACCTCTCAAATCCTTGTGTATTGTAACTGCAGCAAAGATACACATTATTATTTGTTTATTTAACAGACACCTTTATCCAAGGCGACTTACAGAGACTAGGGTGTGTGAACTATGCATCAGCTGCACAGTCACTTACAACTACATCTCACCCGAAAGATGGAGCACAAGGAGGTTAAGTGACTTGCTCAGGGTCATACAATGAGTCAGTGGCTGAGGTGGGATTTGAACCGGGGACCTCCTGGTTACAAGCCCTTTTCTTTAACCACTGGACCACACAGCCTAATAAACCTAATTCTATAACCCTAATCATTCAATTTAGCTTTCCTGTTAAGAGCTTCTATTTGCCATATGAGTAGTAATGAAAATGTTACAACAAGCATGCATTTTAATTTCTATTAATGATGTCTGGTACCATTAAGACTAAAGAAATATCAGTTTGCATGGTGTGCTTTCAGGTAGTCTTGTACTTCCTTTTGGTCATTGTGACAGAAATATAATGAGTTCTGGTGATAAATCTTCCTCCCGACCTGTGAGGGCGCTAAAGAACGGGAGGAGAAGTATCTGGAAGGGCTGGCCTGACAGTTCGTTTCCGGGGCCGGGAAGTGGGTCAGCCTGGAAAGAAGCGAGACTCTGTTGTAAGACCGTTTTGACTTGAAAGGTAAACGAGGGGCAGCTGCAAGTAATAAGGCAGCTGCAACCGTTTACCTAGATATCATCTGGGATTACATATAGGGCCAGGGTAGCGCTGATCTTTTCCTTCGTTTGGGGTTAAAGCGTGAGGAGAGAAGGACTGAGAGAGGAGCTCTCAGAATATAGGAATACCAGTGTTACGTGTTGTTTCTGTCTGTTTGTAATTGTCTGTCTTTGTTGCACCACTAGACAGTTAAGGCACACCTCGGAGCTGTCGCCAGGAAAGCACTATCCGGAGCACCACTGCATAGAGCACCTGCACGTTTTGGATTCACCCAGGACTGGTGACCGTGCTTTTGTTTTGTTCAGAAACTGTATAAAATTATTCACGCTCCCGCGCTTTACACATTGTTGTGTACTGCGGGGATATATTATTGACGGTCGCCAGACCTGGAAACAACACAATAAACACTTGTTCACTGAATTACCGTTGTCTGTTTGTCACTCCTGCCTCGCATCACCGCTACACCTGTTCCCCTTCACTAGCCACTTTGCCACACGTGGTGTCAGATCCGGGATTATGGATCGCACGCACTGGCGGAACTGCTGCAGGCGCTGGAGAGCAGGCGGCGCAGAGGAGAGAAGGAGGGAGGGCGCTACACGGCGCTCATTGAGCGGGTAGGGCTGGCGTTGCCGCAGTGACGGCCCCTACCCCAACACCGCAGATGTCGCCCGAAGGCACGGGCGATGAAGATGTCGGCGGAGGATGACCGGAGCGTAATTGGTGGCGTTGGCGGCTGGCTACGCGGCGGCTTGGCGGCTGGAATTCTGGGCTAGCCAGTTGGGACCCTGCCTGATCGGGAGGCTCAGGCAGCCTACCAAGCGATGAGCGATCATCACGCCACCGAGTACGACCTGGTCAAACAGGCTATCCTCCGCCGCCTGAACATAACAACGGAGACCCACCGGCGCGGTTTAGGGAGTACCGGAGAGCCCCAGAGACACGCCCCAGGGTGGTGGCAGAAGCGGTTGTCGCGACCACATGGTGCATTGGCTGACCCCAGGGAAGAAGACCGCCCAGCAGATGGGGAAGCCATTGTGATAGAGCAATTCTGCCATGTGGTGGCGCCGAAACCCAGGCGTGGATACGGCGCCACAACCCTGACACCCTGGAGGAGGCGGTCAAGCTGGCAGAAGATTTCGAGGACTCCTGACTTCTGCCGGGTCGGGATCCTATCGGCCCCTGCCCTTGGAGCAGTCGACCTCTCCCTCCCTCTCCTCCAACACCACCACCCTCGTTCCGGGACCCAGACCTCCGAGGCGCCGACCCCATTGGGCCCCTTGCCTCCCCCATGGAGACCAAGGTTGGCCCCAGCTGGGGTAGAGGTGCTGCCCTGCCCGTTGCCATACCAGCAGCGGGACAGATTCATACCCTATGCCCCTCTGTCCCTCCTATCTGTTTTAGGTGCCACCAGCGGGACATCTGGCCAGGTCATGCCCGCTGCCATGGAGTGTGGCGTGGCGCGTGCAATTGGGCACCTGAAACTGGTAAGTGTGGGGAAAATGGTCGGGAGGGGCCTTGTTTAATCAATGTTGTTTTAGGGAATGTGAAAACCCACGCATTAGTGGACACAGGGTGTCGCAAACCTTGATTAGGACAGCTCTCCTGGGCGGTGTGTCGTGGCGACCACAAGGTCAGGTGGCCATCTCCTGTATCCATGGAGACACGGCGGCATACCCCACAGTAAAGTATATTTATCGGTAGGACCGATAAAGCGTCACCTGTAGTCGGGGTGGCGGAAGGTTGCCACACCCAGTTATTCTGGGCGAGACTGGCCAAAATTCAGAGATTTGATACAAAAATGGCAGTCTCAGCCACACACGTAAGCGTGGCAGAAAAAACAAAAGGAGCAGATTGGTGATGTGTTTCCTTTTCACACTGAAATGTTTTCCCCTCTTTTCCGTCCTAGAAAAACAAATAAGGAGAGCGGACCGCAAAATGGGAGGGCGTTTTTGAGACAAGGCTGGGGTCTGGTGGGAGAGTGCTGCAATGGTAACAAGCGCCAGTCGAAGGGAGTGGGAACGCAGTGTGACCGAGAGGCGAGGTTACTGGGCCGACTAGGGCAGAGGTTATTCCAGCCCCTCTCAATGTACCGGACCCGTGGTACTCAAGCGCGGACCTAGTGTGGGGCCAACATAACGACCGTCACTGGTGCAGCTTGGGGGCAGGTCGGTCCATTGAAGGTAAGGATGTTGATGGCGCTGGGCGCTAGTATACCCACATTTCAGTATCAAGGGGCAATTACTGTATAGGGTAAACCTAGCCGCGGGCACAGGACAGCCTGTAACACAATTGTTGGTTCCCCGTCTTGTCGGACCGAGGTCATGAGGCTGGCGCATGATATCCCTTTTGCGGGGCACCTCGGGCCGAGAAGGCGAGGGAACGGATATTGGCTCGATTCTATTGGCTGGGTCTTCATACTGATGTGTCGAGATATGTAGCCACATGCCCAGACTGCCAGCGAGTAGCGCCGGGTCGAGTCGCCCGCCCCTTTGGTCCCACTGCCGATTATTTCCACTCCTTTCGGCGCATTGCAATGGACATAGTGGGCCCTTTGCTACCTTCTGACTCGGGTATACGCATATATTAGTGGTGGTGGATTATGCAACGCGATACCGGAGGCAGTTCCATTGAGGTCCACTAGTGCGCTGCAATAGCCACTGAGTTAGCGCAGATTATGGCTAGAGTAGGGATCCCCAAGGAGATTTTGACCGATCACGGAACCAATTTTTTGTCCAACACGTTACAGCAGGTGTACAAAATATTGAAAATACGTCCCATCAGGACATCCGTTTATCATCCACAAGCGGACGGTCTGGTGGAGCGTTTTAATCAGACCTTAAAGTCGATGCTGAGGCGATTTGTAACACAAGAGCAGAAACATTGGGCATCGCTTCTCCCCTACCTCCTTTTCGCAGTAAGAGAAGTGCCACAGAGTTCAACAGGGTTCTCCCCTTTGAGCTCCTGTACGGCCGGCAGCCTCGCGGCATTCTTGACCTGCTGAGAGAGGGGTGGGAGGAGCACAAAGGCTCGATCAAAAATGTAGTGAAGTATGTGCTCCTACTAAGAGATCGCCTGGATTTGGTCGGTCGTTTGGCCCAGGACAACCTCAGATCGGCTCAGCACCGACAGCAGCAGCATTACAACAAAAATGCACGGATTCGAACCTTTCGACCAGGGGACAAGGTAATGCTGCTACTTCCCTCATCAGAATCGAAACTGTGTGCTAAATGGCAGGGGCCGTATGAGGTGATTCGGGCTATAGGGAAAGTAAATTATGAAATTAGACAGCCCGATCGCGGAATGAGCGTGAAATTTACCATGTTAATTTGTTAAAGCCCTGGCAGGCAAGGGAGGTCTTATTTATAGCCCCAGGCAATATGGAGGATGATTTAGGCCCCTGTCCAGAGACCCGAGCACAAGAGCGATTTCCATGGGGAACAATTGGTTCCAGATCAGCAAAAAGAACTGCGTAAGCTTATTGAGAAATTCAGCGATGTTTTTCTGGCGTGCCCGGCAGAACAAACTTAGTTGAATATGACATTATCTCTCCACCAGGTGTCGCAGTCGCGAGAGACCGTACGGATCCCGGAAAGTCGACGAGTGGCGTTAGCAAAGAGGTATGGGATATGCTCGAGCTTGGGGTGATTGAACCTTCCAGGAGCGAGTGGTGCAGTCCTATTGTCATAGTGGCTAAGAAAGACGGCACCAACCGCTTCTGCGTTGATTTCCGTAAGGTAAGCGCTATTGCTAAGTTCGATCGTATCCCATGCCTCGGGTCGACGAACTTTTAGACAGACTGGGAAAAGCGAGGTTTATTTCCACTCTGGACCTGACGAAGGGATACTGGCAAATCCCTTTAACCCGCAGCTCCAGAGAGAAAACCGCATTTTCAACACCAGAAGGGCTGTTCCACTTTAAAACCATGCCATTTGGGCTACATGGTGCGCCGCTGCCTTTCAGAGACTGATGGACCAGGTTTTACGCCCACATCATGAATATGCAGCAGCGTATATTGATGGCGTGGTGATTTACAGCTCCACCTGGCGAGAGCATTTGGCTAGGGTTGCAGCCGTTCTTCAGTCTCTAAGGGCAGCCCGGCTGACAGCTAACTTAAGGAAATGTGCGTTTGCAAAACAAGAAACTCAATATTTGGGATTTTTAATGGGAAATGGAAGGGTGAGACCTGTGGTCACCAAAATCCAGGCTTTGGTTGATGCAGCGATCCCCAAAACCAAGACTCAGGTGAGGTCACTACTGGGCTTAGCCGGTTATTACCGCCGTTTCATCCCGAGTGCATACAGTGGTTAACCCGTTAGTTGACCTCACCAAAAAGAGTGCCCCAAATTTAATCAAATGGTCAGCTGAGTGTCAGGGGCGTTTGATACGATTAAGCATAGACTTTGCCAGGCCCCCACTCTTATTACTCCAGATTTCACCAAGAGATTCATCCTCCACACCGACGCATCGGATGTAGGTTTGGGTGCTGTCTTGTCTCAAAAGGTAGATGGAGTAGAACACCCGATACTGTACATCAGTAAAAGATGCTACCTCGAACGCAACTACTCCGTGAGTCGAAAAGGAGTGTTTAGCCATTAAATGGGCTACTCACTCTTTACGATACTACCTGCTGGGACACTCATTTGATCTGGTCACAGACCACGCCCCACTCAAGTGGTTAAGCACAATGAAGGACAGCAATGCCGGATAACTTCGGTGGTATCTGGCATTGCAGCCCTTCATGTACCATATGGTACACCGTGCAGGAAAGACCACCAAAATGCGGATTATTTTTCCGGAGGGGAGTAATGGGAAAGGTAGATTTAGCCGAGTGTTCCTTCGGCTCCACTCTGAGCGGTGGGATATGTGACAGAAATATAATGAGTTCTGGTGATAAATCTTCCTCCCGACCTGTGAGGGCTTAAAGAACGGGAGGAGAAGTATCTGGAAGGGCTGGCCTGACAGTTCGTTTCGGGGCCGGAAGTGGGTCAGCCTGGAAGGAAGCGAGACTCTGTTGTAAGACCGTTTTGACTTGAAAGGTAAGCGAGGGGCAGCTGCAAGTAATAAGGCAGCTGCAACCGTTTACCTAGATATCATACGGGATTACATATAGGGCCAGGGTAACGCTGATCTTTTCCTTCGTTTGGGGTTAAAGCGTGAGGAGAGAAGGACTGAGAGAGGAGCTCTCAGAATATAGGAATACCAGTGTTACGTGTTGTTTCTGTCTGTTTGTAATTGTCTGTCTTTGTTGCACCACTAGACAGTTAAGGCACACCTCCGGAGCTGTCGCCAGGAAAGCACTATCCGGAGCACCACTGCATAGAGCACCTGCACGTTTTGGATTCACCCAGGACTGGTGACCGTGCTTTTGTTTTGTTCAGAAACTGTATAAAATTATTCACGCTCCCGCGCTTTACACATTGTTGTGTACTGCGGGGATATATTATTTGACGGTCGCCAGACCTGGAAACAACACAATAAACACTTGTTCACTGAATTACCGTTGTCTGTTTGTCACTCCTGCCTCGCATCACCGCTACACCTGTTCCCCTTCACTAGCCACTTTGCCACACGTGGTGTCAGATCCGGGATTATGGATCGCAACGCACTGGCGGAGCTGCTGCAGGCGCTGGAGAGCAGACGCGACGCAGAGGAGAGAAGGAGGGAGGAGCGCTACGGCGCTCATTGAGCGGGTAGGGCTGGCCGTTGCCGCAGTGACGGCCCCTACCCCAACACCGCAGATGTCGCCCAAGGCACGGGCGATGAAGATGTCGGCGGAGGATGACCCGAAGCGTACTTGGTGGCGTTGGCGGCTGGCTACGCGGCGGCTTGGCCGCGGGAATTCTGGGCTAGCCAGTTGGGACCCTGCCTGATCGGGAGGCTCAGGCAGCCTACCAAGCGATGAGCGATCATCACGCCACCGAGTACGACCTGGTCAAACAGGCTATCCTCCGCCGCCTGAACATAACAACGGAGACCCACCGGGCGCGGTTTAGGGAGTACCGGAGAGCCCCAGAGACACGCCCCAGGGTGGTGGCAGAGCGGTTGTGCGACCACATGGTGCATTGGCTGACCCCAGGGAAGAAGACCGCCCAGCAGATGGGGGAAGCCATTGTGATAGAGCAATTCTGCCATGTGGTCGGCGCCGAAACCCAGGCGTGGATACGGCGCCACAACCCTGACACCCTGGAGGAGGCGGTCAAGCTGGCAGAAGATTTCGAGGACTCCCTGACTTCTGCCCGGGTCGGGATCCTATCGGCCCCTGCCCTTCGGAGCAGTCGACCTCTCCCTCCCTCTCCTCCAACACCACCACCCTCGTTCCCGGGACCCAGACCTCCGAGAGCGCCGACCCCATTGGGCCCCCTTGCCTCCCCCCCACGTGGAGACCAAGGTTGGCCCCAGCTGGGGTAGAGGTGCTGCCCTGCCCGTTGCCATACCAGCAACGGGACAGATTCATACCCTATGCCCCTCTGTCCCTCCTATCTGTTTTAGGTGCCACCAGCCGGGACATCTGGCCAGGTCATGCCCGCTGCCATGGAGTGTGGCGTGGCGGCGTGCAATTGGGCACCTGAAACTGGTAAGTGTGGGGAAAATGGTCGGGAGGGGCCTTGTTTAATCAATGTTGTTTTAGGGAATGTGAAAACCCACGCATTAGTGGACACAGGGTGTGCGCAAACCTTGATTAGGACAGCTCTCCTGGGCGGTGTGTCGTGGCGGCCACAAGGTCAGGTGGCCATCTCCTGTATCCATGGAGACACGGCGGCATACCCCACAGTAAAGTATATTTATCGGTAGGACCGATAAAACGTCACCTTGTAGTCGGGTGGCGGAAAGGTTGCCACACCAGTTATTCTGGGCGAGACTGGCCAAAATTCAGAGATTTGATACAAAAATGGCAGTCTCAGCCACACACGTAAACGTGGCAGAAAAAACAAAAGGAACGGATTGGTGATGTGTTTCCTTTTCACACTGAAATGTTTTCCCCTCTTTTCCGTCCTAGAAAAACAAATAAGGAGAGACGGACCGCAAAATGGGAGGGAGCGTTTTTGAGACAAGGCTGGGGTCTGGTGGGAGAGTGCTGCAATGGTAACAAACGCCAGTCGAAGGGAGTGGGAACGCAGTGTGACCGAGAGAGCGAGGTTACTGGGCCGACTAGGGCAGAGGTTATTCCAGCCCCTCTCAATGTACCGGACCCGTGGTACTCAAGAGCGGACCTAGTGTGGGGCCAACATAACGACCCGTCACTGGTGCACGCTTGGGGGCAGGTCCGGTCCATTGAAGGTAAGGATGTTGATGGCGCTGGGGCGCTAGTATACCCACATTTCAGTATCAAGGGGCAATTACTGTATAGGGTAAACCTAGCCGCGGGCACAGGACAGCCTGTAACACAATTGTTGGTTCCCCCGTCTTGTCGGACCGAGGTCATGAGGCTGGCGCATGATATCCCTTTTGCGGGGCACCTCGGAGCCGAGAAGACGAGGAACGGATATTGGCTCGATTCTATTGGCTGGGTCTTCATACTGATGTGTCGAGATATGTAGCCACATGCCCAGACTGCCAGCGAGTAGCGCCGGGTCGAAGTCGCCCGCCCCTTTGGTCCCACTGCCGATTATTTCCACTCCTTTCGAGCGCATTGCAATGGACATAGTGGGCCCTTTGCTACCTTCTGACTCGGGTATACGCATATATTAGTGGTGGTGGATTATGCAACGCGATACCGGAGGCAGTTCCATTGAGGTCCACTAGTGCCGCTGCAATAGCCACTGAGTTAGCGCAGATTATGGCTAGAGTAGGGATCCCCAAGGAGATTTTGACCGATCACGGAACCAATTTTTTGTCCAACACGTTACAGCAGGTGTACAAAATATTGAAAATACGTCCCATCAGGACATCCGTTTATCATCCACAAACGGACGGTCTGGTGGAACGTTTTAATCAGACCTTAAAGTCGATGCTGAGGCGATTTGTAACACAAGAGCAGAAACATTGGGCATCGCTTCTCCCCTACCTCCTTTTCGCAGTAAGAGAAGTGCCACAGAGTTCAACAGGGTTCTCCCCTTTGAGCTCCTGTACGGCCGGCAGCCTCGCGGCATTCTTGACCTGCTGAGAGAGGGGTGGGAGGAGCACAAAGGCTCGTCCAAAAATGTAGTGAAGTATGTGCTCCTACTAAGAGATCGCCTGGATTTGGTCGGTCGTTTGGCCCAGGACAACCTCAGATCGGCTCAGCACCGACAGCAGCAGCATTACAACAAAATGCACGGATTCGAACCTTTCGACCAGGGGACAAGGTAATGCTGCTACTTCCCTCATCAGAATCGAAACTGTGTGCTAAATGGCAGGGGCCGTATGAGGTGATTCGGGCTATAGGGAAAGTAAATTATGAAATTAGACAGCCCGATCGCCGGAATGAACGTGAAATTTACCATGTTAATTTGTTAAAGCCCTGGCAGGCAAGGGAGGTCTTATTTATAGCCCCAGGCAATATGGAGGATGATTTAGGCCCCTGTCCAGAGACCCCGAGCACAAGAGCGATTTCCATGGGGAACAATTGGTTCCAGATCAGCAAAAAGAACTGCGTAAGCTTATTGAGAAATTCAGCGATGTTTTTCTGGCGTGCCCGGCAGAACAAACTTAGTTGAATATGACATTATCTCTCCACCAGGTGTCGCGAGTGCGAGAGAGACCGCATGCGGATCCCGGAAAGTCGGCGAAGTGGCGTTCGCAAAGAGGTATGGGATATGCTCGAGCTTGGGGTGATTGAACCTTCCAGGAGCGAGTGGTGCAGTCCTATTGTCATAGTGGCTAAGAAAGACGGCACCAACCGCTTCTGCGTTGATTTCCGTAAGGTAAACGCTATTGCTAAGTTCGATGCGTATCCCATGCCTCGGGTCGACGAACTTTTAGACAGACTGGGAAAAGCGAGGTTTATTTCCACTCTGGACCTGACGAAGGGATACTGGCAAATCCCTTTAACCCGCAGCTCCAGAGAGAAAACCGCATTTTCAACACCAGAAGGGCTGTTCCACTTTAAAACCATGCCATTTGGGCTACATGGTGCGCCCGCTGCCTTTCAGAGACTGATGGACCAGGTTTTACGCCCACATCATGAATATGCAGCAGCGTATATTGATGACGTGGTGATTTACAGCTCCACCTGGCGAGAGCATTTGGCTAGGGTTGCAGCCGTTCTTCAGTCTCTAAGGGCAGCCCGGCTGACAGCTAACTTAAGGAAATGTGCGTTTGCAAAACAAGAAACTCAATATTTGGGATTTTTAATGGGAAATGGAAGGGTGAGACCTGTGGTCACCAAAATCCAGGCTTTGGTTGATGCAGCGATCCCCAAAACCAAGACTCAGGTGAGGTCACTACTGGGCTTAGCCGGTTATTACCGCCGTTTCATCCCCGAGTACGCCACAGTGGTTAACCCGTTAGTTGACCTCACCAAAAGAGTGCCCCAAATTTAATCAAATGGTCAGCTGAGTGTCAGGGGCGTTTGATACGATTAAGCATAGACTTTGCCAGGCCCCCACTCTTATTACTCCAGATTTCACCAAGAGATTCATCCTCCACACCGACGCATCGGATGTAGGTTTGGGTGCTGTCTTGTCTCAAAAGGTAGATGGAGTAGAACACCCGATACTGTACATCAGTAAAAGATGCTACCTCGAACGCAACTACTCGTGAGTCGAAAAGGAGTGTTTAGCCATTAAATGGGCTACTCACTCTTTACGATACTACCTGCTGGGACACTCATTTGATCTGGTCACAGACCACGCCCCACTCAAGTGGTTAAGCACAATGAAGGACAGCAATGCCGGATAACTCGGTGGTATCTGGCATTGCAGCCCTTCATGTACCATATGGTACACCGTGCAGGAAAGACCACCAAAATGCGGATTATTTTTCCGGGAGGGGAGTAATGGGAAAGGTAGATTTAGCCGAGTGTTCCTTCGGCTCCACTCTGAGCGGTGGGATATGTGACAGAAATATAATGAGTTCTGGTGATAAATCTTCCTCCCGACCTGTGAGGGCGCTAAAGAACGGGAGGAGAAGTATCTGGAAGGGCTGGCCTGACAGTTCGTTTCGGGGCGGGAAGTGGGTCAGCCTGGAAGGAAGCGAGACTCTGTTGTAAGACCGTTTTGACTTGAAAGGTAAACGAGGGGCAGCTGCAAGTAATAAGGCAGCTGCAACCGTTTACCTAGATATCATACGGGATTACATATAGACCAGGGTAACGCTGATCTTTTCCTTCGTTTGGGGTTAAAGCGTGAGGAGAGAAGGACTGAGAGAGGAGCTCTCAGAATATAGGAATACCAGTGTTCCGTGTTGTTTCTGTCTGTTTGTAATTGTCTGTCTTTGTTGCACCACTAGACAGTTAAGGCACACCTCCGGAGCTGTCGCCAGGAAAGCACTATCCGGAGCACCACTGCATAGAGCACCTGCACGTTTTGGATTCACCCAGGACTGGTGACCGTGCTTTTGTTTTGTTCAGAAACTGTATAAAAATTATTCACGCTCCCCGCGCTTTACACATTGTTGTGTACTGCCGGGGATATATTATTTGACGGTCGCCAGACCTGGAAACAGCACAATAAACACTTGTTCACTGAATTACCGTTGTCTGTTTGTCACTCCTGCCTCGCATCACCGCTACACCTGTTCCCCTTCACTAGCCACTTTGCCACAGTCATTCAGAGCCTTCTTTCTTGCCATGAACCAACCAGTTGCTTCCCTTTTTCAGCTGACCTAGCAAGTGAAACAGTAACAGACTACCTGAGTGTAAGCCACTTTAGAGATGAGAGTTTCTGACATCTGGTATTACACTACAGTAGGTTAAAGAAAGTTCTCAGTTTGCTTGCCTTGACTTTCAGGGAGTCTGTTACACTTACACTTCAGCTCACCAGCTTCTTTAGGGTCAAGCATCTTATTGGATACAAAGGGCAGCAGTGTGGAGTAGTGTTTAGGGCTCTGGACTGTTGACTGGAGGGTCGTGGGTTCACTCCCAGGTGGGGGACACTGCTTCTGTACCCTTGAGCAAGGTACTTTACCTAGATTGCTCCAGTAAAAACCCAACTGTATAAATGGGTAATTGTGTGTAAAAAATAATGTAATTGTATGTAAAAATAGTGTGATATCTTGTAACAATTGTATGTCACCCTGGATAAGGGTGTCTGCTAAGAAATAAATAATAATAATAATAATAATAATGTAAGTCAGTAGGGTTTGTTGCTGACAGGAAAGATGGCCCTGAAGGCAGGGGGGGGACAATTTCACCCTCCAGTTGAATAGGCCATGAAAGTGCAAGGCTTTCTGAAAACATGGCTTGCAAACAGAGATGTCTAGCCTAGTGTGGAACCAAATATCTTGTTTTAAAATGAAATAACATGTTTGTTTAAAATATAGATTTCTTTAAAAAATACATGTTTGAGACCTATAGCCGTGCATGGTGTAAACAATGTGTTGAATTATTTTGAATTTAATGAAACTATCAAAGGGTATATTTACACAAGTTAACTTGTCTATTCTTGTTTGTTCCATGT
Source organism: Acipenser oxyrinchus oxyrinchus (assembly GCA_030684275.1). Taxonomy (NCBI): domain Eukaryota; kingdom Metazoa; phylum Chordata; class Actinopteri; order Acipenseriformes; family Acipenseridae; genus Acipenser; species Acipenser oxyrinchus. The sequence goes on along the minus strand of CM060265.1, from coordinate 11,576,882 downwards.
GCATCAAATCCTTTGTAGGCGCATATGTACATTATTGCCAATTTTTCCTAATTTCATCATACAACTTGAGCTTACAACATCTGCCCTTTCTAAAACCAAACTGACAGAAAGCCTTCGGCTCTTGTTTACTACTGCTGACTGCAACCAGGCGCTGCTAGTTCATTATACCACACGCAGTATACAGGTACTCATAGCACAGGATATTGAAATGTTGTTTAAAGCTGTTTTAATTTAATTAGTTGACATGACAGCATGTTTTACATGTTTTTGACAGCACAGTCTATCGGAAGGTTTGTCTAATGATAACTGAAGATGTTTTATTGACTTTTTTGTCAGAAGGCTTTCAGCAGAATGAAGGAATCCAGGGATTTGAGGAGGAATGCGCACCCTGTACAGCTCTCACACAAGCAGGAATGCACCGTGGGGCAGTGCAGAGGAGTCTTTAATGATCCATTCGTTCTACTCAGGCTGTTGGACTCGGGTCATGTTGAGAGGCACTTGGATGGAAAGATTAGTCCCTGTTATAAAACAGAGCACTGTTGGAACTTTCACCTGTCGTGAGCAGAATGTAGGGAGCTGGGCTTAACTGTAACATGTTCATGTGTATAATGCATTGGCAGTCTGGGATTCAACTGTGTCTTTGTGAATTAAACTGTGTGATTTCAACTACAGCAGCACCAACATGATTGTGACAGTTATGAGAAGTCTCTGTAGTTAAGTTCCTTATTTCAAACTTTCTGCATTAAAGGAGCCCTAATGATTATTGTTTATTAGCATTATTTTGTTGAAGACCTTCATTATCTTTGCTTGTTTTTTTAATATATAATTTGATATATGTACAACTATGTAGCTCAATCCTAGATTATCACTTCCTGAGTGATGGGTCACATGGACTAATTGCAGCTAAAACATTGGAATGAAACTGAGCCACAACACAGGAAGTGGTTTGGTACAAGTAAGCACCACGAACTTCGATAACATTGTCTTTCAAATATCTGAATATTTCATGTTTAAAATACAAGCACAGGACCAAAACATCTTCAGCAGAAAAACCGATGAGCTTTATTTTGTAATAAAGGGTAATCATATGGATTTTACAAGTCCTGAAATAGTTTATATGGCTTATGTATACCAGTTTTAATGGGCACCTTGCACTATTTCAGCTACCCTTATGGAAATGTCCCATTGGATTCACATGTGATTCCATGAGAAAGGATAGTCTGGTCATGGGATTCCCATGGGATTTCATGGGAAAGTAGTCATGGGGCACCCTGGGGTTCCCATGGGATTTCATGGGAAAGTATGGTCATGGGATACCATGAGACTGATGATATTTGGAACAAAGATATATGGATATGTGCAAGAATCGCTTAATAAAAAAGTAAATATGAAACATCTGGTTTCTTTTTCGTTAGTATTTTATGAGTGGGGGGCAGGTCAAATTTGTCACGGAAAAGAACTGTTTACATGAATATATAAAAAAGGTATATTCTCATTCAGTGAAAAGCACAATAAAAACTAAGGTGAGAAAATAATAGTCTGTGCACAAGACTTTCATTCACTGGAGAGACCTGTGTGACTGCAGACACATAACGCTTAGCTGGTAAGTCATTGTTAAATAGTCCTATTATTATTATTATTATTATTATTATTAATTATTATTATTATTATTATTATTATTATTATTATTATTATTATTATTATTATTGGTAGTTGTCATAGTCCTCTGAGTCATAGTTGATTTACTACATTTGTAGCATCTTGTTAATAAACATAAACAGAATTAAAGAATGAATGTCCTTCCACACCCAGAGTGTCACATCAACTCAAAGCATCAGCATCCCGTTAACATTCATTTTTTACAATACTGTACATATTTATGGACGGCATTTGAAATAGATTGTGTTCCTCTTTCTCTGTTGGCGTACAACGTAAATGTACTTATTTAAGCAATCTATAAATCTCATAATAAACCCCAAAGAAACCCAAAGAAACCCCATGGGTTGTGAACTATGGGATTTGTATAGATTTCCCATGGGGGCTTTCCATAAGAGTAGCTGCACTGCTATTTATAAGAGGAGTACCAGGTTTATTAGTAAAATAGCAAGAAGGCAAATACCGCTGCAAGAAGTCAATCAGTAAAAACACTGAGGGGTAGTCTCAGAACTTGACAATAGTAATCTTGAGTCAATCTCAAGTAATTGTAGGGTCAATGTGCTGAAAGATGAGATGTTAAATGAGATCCAGTCTGTGGACATTACAATTATAATGGTCCTCTTTGACAGAACACAAGAAGCACTGCCCTTAAGTTTCCTATAGTAAAAGCATAGCAAAGTGTGATAAAAGCATGGTAAACTATAGGAAAAATGTGTGTGAGAGATATCTGTAATAAACTATAAACATTAGGGCTGAAATTCCAGTTCATATTTTAAATATGGAGTTGAGAATTGTAAATCTGTTTCTCGTTTGATATTTCATGATTGTGGAGTTTAATAATGGGCCTGGTGTTGTAAAGGATCTCCTCCTAGCGGCTGATGAGTTATTAATACGATATCTTGATCTTTAGTTGAATGGGAAGACGCTCATTTTTAAACCTTGGTGGTTCGCGTCCAGCCCTTGCCTTTCCATTCAATTCAATGAGATGCCAGGCAAACACATGCAATTTCCTTCCAAGGCATGTCCTATCATGTGTAGCAAACTTGACATGAGATTTTATGTCCCTCCTGGTGTTTTAGTGAAACAGAGCAGCGTTTTTCTAAGACGTCTGAAGCGATTTATATCTTTTAAGCACAATGTGCATTGTACAATAATTCTTATGTGTCTTGATTAGATGACTGAAATATAAACTAAAAATTGCATAAGATTAAACAATGAGTTTGCATTAGGACTGGAATCATCTGAATTTAAAAGCAAAGACTATTCTGAAACATAAGAAATCTCTTAAGTGTATTTATTCTGAAAATGTAACAATAAAACACTTTGACAAGATTAAAATACAAACCTCATGATCTATTGTTAAAAATCTTACACCATTAATTATCTGGTGAGCAATTTATTTTGACAGGCCCTCTGTTCTGGAGGAGGGGTCTGTCAACACTGCCTAAAATGTCCTTTTTCTTTGAAAATCTGGTTACACCCTCATGCGTTTCTATTTGTTTAACAAATTAAACAGTTAGTATCTTCAAATGGCATTTTCATATTTAAATGTAAACGGTGTTTGGTTTTAAAACAATGATTTTTAATAGAACAATGTAGAACAGAAAGAGACTGGAGTAAAAAAAAAAAACTTTATGAAAGGAAAAACAAGGCAATTAAAGCTTAAATCATATGTGTGAGTTGTTTAATTCTGGCTGGGTCAGGCCTGGTGCTGACTGGCAGCCCTCACCATAGGGAGGGTCAGGCTTGGTGCTGACTGGCAGCCCCTCACCATAGGGAGAGTAAGGCCTGGTGCAGACTGGCAGCCCCTCACCACAGGGAGTATCAGTTCTGGTGTTGACTGGCAGCAGCTCCTCACTCCACAGGGAGCTCCTGCAGACCAGGTGTGCAAGGCAGCGATGGTGGTGGATTCTCTTCCAGGAATGTAGTTACTACTCTGAGCCATTTCTCACTAACACTGCCCTGGGGGGAAAGGGGGAGGGAGAGAGATGGTAGCAGTGAAAAGGAGGAGAGGTTATGAGGTAGAAATCAGGCAGAGGAAGAAGTAATATTTTCCAAATGAGTAGTTCTCTGCTAAAGGGGTTTCAAATGAGTGAGCAGATGTAACACGTAAATAGATGTTTCTTTTAAGAAAACGTTTCATTAATTTTGTATTCAAATATTGCATGAAGAGCAAGAAAACATAAGAAAAGTTTGGTGATACTGAAATTAAGATTCACCCAAGTGAAATTTGAGGCTACACAGCCTTCCAGTCCTCCCAGTCCCTCAGCTTTAACAACTAGACCATACTGCCTCAGTCCTTCAGCTCTAACCACAAGACCACTGTCTCCCAGTCCCTCAGCTCTAACCACAAGACTACACTGTCTCCCAGTCCCTCAACTCTAACCGCAAGACCAGTCCCTCAACTTGGACTATTTATATACAGATGAGTAAAACTCAATAATTCAATGAAGTCTCGACAAGGTATTACTATGGGAACTGGGTAAAGAAGCTGATTTAAATGAATACAAATAATGTGACATATAATATACAGTAAAAAGAAAATGTGCGTTAATTAAATTAATGTGTGAAATTAATATGAAAACATATACAGTAGAGAGTCAATTATCCAAACTAATTGGGACTGATACTAGTTAGCATAATCAATTTGTATGGATAATTGAACAGGTATTAATAATAATTACTGTACCTTTAATAACGTATAGAATAAAGTTAACACACACAAGTACTTAGTACACTAGTACCTACTGATGATATAGCTAGTAACCTATTCTATCACATTAAGCATACAAAATTACTAACCTTACGAATAATTAAATTTATGCAATTCAGTAAAACTTTAACACCTATTAAGGCATTGTAATAATTTGAAATGAATAAAATAAAAGTTCTTAGCTGCTCAATAACATAGACAGGATCTCCAGCCCTTACTGACGAAACAAAAGAAAAATCAAGAACGAGGGGACTGTTTGAATTTGCTTAACTGTGACAATTTAAAGCACACAATGCTCGATCTAAGGTTTTGGTGGTCTGAATAATTCTGTAACTTTCATTTGCCTCAGTCTGCTGGTCCTTTTTTTGGCAGCTAAATCTTGTAACCGTTTTAGCAGCAGAAGCTGCGTGGGATCTGCCTCCGGTTGTTTTTATACAATCCATGAGTAAACTGATTGTCAAGTTCATCGCTAGCGGCAGATTTCATGCACTTTCGCTCTAGGGTTCTATCAGTTGAAAACAACTTGCTGTTGAACGATTCGATTTTGTCACTGTTTCGTTTTAAATCACTCACTGTTGCTTTTCCAAGCCCGAACTCAAGAGCCAGTTTAGTCTTTTTTAGTCTTTTAACTATTTCCAACTTCTTGTCAAAAGCCAAAACAGTCCTCTTTCTTTTAGTCGCCATCTTTGTTGTATGCATACTACACCACACGTAATTCATCACGTGATTACAAATGCGTTCGGTTGATTAGACAGTAGGGTTGATCAAAGATCGGATAATTGACTCTCTACTGTACATGCTAAATAAATCTGTCAAATATAACAGGACATCTTTTACTGTTTCCAGTGATTGACTGAGCGGTACCTATAGCCTACATCAGTTAGCAGCTGATCCATTAACTTAAGATCAATCAAGTTTATTGAAGTTTGAATGAGACATAAAAGTAAGTAAACTCGTCAAAACAATCCATATTGTTACTGGACCAATATGCCATGGGTCCATTAGGAACATCAAATATCCCAAAAGATAACTGCTGCCAAGTCATGTGAAAGGTTTCATTCAATGTGTGCAATAGTCTACACAGAGACTGCAGGTAGCGATCAAGTGTAGCAGGGCAGAGGCTGGCCTCGAACCAGCAACCCTACAATTCGCAAATGAGCGTCTTAACCACTATGCTAAAGATCCAGGTTCATCTGTAGTAGTGGTTACAGAACTTATACACAAGCTATATGGAATAGAACAATGAGTGTGTCCACTTTTTAGAAACACACCATGCATCTATTGTCAAGTATGTTGTTATGTGTAAGATGAAGGGTGAGCTGTATCTCGACTTTCACAGCGTAGCTCAATCCAGAACATGAATAAAATCCAAACCAAATACTTTGTGCAAGGTTCAAATATTATGTTTTTCTTTCAGTTGAATTCAAAACAAGTACGCATTCCAATGCAGGCTGTAAAACAATAGCCTTTTTGTATAGGATAATGACTATTACCAATACAGAAATAAACATATAATCTAGTAAGGTATGTAGAGATTGTAGATGTGCACAAAGCCAGGTCCAAAGTGCTCAGGACCTTCATAACAATGGAACCTTACATAGATTAGAGTCAGGGCTAAGTGTGACCACCAAATACTAATCTCCTATTAACTAAACAGCAACACATTCCTACCAGTTTAAGGGAGCATGATGTCTCGTATAGAGACAGTATAAACCACTGTTACAGATGGAATTAATACATCGCTGGTTCCTTTTTTTTGCAGTGAACACAATTTATTTGTATCCTATGTTTCATTTATAACACTGTGTTTAGTTCTGCCACAGCTGTGTTTTTTTACCCTTCACATTCAGGATGAGATACATGATGTTCTCAGTGCCAAAGTATTTTAGTTTGAAAACGATTTTCCATTGCACATGTTTTGACTAGTATAAGTGATAGACATGTGTGAAACGTTTCGCTACGATGGGCACTGTTAACACGTAATGGCCCGTCATAAGAAAGTTTGATACATGTAAAAACCAGCAGCCTAACCATAAAACTAGGATTCTTATCTGATCTGATAAGTAGACTGGTTCTAAATGAGTCCGCTCCAAGGAAATCTTCCCCTATAAAAATGTGCCATAGTAAATGCATAGCAAAGCATAATAAAGCATAGTAGTACAGAGAGAGATATGGTAAAGCATATTCATAAATGGTAGACTATGGTAAATACATAGTAATACAATGAGAAAAAGCATGGGAAAACTACATAAATATGGAGCACTTTACCCCACCAGGCCAGATGTCAGCCAGTTCCCCAAAATGCTGGGGTAAGGTGTAGCAGTGGGTATGTGCCATAGACGTGCATTCAAATACAAATTAATTAAATGCATCAAGTGAATTTGGAGGTATCAAGTTAGCTCTTAGTAGACAGACGCTCACAGCGCTTTTGGCAGCACGCATTCTCAAACAGAGGGATTGGAAGAACACAGAAGAGCCCCACAAACAAGGTCTGAGTGCTTCAATAAGACACACAAGTTTGTGACAGTTATCAACACCTCTCAGAAGAAGTGAAGCGTCTTCATTGGCTCACTGCTAATGGAGGTCAGTGATCCTGGAGTGTGGGAGCTGATCTTCACTTAGTGCCTCTGTCTGATGTGTAGGATGCTGGAGTTCCTTTCCTTACCTGTGCCTTCCCTCTTCACTCTCAGTTGTTGCTGTCACTTCAGGACAGCCAAAGAACCTGCTGAACTGTTCGGACTTCAGAAAATGCTTAAAAGAAACATGGCAGAAATACAGCATGTTAGCTTTTTGTTATTTTTAGGATTCTCAAAGGGGACCGTTATGCGATTGTATACATCGTGTTCTGTATGTCTGTATGTTCTATATGGTGAAAACAATAGCTGCCTTGATGTTGCTCCATCTTCACCAAACTTTCAACAGACACTCCAAGCCTTGTATAGACGTTGTTGGATTGCACTTGGCTAGAAACCAATAAACTCATGACTTTATACAAGTGTTTCAGACACTGATTATGAGGAGGACCCTTTGTTTGTGTGTGCCCTGGTTCATTAGAGGAAAGCAAACCATTAAAAAACCAAATCCACGTTTAGCATTATGTAGGTCTTTTTCATTCCGCACAAGTTAAGAACTATGAATTGAATGATAACACATTTTGGAATAATGTATCTTTACTGTACATCCTTTCAATGGTAAACTCCTCTGCCTGGATCTCTTCCAGCAGGTAATAAATGAAAGATATTTTCAGAGCAAGTTTGGGAGGATTGTTATTGCTGGCATCTGCTTTTTTTAACACTTCTCATAAACCTAGTTACAATAAACAGGGCTGGGTGCAGGACATGTGGATTCTGCAGAATTACAACAAGAGAAAACTAACAATTCCAGCAAAAACATGTGTTTTTCAACCACAGTCACTGCATGAGGGATTGGAAGAACACAGAAGAGCCCCACAAACAAGGTCTGAGTGCTTCAATAAGACACACAAGTTTGTGACAGTTATCAACACCTCTCAGAAGAAGTGAAGCGTCTTCATTGGCTCACTGCTAATGGAGGTCAGTGATCCTGGAGTGTGGGAGCTGATCTTCACTTAGTGCCTCTGTCTGATGTGTAGGATGCTGGAGTTCCTTTCCTTACCTGTGCCTTCCCTCTTCACTCTCAGTTGTTGCTGTCACTTCAGGACAGCCAAAGAACCTGCTGAACTGTTCCGGACTTCAGAAAATGCTTAAAAGAAACATGGCAGAAATACAGCATGTTAGCTTTTTGTTATTTTTAGGATTCTCAAAAGGGGACCGTTATGCGATTGTATACATCGTGTTCTGTATGTCTGTATGTTCTATATGGTGAAAACAATAGCTGCCTTGATGTTGCTCCATCTTCACCAAACTTTCAACAGACACTCCAAGCCTTGTATAGACGTTGTTGGATTGCACTTGGCTAGAAACCAATAAACTCATGACTTTATACAAGTGTTTCAGACACTGATTATGAGGAGGACCCTTTGTTTGTGTGTGCCCTGGTTCATTAGAGGAAAGCAAACCATTAAAAAACCAAATCCACGTTTAGCATTATGTAGGTCTTTTTCATTCCGCACAAGTTAAGAACTATGAATTGAATGATAACACATTTTGGAATAATGTATCTTTACTGTACATCCTTTCAATGGTAAACTCCTCTGCCTGGATCTCTTCCAGCAGGTAATAAATGAAAGATATTTTCAGAGCAAGTTTGGGAGGATTGTTATTGCTGGCATCTGCTTTTTTTAACACTTCTCATAAACCTAGTTACAATAAACAGGGCTGGGTGCAGGACATGTGGATTCTGCAGAATTACAACAAGAGAAAACTAACAATTCCAGCAAAAACATGTGTTTTTCAACCACAGTCACTGCATGGACAGTTTAAAGATGCACCCCTCGAGTGGTCATTTCTAAAATCACTTTACCTCTGACTTAAGAAGCGTGGTTGGAAGAGAATGTTAGTAGGCCTGGTAAATATATCACAGCAGAAACAACAATATATATACAAAACATACATAATATTAGGACTGGAAAGATGAAACCTGTTCAGAAATATTGTTTTAATTCTACACAGAAAAGCCACAGAAGTACAAAATGTGAAGCTTATATTGAGTGTGTCACACATAAGAAATACATACCAGACCATCAGATTCTCATTGCTGTACCCCAGTTTTACAGGTCAGTATGACCGAGAGGCTACATTTAGATATAATAAAGAAGATACCTAATAAGTTAAATGATAAACATCTTGAAAGTCAATGTACATTGAGCATTATTGAGTGTTTAATAGCTACAGCAGCACCAGATCCACTTGATAAAAGAAACGCCAGATACAATTCCTCAACGCTTTCCATGGCAAATACAAAGTTATCAATGAAAAAGACTTCTAGTCGCAATGTTTGGCATTGAGCTTTATTTATTTCAGTGTTTTTAGTATAGGAGCTCACGTTGGAGTCGGGCACTCCCTTTTGTAGTGTTATTTGTGGAGACCCTTACTATTCCAGTAATCTCTGCTCTTGAAACAGCCTATGCAGACACAATGAAGGCATTACCTGGCATGCTAGGAGCTGCTTTACTGGCAGTGCCCGTGTAGCTTCATTTGCAATGAAAACTAAAGTGCCTCGCTGTCTCCTCGGTTGACTGAGATTCCCTAAGTAGTCGCTCAGGGCATTTCTGGCATCTCACTCGCTGTGTCTCTCTTTTTCTTGGCTTGCGTGGTGACAGGCTACACCTCATGGTGGAAGAAAAAATACAAATCTTGGCAACAGTTAATGTTAATAGATATGTTACAAACATGTGTTTTATTGTTTGTTAATGCTTAGTTAATACAGACTAGCTTTTTTTATCATTACTTATCTAACGACTCCAAATCCATCATATTGTTAAAATGGGTTTTTGTTTAAAGGCATTTTAAAGACTACAGTATTTCTTTAATTTTTTTACTTTTATTAGCTAACCATTTACAAGCAATGAAACACACTTGTAAACATGTTCATAAGCCAGTTGTTAATAGTTCATAAATCGGTAACAGTGTGAACACAATCATCTACATCATCAATTTAATTTAAAAAAATTGTGGATGAAAAATATACAAAAAGACTACAGTAGTCCCTAATATGGGCAACGTTTGTCTCAAAGAAGGGTTCCATCATCAGTAAAAGAAATAATATAAAATATTTCATCAGTAACAAATGCTACACGATAAACTATTCTATACATTGTTTTAATTAAGATTAAATAGACACTGAAGTAAAGAATCTGGCTTACAAAACAGTTTTCTACATTTTCACCAGCACATCCGTTCATCATATACAGGTCTCACCAGGTAGAAGCACAGCCACGTGGTGTGCAGGGTGAGTCATACAGTCGAGTGAAGGGCAGCGCCTGACTGTGCAAAGTCGCCAGCCTTCGCTGCAGATTCCACAGGGAGTTGCATTGGTTAGGGAGGCAAAAACACCAGGGACTGCTTCTTTTCCTCAGCGGACACCTGCAACATAACTGAAAATACATGTGTGCTATAACATGTGTTCCTTCAAAAACTGCACATTTGAGCTAATGGAAGTGCAAAAGTAATAAGATGGATGGAATTGTGTTGTTAGTTACAATCACTTCAGTGTTTATACAGATTATGTTTTCCTTTACATGTAATAAGCACAAGTTTTTCAGGTTTAAGTTTAAGATGCCTAAAGTCATTGGGAACAGATGTAATCGCACAATGAATCGGTATGATTTGCAAACTGTAAACTAACTTGAAAGAATGTAAACACATTTGATTTGCTAGTTAGTAAGAATAACGGTAACACTTTAGTTTAGGTATCCGTTATAAGTGATCATAAACAATCTATAAACATGTTATTAATGATACTATTAACAATTAGAGAATATTATTAGAAATAATAAGACTATTATACATGTTTTCTATTGTTTTTTTTTCTTTGCTATTGTTTATAGTAAGTTATAACGGATATAGTCAGTCTGCCTGTTTTTTCAGGTCAGTTTCTCTTTCTTTATCTGTCTCGACAATTGTATGGGGCTGCTTTGCTTTTGTAATGCAGTTATTATATACTTTTTTGTTTATAATGTTTTGTTTATATGTTTGTCTATTTTTTGTTTATAATCACTTATAATGGCTACCTAAGCTAAAGTGTTACCAGATTAACTTTTGTTTGTAGTTATAAACCTTGCACCACAATGAAATGCATTTCTAATAAATACTGTACTAAAAGAAAGAAAATAGTCTGAACATTATTGGTAAGGGGGTAAATCACGCTTAGCAGACAGTAATTATTTGCTTATGATTGCAACAATTTCAGGTTCTGCTCTGATGCAGAAAGACAGAGATGCTTTTACAGAAAGTCCTCACTAAATCCTCAGAGATGACACAGTGTCTGTACAGTGACAGTGTAGTAGTGCTGTACTAAGGGGCTGCCACAGTGGTTTGAGTCACTGGAAGAATGGGACCACAGACATTTCTACCAATGCTTTCACAACAGTATGAACCAATACAAGCTGGTAATCCATTGCAGTAACCCAGCACATTCCCATCAGTTCCACAGGGTTGAAATACTGTTTCTGTGTTCAGCGCTCCTCTTGATGCCTGTCATAGACACATGAAAGATAAGCTAGATCAGCCAATATTTCTAAAAGTAAGAGCCAGATGGCGCCGGCGTATCCTAAGATAAAGACACTACATTACATATGGACTGCTGAGGCCATTCAGCAGGGTCGACCTGGGTGACAGAAGCAAGTACACAATGTGCGCACGCAATGCCCGGGAAGCAACAGCATTCACATGACCACCCTTTCATTTTTTGCTTGTTACGGACGCTTCCATCCAAGCTTCTCTGGATTGAGTCGTTGGCGCAAATGTTGATTACAGCAAATGAATCCGTGCTGCAATCTGGCTCATGTTGTGTCTGAATCAACAGAAATGTGGCTAAACAGAATAAACAGAAACGTTCCTTGCGGAAGTGAAACCTTCACGCAGGCACGGCTGTTTGTTATTTCATTGGCTTAAGAACAGCTGTGCTGCATTTTGTCTCGCTCAACCCGGGTCAAAGCGTGTCGACCCACATCCTGGGGAACAACCCAGGTACGTGATTTCACACTACGTGGGATTGTGTTCCGGGTAGCCAGAACCCAGGTCCGGACCCAGGTAGAAGTGCCAGTGTGAAAGGGGCTTAAGAGTTATTCTGTTCTTCCATAAATCTCTCCCTGTTTTCTGCAGGTAAAACTAAATCTGTAGGCCATTGTTGTTTGTTTTGGCATTGACAGTGTTTTGTTAGCTAAACAGAATAAACAGAAATGTTCCTTGCGGAAGTGAAACCTTCACGCAGGCGTGGCTGTTTGTTACATGCCTGGGTCAGTGGATTTACACTACGTGGGATTGTGACCCGAGTAGCCAGAACCCGGGTCAGGCCCCTGGTAGGAGCGCCTGTGTGAAAGGGGCTTTAGTAGCTTTGCCCTTGTTTAGATCGGTTACTGTTTGTCAAATGTTACCTTGGAAATTCTAGGAGGAAACCAGTGCGTGCGTCCTTGTAGTCACCTCCACATGGTGTCACCTGACAAGCTGCCCTTCAGTTCCCTTCAATATTTTGATGGCAACATTTAATATCTATGGTTACATAGCTTGGTGACTCAATATTCATAGAAACACATTTATCTTCAGAGCTAAAACACATGCATTCCAAACCCTTTTCGGTACCTCATATTTTTTCAGACCTTAAAAGTAAATTATTTTTGTTAAATGATAAAATAAGCATTCCTTTAGATAGCGTATCATACATCTTCACCTGGGTGTCCAGCACTGAGTGCACTTTTATTGAAAAAAATGTGAAGGAATTAAAAAAAAAAAAACTATTTAATCAGCTGTCAGTAGTGTTGAGTGTGGTTTTTATTCTTCTAAACCTTTCAGTAACCTTTCTGGGACCTTTTGCTTTCTTGGATGCTGTTCCTTGGTTGACAGCAGCTGAGAGGAGCTGGTACCTGAGTCTAATATAACAAGTGTTAGCTAGAGGTTAGGACTGAGAACTGGGAGTGAAGTGGTACTGTGTGGTCAACTGCTTAGAAGTGAGGGACTGGTAGGCAGTGTGGTCTAGTGGTTAGAACTGAGGGACTTGGAGGGAGTGTAGTCTAGTGGTTAGAGCTTAGGAACTGGGAGACAGTGTGGTCTAGTGGTTAGAGATGAGAGACTGGGGAGGCAGTGTGGTCTAGTGGTTAGAGCTGAGGGACTTGGAGGGAGTGTGGTCTAGTGGTTAGAGCTAAGGAACTGGGAGACAGTGTGGTCTAGTTGTTAGAGCAGAGGAATTGGGTGTTTATGTTTCAGCCAGTGCCCACATAAGGAATGTCCCTGCTACTACTTGCAGCTGTAGGAGGTTATACAGTTTATACATGACATTTATAAGCTATGCTATTGAGATGAGGCAAACCAGAAACAAAAATAAAACATCTCGAGGATTAAGAACATTCATACATATGGTTCTTAAAACATATGGGATATTTACACTTGTGGTACACATTAATCAAGATTATCCATAACTATAAAAACTACATTTTAAAGTCTATCAAAGTACTGAGAAGAAATTAGCCTAAGCTGTAACAAGAAGTTTCTATTGAGGCTTTCACTTGTGTTACAATTAGGAGGGGGCCCAAAAGCAGGTCTGATGGACCAAACTTCTTTCACAAGGTTCTTTTCACTAAGCTTTGCAAGAAAACAGTGTTGTTTACTTTGTTTGAGTGAACTGGCTGTAACTGTCATTCATTAGGCCTTTTAATTTGGGGTATTCACACGTGACTCAGCGCCGGGCAACACAAGAGTTAACAGCGACTTCAGAACTGCGGGCCGCGAGTTCGGAGGGTTTTTAAAATAAAATGTCTTTAAATAACCTGTAGGTTTATTATGAAATAAAGTTACTCACGCACAGAATGCACGCCTAGAGAAGCAAACGGGTCAAACTTAAAAGGCAGTTCCTCTGCAGTGCTTATAGTCTATAGTGCAGGCCATTGGAAGCATGCTCAACCAAGCATGGACCCCATTTATTAAATCAAATTAGGCACTTCCACAAGCTACAGAGAACAAAGCACTGTGCATCCTTCTGAACCCTTTCTATTACAGCACGTTTTCTTTACTAATAGACCAAGACTTTAGCGACTCTCCCTCTATAGTTAGAAAACATTGCCTGCTTCATGGATGCCTAACCCTGGCTTTTAATTTGCCGAGAACTCCATGCTGTCTTTTGTAGATGATTAACAAGGGAAGCTTTTTAGACATCTCTCTGGAATTGGTAAGGGGGACATGATTGGTTAAATATGAAATGTGCTGTGATTTTGTCCTCATCACAAAATCACCACACACATTTATGTCATTGCTCAAAAATAAACAGTTATACATTATTGGTCATGTTAATGTAAAAGGTGGAGTGTCTTAAACACTGCACAAGCTAGGCTGATTTGCACGAACAGTTATAGCTTAGTCTACATCCTACCACCAGGGGTCAGAAAACACAATGGCATCACACAACAGAAATGATATGAGCCTCAGTAAGTACCGCCCTTATAGAAAGTGCTTTTGTATGGCATTTTTGCAGCTGCCATGTTTCCTTTGCTTACACTGTGCATTTAGTGTGCTTCATCATGGTGACTATGCATTTCGAGGGTCTCTGAGTGGTAGGGCATGGCTGTGTAGTGTGCTGGGTGACTAATGCATCTGTGGAGCACAGGTTTGCGTCCTGGCTGTGCAAAGTCTTCGCTGGGGATTCCACAGGTAGTGTCCAAATGGCTTTGACACTCCTGCGGGTTAGGGATGCAAAACCGGCAGGGACTGTTTCTCTTCATAGCACTACAGCAGACCCTACTGGCCAGGTGTCTGGTGAGCTCAACGAGCACCTGCAGGGCTGGCCTTGGTTCTTTAGAGGTCGATAGCTTTTTTTACAAGTTTTACCGTAATTCCTTCTGATTTGGAATATTACGCTTCTCCAGTTTTTTGCTATACCATGGTAAACTTTTACAAGGGTTAGTACAGTTTTGTCTGGCTCTATGCCCCCCACAATGCAAAGTCAGGGAGCAGGGAAGATCTTCAGAGCACAGGGATTTACGATGACAGTAGGAATGTTACTGTAATCAGCAGAGAGAGAGCGTGAACAAATGCAAGGGCCACATATCTTCTTGTTACATTAACCCAAACCTCCCAATTAACTGCTGACTGCAAACTTGTTAGCAACTTGATCTACTGAACACACACAATGAAGCGGCTTACGGCAGCTGACTCAGGGCAGCAGTGTGTGGGTTTCTTCTGCAGTAATAATGTATATACTTACATTCAAAGTAGTCTTACGAAGGCAATTAGAATCCGTGGGTATTTTGTCAAAAGTGGAGAGAACAAATCAAAGGAGGTTATGATGAGGTTGTATAACAGCCTGGTGAGATCACTCTTAGAATACTGTGTTCCATTCTGGGTACCTCAATATAAAGGACACAATGGAGACAGACAGTAGAGTGAAAAGAAACCCTTTTTTCACAGAGGAAGGGTATGGAATGGCCATGTTGTTGATGCTGAATCAATGGGATCCTTTAACACCAAACTTGACAAAGTTTTGAGAACAACCAGCTAATAGGAACCAGACAAGCGTAGATGAGCCGAATAGCCTCCTCTCATTCATACATTTCCTTATGTTCTTAGAAAGAAGATACAGTGTATTGATTGATCCAAGTATACACAGCTGTGGTTAACCTCAAGACTGAAGTGTGCCATGAGGTTTAATGATGCAATGTCTATAATAAACATGTCCTTTCAAATCCCATTTTATTACCTCTCATTTACCTAATAACTTTCTCACAAGGCCCTTTTTTTGTTTTCTAAGCTTTATTTTCACTTCAACAACAGGAAGTGAGCCTCTAATTCTGTGACTGAAAATAAAGTCTGGAGAGAGCAGGCCATTTTTAATGAATGACCTTGATCTTTGCTTTTTACCTTTTGATTCCAGAAAAACAATGTGAAACTATAATATTCATCTATATACTATAGCACAGGTGACACAAACAGAGTTGAAAGCTCACAATAGACCACACTGCCTCTCAGCCCCAGCATTAATCACTAGACCACATTGATACCCAGTCTATCAGCACTAACCACTAGACCACACTGCCTCCCACAGTTCCTCAGCTCTAACCACTTGACAACACTGCCTGCCACAGTCCCTCATCTTTAACCACTAGACCACACTGACACCAGTCTGACAGCACTAACCACACTGCCTCCCAAACCCTCAGCACTAAACACTAATCCACACTGCCTCCCAGTCCATCAGCTCTAACAACTAGACCACACTGTCTCCCAGTCCCTGATATCTAACCACTAGACCACACTTTCTCCCAGTCCCTGAGCTCTAACCACTAGACCACACTGTCTCCCAGTCTATCAGCTCTAACCACTAGACCACACTGTCTCCTAGTCCCTGAGCTCTAACCAATAGACCACACTGCCTCCCAGTCTCTCAGCTCTAACCACAAGACCACACTTTCTCCCAGTCCCTGAGCTTTAACCACTAGACCACACTGTCTCCCAGTTTCTCAGCTCTAACCTCTAGACCACACTGTCTCCCAGTCCCTGAGCTCTAACCACTAGACCACACTGCCTCCCAGTCTCTCAGCTCTAACCACAAGACCACACTTTCTCCCAGTCACTGAGCTTTAACCACTAGACCACACTGTCTCCCAGTTTCTCAGCTCTAACCTCTAGACCACACTGTCTCCCAGTCCCTGAGCTCTAACCACTAGACCACAGTGCCTCCCAATCTCTCAGCTCTAACCACTAGACCACACTGCCTCCCAGTCCCTCAGCTCTGACTACTTTACTTTATAAAATGGCTTAAGTGGGCTGAGCACTTTGACAATATTCCAAGCAAAGGATCTCTTTACCTCATGACTAAGTTTTTGTTTCTTACATTACTCAACCTTTTCTTCTGGAATGAGCCATTAAATAACCGAAAAACTATTTTTGCTTTGTGCTTAACAAGCCTGTAACAACACCTGGACAACAATGCACACCTTGATGTGTTGCAGTGCCTGAATGTCGCTTCATTTTTCAACAAGGTATAGCGTTCTGAGGGCTATGGGAGAGTGCTGTAAACAAACAAGTATATTGTAGTGTGACTGTGAACCACTGCATCTTTAAAAAAAGAAATGAGCTCAAAACCAATTCCCCTAATTTGTGTGACTTGAAATGAAATATCATAGGCACGACATGTGCATAGCTTTGAAATGCCTTGTTCATTTTCTAGGTATAGCTGTAACTTTAAAATATTGACCCCCAAATCCATAATGAATTGTGATGGAATAGCAAAAGGAAGCAGCCGTTCTGTTGAATTCATGTGGTTGGCTGTCAGGTGTTATTGCTTTTATCAGAGCAGGCAGTAAATAAGTAGCAGCATATCTTGTACATCTGCATCCTATTTTCATATTTTTAGTTTTGTTTTACAGGTTTAAATACAAATAAAAACAGGCTTATACTTAGGTATATCCAGGTTAGATGTAAGTCCCAATATTAATAGAGTTGGTCTTTCTGGTCTCTTGTATTCTCATATCAGATGTATTAATAACAGATTCCTGGCAGTACCATCAAATATGAAACAGAGTACCTGTTTTTCATTTACATGTAGATAACTTTATTTAATAGATTATTGATTTAGCGATACAAAAATATATTTTGAACTTCCAGAAGCAGATTCATATTGTTTTAACTTATATGAACAGGAATACCGGAGCGGCCAAAGGCTTTAATCAACGAGATAAAGCCTTACACTACTGTAAGAAGGGAGGTATGTTATATACACTTAAATAGAGGGTGATTTGAAAGTAAGTTTACCACAACAATGGTGCGTTGATTTGGTACTTTTACTTTCTAATCACCCTGTACAAAATGTAAAAATATATCAATGAAAAATTCGATTTTTAAAAAAAAAAAAAACAATAAAATATTGTATTTAAAAATGGGCTATAACATTATTTTTAAACAATGGGGCTGATTTTTACTTTTGCTTTTTCAAAAGGACAAAAAGACCCTTTAAGGGTCCAAAACTGGAAATCAACACACTTCCTCCTATCTTCAACATTTGAATACATTGAAAATGACTTAGAATGTGTTAAATCATGTGAACCCAGAATATGACGAAATGTGTCATAAGCATCACACACGGGAGGGTTCATACACAAGAAACGCTCATTATCATATAATAGACGTATATCCCAAACTCAACACCACACGACCGTCATGACAGTAAAAATAGACACAATGAACCGTTCTTACCTTTGTATAAGTTAGTGATCGCAGATGTGTCAGCCGCACGAAGAGCACAGTGTGTGGTTTTCACTAACTCTATTGTGCAGAATGATTTTATTTTATTTATTTTTTTCTATGGGTAGATATCGGGACCTTCTTCCTATGCATCGGGACGCGGGACATTTGCTAGGAAATCGGGACTGTGCTGACCATATAGGGACTGTTGACATGAATGCATTTTATTGATTATTACTATTGTAATCTGTGCAATACTTAGTACTAGAGTATATTTCAGCAAAACATAAAATATGCTTGAACTGTTACCATCGTTATTTAAATATGAGCAATCGCAACCATTTTATTTCCATAAAATACAAAGCAATATATGTGCCACATGATACATTACATGACAAAACATTGTCAACTTTCTCTGTCCGATGCCGTTGGTTCTGTGTAAAACCTGCTTTATCAATAACGTGAACATACTGTAACGGGCAACTGTGCACGCTTCTCCCTTTCTTTCTTTCGGAAACGAAACCACCGGCAGAGGGCACTCTTGGCCACCTCGCTAAGACGCTTTCACTCTCTGTTCCCATGGCTCTTATTGACCAGACAGAAAATAGCAATGCGAAGGGAGCCGTAAGAACTGGAGTGCGACAGAATAGCCTCTTTGCATTGACACACTCACCTTGGACCTCGGAAAGTTTTTTTTTTTTTTTTTTTTTTGGATGATGAACCAGACCGCGCCTTGGTTTTGAGAACTGTTGCGGGTGCGTGGAAGTCGCCTTTTACCTTGGACCTGGACCTGTTGGATCTAAAAGTTACACATCTTTGCAGTTCATGGGTTTAAATTACTACACGCACAATTTCCTTTATTCTTGGGCTGTGGAATTTTGAGGGAGCTCCGGTCTCAAGTGTAGGGGACCAACAGCGCTCAGTCACGTACTGACAAGGTAAGCATTATTTACAAACTTGAATTTTGTGGTGCTTTGCTGGGGATTTACAATGTCTATTTTACCAAATTGTGTGTTTTACCTGCATACTTTTATGTAACTGTTTGTTAATAGTTTACAGCACACATGATTTGTTAGTAGTGTGTACAATGAACGAGCTGCTTTTGGTTGTTCTGTTGTCCTTACTGCATATTTTTTTTTTCTTTTTTTTAAATTATTTATCTAAAGCCATAGAAACGCGAGTCAATGTATGTTTATGTGCATTAGAGTTTTCTGTTTTCTTTTTCAATGAAATCTATTCATACAGTACATATAAAACGTATACATTAAAAAATGGGTACAAATCTACAGCATTTTTTAAAATATATTATGAATGCATATATTGAATTAAGGTATAAAACGCGTTTAAAGGTGTGCATGTCTTTGTATACAACTAAACATCTAGTCAAACTACTGTATGAATTCAGTCTCATCATAAAACTTTATGACATTGTAAAACATTATATTCATTCAAATATACAACTTCACAAACAGAACCGTTAACGAATAATAACATTATTGCATTATACAGTATACAAATCCAGCATTTTATGTAAAGGTGTGCGTGAGTGAGTGTGTATGTGTTTAAAATCTGTACATTCACACTCATGGAAATGAGTCAGTCTCGTGTTTCACTTTTTCAAAAACAGAGAATAGTGTGGGCGTGAACGGAATGGCTCAAAATTGACGTCTAAGGAATGCTGGTGTTTGTTATGGTTGTGTTGACACAGTGTACAAAGGCTGTAACACAGCAGTAGCACCGCCTCTCGCTCTACCTGTGTTGTAGTTCTTTTACTTCGATAACACGTTACACGGACATCATGCAGTCGGAATGCGTAAGAAAGTAACAGGTCTCTGCAACTTCTCCCTCGCTCGGGTTCTCCCTCTGGCTCGTATTACCTGCAGTAAGGTGAAGCGAATCCTGACAATGCCTGAGGTTTCTTTCAGTGTGCTTTAAACTGGAGAAGCACCTCTGCACGCCGCATACCTGTCGCCCAATGTCACATTTCCTAGATTACAATGCTTCACATACTGGACCGACGCCGCTGTTTGATATGGCCCAGTTCCACGCCTCTCACAGCTGCCCCCAGGTACTCTTTGGAATAATTTGGGCCTTTTAGTAACAACGAATCCCCTAGTGCTATGGTTCTTACCACAGTCCTTAAGTAAACCATTTAACCAAATAGTTTTACAGTGCATCTACCATATGTAGAACATCCTTTTATGTCAATGGCCCTCCCTTGATTGGTAACTTGGTAGATGATTATGAATCACACTTCAGCATCCAAATAGTGCAAAACAGCAGATATGACAGATTTGAATTGATTTGTTGGTTGGCATCTGTTTGTTCAATGACAAAGTGATGACTGTATGTTCCATTATGGAGAACAATATTTATTGCAGAATTCCATCCTTATCTTGCTGGAAAGAACTAGAGGTGACAATCATTGAAGCAAGTCCATACCTTTCCAGAACAATTTAAACATTGCTGGCGTGTAACTTTGAACCAGTCCTGCCCTAGCTTCTCATTGCCGCCAGTCTCAGTCATCCGATTGACAGTGTTATGGCAGGTGTTTCTAGTTTTTTGTCCAACACCTGTATGTTTGTACAGCTGACTACTAACTAATACAACATATGCAGTGAAACGACTGCAATTGAGCCAGTGTCATAGAAAAGGGTCAGTGGCATCAAGTGCAATATTATTTTTGTCCAGCAGGTGGCGGTGTTTATTTTCAACAAATAGTTGTGGAAAGCTACGTTTTTTTTATTTATTTTTTATAGTTTTTTTTTTAATAGAGATCATCTATAACTTTAAACATATCACTTGACCTATATAAACTAACATATGATTATCGTAGGAATTATGTTCATGTAGGGTACGTTTTATAGAAAAGGTGTTTTTATTATCTCAAATTGTTTCATTCACACCTCATTTGGTATTCTCAGTAATCTCAGTGTCTTTTCTTTAGTTCCCCTTTTGGAAGCTAACAGACCAAATGCATGTGATGAAGTGCTCATTGACATGGTTCTCCAGCCATTCTCACAAATCCAATGGGATTATTATTATTATTATTTTTAAATCTAGTAAATTAACATGAGGGGAAGGCAGCTTGTAATAATGAGAAAATGCTTGGATTAGTATTGCAACATGCATGCTGGAGTCAAGCTGCCGTAAACTTTGGATGATTTTTTTTTTGCAACTTCTCTTTAATTGTTGTTTTTTCCAAACTTCCTATTTATATAAATACTAATTTGTTAACAAAAAAAACATAATTCAAAGAAATAGCAATGCCTTTAGAATGTGAACCCATCTATTTATATTGTTTCTAATTTATATTTCAGTGTCAGTTGTAAGATTTTGTGATGTTCACTCAGACACTGGCTGTGTAATATAAGTATGGTTTGCACTGCACACAGAAGCTCCCATAAAAGGAATTATCCTAAACTGGCAAGGATCGCAGATGATCCAACTAAAGCCCCTTTCACATTGGCATGCTCAACCCGGGTCAGAATACTACTTGGGTCAGGACCCGGTGTCATGCGGGTTGGCTATGTGATTTCACACTGTTTTTGATAAAGCAGGGTTGACCTGGGTGACATACGCAAGTGCACAATGCACATATCACTGACCCAGAAGCAGCTTGTTATGGACGCTTCCGTCCAAGCTTCTCTGGATTGAACCGTTGGCCCAGATGTTGATTAGAACAAACATTTCTTCATCCCTGCTGCAATCTGGATCATGAAGTGAAACCTTCACTCAGGCGTGGCTGTTTGTTATTGCGTCGGCTCATGCATTTTGTCTCGCTCAACCCGAGTCAAAGCGTGTCGACCCATACTAGCCAGGATCCGGGTCCAGACCCGGGTAGGAGTGCCAGTGTGAAAGGGGCTTTAGGATATGGCTGGCATACCCCATACCCCACTCCATGCTCCATTGTAGGGTATTTGTGCTGACTTTACTAATTAGATAAACTTTTTACCTAATAGCCTGGAACTGGAGTTTTCAACCAGGGGTTTGCGTACCCCTGGGGGTACTTCTAAGAGTCGTAGGGGGTACGCAGGACGACTCAGAAATGCACAAATAAAAATGAAAGTAAAAGAAAATAATGATTTTGTAATGGCATTATATATTCTCAAAAACACTGTTTACAATGATTGAATCTTTGTTTAGCAGCTCAAAGTGAACGGCAGATGGAAAAAAACCCCACAGAATCTGTCACGTCCACATTTTCCACCTGTACGCATGCACATTTCGATTGAGTGGATTTCTGCTCTGATATTCAGGTGAAGCAGGCGTCTACCGATTGTGCCTATGGAGAGCGCTGCTCATGATCCTTGCAGTTTTCAGCTTGTCATATCAGTGAAGCACAATGTTTCTGCATTTTTTAGAAGTATAAATGCTCCGGTAAACTTAAATAGTTAACATTTTTGTTTATGTATTATTCCAGCAATAACGGCTGGTTGGATATGTTTTCAGTGTTTGAAATGGATGCATTTCTTCCTTGCAAAACAAAAACAAATGAAGAAAACACAAGAGTCTGCAGAAAGTGCAAAGCGACAGAAAGTTATACAGAGTCCCTTTAGATAATGTTCATGCTGGCTTTAATAAAAATAAAAAATAAACATTTGTCATTGCTAGTTATAGTTATAGATAATGTTTTTAATACCGTAAACATTTTAAACGGCAGACATAAGTATGCTGAGGTGGGAAGTAAATGGTAAGTTATAAACATTTACAGTGCAGACTATCTAATATTATTTATAATGACTTTTCCGAATAGAAAGTGAATACAAGTGTTTCCAAAGAGATTATTAAATACTGTCTTTTAATCCTGTGCATCCAAAGACATGTAATTACGTTTTAAGAATGAATCCTGCTGTTTGGTATTCTGCCTCAAATGAGCAGTTAGTCAGTCCCAGACGGTTGTGAAAAATGATATATTAAATAAACAGGAAAGAATGTGTTAATCAGATTATTTTGTCTTTTATTGCAACTGTGGTACCATCAAAAAAAGGTTGAAAACCCCTGGCCTAGAATTAGCTATCCTTTCTATACCACAAGTATTATATATATGTCAATTCATTTCATTTGGGTTATGTCGAAAGCCATTCTGATTGACTGTACCCTAGCAACCACCTGTATTAGTAATACAGTATATATTATTTGTGTAAGTTTTTTGCTTGTAATTTGTTCTTAAGCAGTGGCAGCAAGAGCTTCCCAACCTTGCCCTGCTGTAGGGAATAGCCCCCAAGCCTGCTTCTTTGGGAGTGGGAGAGCAGTTCAGTCTCCATGTTGGACTGGATTGCCTCTTTGTGGATGAATTTGTGATGTGTCTTGTGATGTCTTAATGGACCACTGGAGCAGACTTACAGAAAAATCTAATGCAATAGCCTACTGCGTCAGTTCCTGTAGCTGCACAATTTTGTGTTAATTTTTCCTGAACTTAAATTGACAACATATGTGTGTCCCTCACTGACCAGGGGGTGAGAACAAGTCTGTGTGTCCATCACTAATCAGGAGGGGTGAAATGACCAGCCTGTGTGTCCATCACTGATCAGGAAGGGAGAGGGCCAGTCTGTGTGTCTCTCACTGATCAGGAGGGGAGAGGACCAGTCTCTGTGTCCCTCACTGATCAGGAGGGGAGAGGACCAGTCTGTGTGTCCCTCACTGATCAGGAGGGGAGAGGACCAGTCTGTGTGTCTCTCACTGATCAGGAGGGGAGAGGACCAGTCTGCATGTCCCTCACTGATCAGGAGGGGAGAGGACCAGTCTCTGTTTTCCTCACTGATCAGGAGGGGAGAGGACCAGTCTGTGTGTCCCTCACTGATCAGGAGGGGAGGGTACCAGTCTGTGTGTCTCTCACTGATCAGGAGGGGAGAGGACCAGTCTGTGTGTCCCTCACTGATCAGGAGGGGAGGGTACCAGTCTGTGTGTCTCTCACTGATCAGGAGGGGAGAGGACCAGTCTTTGTCCCTCAGGAGAGTACAGCTAATGAGACATCTTTATCACCCTGATGTCAATAGCAGATGGGAGTTTGCAAAACAATACCGTGTATCTGTAGAAAAGCTTTTGCCATCATTAAGAGTATTTTTTGTTTTTTTTAGGAAACCGTTTCATGTTGGGCCCAGCTTGTGAAAAGAAAATCTTCCTCTGTTTGGAATCTCATCTTCCTGTCCAATACTTGGGAATATGGTAGAAAACTTATCTGGAATTCTGAGGTAAAAAATTAGCCTTTTTATTGTATTTTTTGCATTTTGATCTCAAAAGTAGCCTAAAATTGTACAAGGACAACAAACACATGTTACATACAAAGTCCTCGTCCTTTATTTACACCCCGTTCATTTTATACATATAACATGAATTTTTAAGCCCAATATGCAATACTTTATTATTATTATTTGTTTATTTAGCAGACGCCTTTATCCAAGGCGACTTACAGAGACTAGGGTGTGTGAACTATGCATCAGCTGCAGAGTCACTTACAATTATGTCTCACCCGAAAGACGGAGCACAAGGAGGTTAAGTGACTTGCTCGGGGCCACACAATGAGTCAGTGGCTGAGGTGGGATTTGAACCGGGGACCTCCTGGTTACAAGACCTTTTCTTTAACCACTGGACCACACAGCCTCCGCATTTGCATTTGTTAACAGTAAAATTAATTTGCCACAAGTTTGCCCAGTTACAGATAAGGTCCAAATGCCTTAGAATTAGCTGGGCTGTGGATTCAGAGTCCACTACCCAAGCTTGGTATCATCTGCAAATTTGACAATCTTGCAATGTGTATCTTGGTCCAAGTCGTGTCTTTAAGTGAAGAACAGTAAGGGTCCAAGTACAGACCGTCATGATACCCCACTAAGCACATCTACCCAGTCTGATTTTACAGCTCTGCTTTCTGTTTTTTGACCAGTTATGTATTCAATTGTCCTCCTTTGGTATTATTATTATTTATTTCTTCGCAGACGCCCTTATCCAGGGCGACTTACAATTGTTACAATATATCACATTATTTTTACATAGAATTACATTATGTTTACATACAATTACCCATTTATAAGGTTGGGTTTTTACTGGAGCAATCTAGGTAAAGTACCTTGCTCAAGGGTACAGCAGCAGTGTCCCCTACCTGGGATTGAACCCACGACCCTCCGGTCAAGAGTCCAGAGCCCTAACCACTACTCCACACTGCTACCCTTGTATTCCTGTGGATTTAAATTTACTTTTAAACTTCATACACTTTAACTCGACGTCATACTTGTAAACACATATTTGTAATGCTTGATTGTAGTATTATGGGTATTCGTGGAGCAATAAAGTAAGTCTATAACTGGTCTTTCATGTGTAGGCTACTTGACTTTTATGTAGTCTGAACAATAACATTTCATCCAAGTTAGAATAAAAAGTTAGCCCCATTGTTTTTTTTTTAATAACTTGGCCCCTTTTGTAAATATACAATCATTACTTGGCCGATATGTTTATTCTAACTACCCTAGGATTTGAACCCATGCTTTCAGGAGACTAATGCCTAGAGAAAGGGCCATGGTGGTCACAAAACATTCAATTGAAAACAAATGGTATAAAATAGTAATACAAGTGAGAGTTGGAACACAGTATCCATTTTAATGTGCATGTGGTGGTCAAGTGTCTAGATCTGTAAATAAATATAAGTAGAAACAGACAATAATAAGCACCCATGGAATTGTGATAGTTGTGTCGAAACACCAGTTGTCTTCCCACTTTCTATCTTGGCAGGAGTAACTGGAACTCTCAATATCTCAGCTAGGGTAGATATGATATCCAGGACGTGGTACCAGGTCACTGGTATGCCTGGCATATTAATAGTAACTAATGAAATACTTGGAAATGAGCCCCAAGCTAAAATGAAAATCATCTGTCCAATACACATACTAGCAAATCCTTTTTCTGTCAGATTAACACAACATCTGTTGCCTTTTAACTTCTTTTATTATGGATACATGTCTTTAATACACTGTGGTATATGCTAGATATAAAACCCACCACCAGGAGTAAAGGGTGGTTAGGGGGACCTGTATCAAGATTGACCAATGCAGTGCTAAATTGGTGGAGTGTAAAGTTGCGCTCTGCCGCGGCACAAATTTGACCCCATCCCAAATGTATTAACTGGCCCAAAATTAATGAGGCACAAATGCTTAAATGCTCTGCACCGGTGCTCAGAATGTGCTACTGGTAGCACAGAGTAATCTGAAAATTAGCGCCTCCCCTCCAAATGGGCCACCTCAATTGAACAATAGGTAGGTCATTTGGAGAGGCAGAAATGACAGTTCAAAATGGGCTAACCTGTTTTTTAAATAAAATGTACAGGTTTTAATGCATTAAAGCCCTGGTAGATCATCTGGAGAGACAGAAATGACCCGTGTTAACTGTGTCTTGACTTTATATTATATTATTATACGACGGACAAAACCAAATATACATAATGAAAAGGATAACTTAATGAACCAAGTTTATTATACGATGAATGCAAACAATTGTACATAATGAAATAGCCGGTATCGAGCTATAAATTAATCCTCAGGCAGATCAAAAAGGATAATGCAGACCCTAAATACTCTCCCCCCTTCTCAGTACTCTCCCTCTGTTCCTGGGTTGTTCAGGAAGGTTAGTCTTCACTCTCCATCGTAAGAAATCTGTTATGATGGCTGCCATAATGCTCTTTCCTATCGGCTACTTTCTGACTTTTTCTTTGTGCCCAAATAAGACCAATTTGAAATCAGACTTATTTGTGGACCCATTTAGAGCCGACGCAGCTCTTCTGCCGCTTCATAAATACAATTTGCTCATGCATATAATTAAGGCTTGACATGCCTTAAAATGCATGGCTAATGAGTGGCGGAGTGCATTGCACGGCGGAGCACATTTTGGCGGTGCTAACACGGCCTTAACTTGCCAAAAGTGACATGATAATACAGGGCAAATTTCAGGCCGACGTAAACACGACGCTATGGCCTTAATGCCGTCACAAACACTTGATACATGTCCCTCCGAGTGTTTGTAGCTAGCTAAATAATTCCTCTGCCATTCATTATAGTTGTCTCAAATGTCCAGTTTTAAAAGAAACACATGTTATAGTAAACGCGTATTTAAAAAAAAAAATGATATGCTACTGCGCTTGGTAAAATAAATCTCTGTTTGCAAGCCATGCTTTCAGTTTGTGTTGCACTTGCCTGGTCATTCCACCTGGAGGGTGAAATTGCTTCCACCCCTTTAATGGCTTCTTTCCCACCATAACCAATCAGGTGCTTCCCCTGATGACTTACTGTACATGCTTGTAACCCAGAAAGTGCAAACAGATGACCCAAGAATAAAGTATAGAAACAGAGAGCTTCCTTTAACCAGACATCCTGTTTTGAAAGGAACAGTGCTTCTTTTAAACAGTATATAGTGAAATGAGCTGTGTGACAGGTAATATTGATCGATTATTTTGTTAGATACAACCATGTTAAACAATCATGTAAAATGCTTCAGATTTGCAGACTGTTTAATGGGTCCTGATTACCTGAAGAGAGCAGGCCCACTGTTATACGTTTATATGTCGTGTGCAGGGTGAGGTGACTGCGGGAGGGCTAGTCAAACTGCTACAGAGACACCTTACACAGTACATCTTAGTTTATTATGATTGCTTTTTTAACTTTAGAACCATGTGTCCTATACACGGGATGACATCTGTAGACAGTAGAAGATGTACTGGATTGTTGGCAAATCCTTAATGGTGATTGGTTGGTTTCTCACATGTGATTGATAATGTAAATGAAACCTGAGGTTCTTGCTTTGCTTTCCTGTGCTGATCCCGTTCTTGTTTTTCCCCACAGAGTTTCCATAGCCCTGTCGCTGATTGGGTCCAGCCTGGTGGTGTCTCAGCACTCTGTGGAACACAGAAAGGTAACCTCCTTCCCTCCTCAAATACATCTGTGGTAATTCAGCACTTGAACTTACAGTGGATCTCCTCCTAGCGGCTGGTTAGCTAATGAGACTGAAGACGTTTGTCTGTGACCCATGAGGTTAGAGGTTAATGTCTAGCCCTTGCCTCTTCACTCAATTCAGTGGGCTAAGCTATTACAAACGGCTCCATTTAGTTACTGACTTATCTGCTGTACCGTTTTTATAGTGTGTGTGTGTGTGAGAAAGGAAAGGATAAAGATCAAAAGGATGGTAAAAGGTGCTCAAATACATACTCTAGTAAAGTCATTATTTAGTAGAATGGTACCACAGTGTTAACATTTTCATATTTTTTTACACAACAGTAATCCACTGCCTTTAGGTAGACTATCAGTACCTGTATCAGGGCCAATGCATATTGATCATGGTGATACTTTATATATTTTTAAATCTCCAACATTTGATTAAACTGTTTAAAAAATACCTAGTAACAATATTACACTTCAATAGTCTTTTATTTGGTTATTGTATCATGGACTAGGCACAGAGAGTGTCTAAGCAGACATTTCCTCAATTCCAAGAGAGACAGATTGACAGTCAAGAGAGACAGACTGGCCGACAAGAGAGACAGACTGACAGACAAAAGAGACAGACTGACAGACAAGAGAGACAGACTGACAGACAAAAGAGACAGACTGACAGACAGGAGAGACAGACTGGCAGACAAGAGAGACAGACTGACAGACAAGAGAGACAGACTGTTAACAAGAGAGACAGACTGGCAGACAAGAGAGACAGACTGACAGACAAGAGAGACAGACTGACAGACAAGAGAGACAGACTGGCAGACAAGAGAGACAGACTGGCAGACAAGAGAGACAGACTGGCAGACAAGATAGACAGACTGGCAGACAAGAGACAGACTAGCAGACAAGAAAGACAGACTGACAGACAAGAGAGACAGATTGGCAAACAGCGCCAAGCAGTTATCAAGGCCAAAGGAGTGCCCAAAGCAGTCATATATTGTACCGTGTTTTTTTTGTTTTGTCTTTAACATTTTAAGCAAGATATTTATAGTCATCACTATTGTTAACCAGCCAGGAAGAAGGTATTTACTGTAGGGAGATATACAGATAGGCATAAGCAGCCATACTGTACTGATAGATAGACAGACTTAAAGAAAGCTGACAAAAGCCAGTGGTTGAATTAGAGACAGACAAGCAGAGATGGACAGATTTGGTAAGATCATAGACAGATGTATGGAAGTACAGAAATATAAGCCTTGTCAAAGAGAGCTTGATGTGTTAGTAAATACAAGCTGTGTATCGTGCTGTTTCCACGGACATTTCGAGCAGTTTGGGGTATTTATATCAGCGGGGGAATGTGCTGCTCTGCCAGCTGTCTGACCTTAATTTGATCTAAAGGGTGACAGTGTGGGAGAGTTGCATTGCTCAGGAAGACAGGGGCAGGGGTGGTACTGTTGCTTCTACACTAAATCACTGAGCTTCTTTAAGTGCCTCTACTCTGTAAATGGTTGCAGGGTTAGAAAGCCACACTAGTCCAGCATTCTGTCCTGGACCCTCCTTGTATATTATTGAACTGATCAGATGCCCAGGAATTTGAGCAACCAGACCCCAGCTACTGTAACACTACTATGAACTGAACACGCTCATCACAGGATGGGTAAGCCTTACCTCCATCAAGGTCACTTATTACAGGATGGATAAGTCTTACTTGAGTCAAGGTTTACCATGAGGGCTTGTTCATGGAGTTATGGATGTAGATGGTTGCTCAAACCCCATACTCCCAATCATTTGAATAACATACTTACTTGGTGGAGGTCTGAAACCCAGGACTGGGTGCAGGGTTAGTGTTTTTAACTTAGACAGTGCTGTCCTCATCTGAAATGGGTTGTGTTACATGATTCACTCTTCACTGCACAGCACACATAACATCAGGTATAGAGAATGTGTCAGGGTATTTTATTGTATGAGCTCTATTACAAATAGGATGTTGTGACAGAGAGCGAATGAATCCTAGTCAACAATCTCCCTCCCGACCTGTGAGGGTGCTGTATAACAGGAACAGTGTGCCCTGGACTGGATGGATTGACAATTCATTCCAGGGTCAGTTGGAAGTAGGCCATCCAGAAAGGGGGCGGAGTCACAATACCAGAAGTCACCGCCTTATTAACCCCGGATTACAACTACTGCACCAGACACTATTCACTGTGTATTCACCACCAGCACGGGAGCAACGCGAAAGGACGCGGAGCCGTGCTGGGACATTGCCTTTGTTTATTATTATGTCAGGACTGAAACCCAGTATTATTTCGCTGAGCAAATTGTGTAGTTGCCAGCGCTATTATTGAACGGTGCCAAACCATGAAACAGAAAATAAAAGAACTTGCACCATGAATTCTGCCTGTGTGTTATTATTAGAGCACTGCATCACCTCAACACCTGCGCACTACTAACCTCTTTGCCACAGATGTCTAAGTGTGAATAAAAGGACAGTCTATCCATTGTCCGGGTCACACAAAGTTCAATTGCAGACTGATTGGTTCCATGAGATACAGAATTAAGTGTATGTTTGTGAAACTTTGGGAGGTGCTCCAAACTTACCCCTACAATTATCAAAGTTATTTTTCTTTACACATTGTATTATAAAGCTGCCTCTGTCTAACCTGATTTGCTGCAACAGCTCACTAGACTACTTATCAATAACATTAAAACAATTTATTTTACTATTACTAAACTTTAGCCAAACATTTAAAATACAAACTCCTGATGGGAGAACCCCCAGCGTTTATTTCAATTTAAAATACAAACGCTCTTCCCTGATACGTCTCTGTGCTTTTTAATGCTTAACTATGCTTTACCATGCTTTCACTATGCTGTATTAAACTTTGCTATACTTTTACTTTGGGTTGAACAGTGTATTTAATACATTATATATTTCTAACTAAATGGGGATCAATGTTTATGTTTAAGTGCACAATATCTAAATGTTATTTTTACTGCTCATTAGTCAAGCCCTTGTGAAATGGCCCATTTGTAAACAAGAAAGCCCCAGCTGGGAGGTTCCCCCACCCCGTGTATTTCAACTATACGGTTTGGCTAATGAGGCAGAACTAGGATTTTGTTGTTTTCCGAATGTAAGGAGATTTCCTCTTTGGGGAGTTTAATGAGATTTTGAGATAAGCTGGATAAAATCCCCAAGGAGAGTTTGGTTTCAGCCGAGTTCCTGAGACGTAGAGGAGTATCTGAAGTTTTCTTACATGGCTGTGCGCAACATGAAGCCTCTCCTTACCCAGAGCCTCTAGAGAAGAGATCAGCTGGACTGCTATGGAGAGCAGCATGCAAACTGCACCCACTAAATCAGAAACTGGAAGAGTATACTGTAACTAGAAAACATTGCGCGTCCTGTTTTTATGTCGTACAATGAATAAGTAGATCACTGGGTTACTTCTTGCTGCTAGTGAATGTTGTAACTGTACAACCCTGTCTTGACCATCAGCCATACCCCACCCCCCAGACCAATCCCTCTGCCCCAACCCACTTAGAAGGCTAACAAAAACATAAGGTATTATTAAGTAGGATCTTGAGCAACCTATTTATCCGTGTACGTTTGTATGTAACTTTTAAACAGAATCTCCCAAGAATCACACTACTTTCAATGTTAAAGGAATAAACTGATTGATTGGTTGTTCTTGTTTTGGGGCTATTTTGGTTCTTCTCTTGACAAGGAATGTTGTATATTTACTGAGAGTAGCAACACAATATAGATCCAGTGCCACTCAAAAACACACCTGTAGGGATAAAGGGCTGTAAAAATGTGAATATGCATTAATGTTCCATTAATGTACTATCATGTTCCTCATACATATCTACAGTATCAGCTTCTCAATGGAGTTAGAAAGGGGTTTAGGCAGCTTCAAATGGAATACCATGCTGGTAATAACACCACGGCACAATGTCAAGAATTGCCATCAGAAAGTCATTTTGTTGGCTCCATATGTAGTAAAATGCCCCTCAGTTATTGGCTACAGATCTGAACACATGGTGTTTGATAAAGTAGTTGAGACACTCACTTGTGGCCAGCAAGTGTCGCTTGGTTTTTGTGTATGCAGAAAGAGTGGAGACAGTGAACAGTGTCATGCAACAAGTGCCTCGGACTCCAGTTCAGCCCCTGAATGACGGTGTGACCTTTTGGTGCAAGTCTCTTGACGTCTCTTGGTGTCTTGGCCCTACCTAATCTTTCAAACCAGGTGGAAACAGCAGACATCTTAGTTGTCCTGCTCCATGGGGGAAATTAAATATCATGAATAAATGAAGGCAGATCTTTTATTTCAGCTATTAACCTAAATCTCGATAATGCAGTCATTTACTGCCAGTTAGCGCTTTTAGGTTTTGGCACACAGACTTCAGACTGTCTTTAACTAAGTTTAAATCTTGGCGGCAAGAAAATAAACCCATTTTAAATGCCAACTAAAGCCTTTTCATGTTGTCTGGCTGGACTGAGGTAAAGCAGCCTCTGGATGGTAAACACTTGGATGTTTGTCAGTTCTGAATACCAGGCAGGTACAATTCCTGTGTGTCCTCATTTCTAATAGCATTGCCTTGTCTTCTTTGTGGCCTTAAAATATGAAGACACTGAAAGGCACACCCCACGGAAAGAATTAGTTATTAGTCTCATGAGAGCCTTCCTTTTGATTTAAATATGTTCATTTTATCACACACTTGAGATGACATATGTGATGTCCAAGGGAGCCAGCCAAGACAGCAGCTGTAGCGTTTCAGAAAACAACACGTACCTTACTAAATAACCTTCAATCGACAAGTGGTTGCACTGCAATGGCAATGGTTCTGCATTGGGAATGGCACCACAAGGGTCTCAGTAGCATCAGCCATTGATAGAATGGCATCACAGTAGTAACTTGGCATACAAATGATATCATGCCAAAACCAGTGTGTTTCCGTTTCTCTGTGCAATGTTTGTTTCAAATCCACTGTGTTGCCATTGCTGGTCATGCTATGATCTGCTAATGGTCCTGCTGGGTATTCTTCTGGGTAACACACTGGTATTATAATGGTTTTTCCAAATGGCATTTTTTGCGTCTTCGTTCAAAATGTGGACCCTTATTGACTGATTGTGTCTGTCTGACCGTCTGTCTGTACAGGATGACTGGCAGTTCATTTTCATCTTCTCCAAAAGTTTATCTTAAACCCCTGGCCTCCTGCAGACCTTTCAGATTCTATTTGGGTATAACCTTATGAAATGCATATTTTTAGACAGATAGATTTATTCTATACATGGGCTGTTCCATGTTCATAGCACTTCCAATGAAAGGATTGCAGCGGTTTAACTGTTGTAACACAACACTTACAATAGCTGCCAACAAGGGAAGCTTCACCAAAATCTACATGGTAATTTAGCTGTTGGCACTTTCTCTGATTAATGTGTTACTGTAGCAAGTGAAACCTGATCTGTTTCATAGCGGCTTAACTAGGAGGAGAAGTAAGTTTCCATACTGTCTGTCAGATATAAATATACTACAACAATTTGAAAAATAAATGCACCGTTTTGAAGAACCTGATGTGAGAAGAAGAGTAGGGCCTGGTTAGCAAACTTCCAAAAACAGCAATTTTATCAACACCTTTTCTTCTGACAGAACGCAAAATGTGTACTGCTGAATCCTTTCGTATTGGAACTGGTTTGACATTTTCATTTTATAATAAAATAATCATGAGAGATGGATATATAACGATATGCAAATTACAAAATTGTTTTCTGTGTACAATCGACAAAGCCCTGTAAAAAAGAAAATATCATTCGGACTCTGTCAGTAAATGTTAATACATTTAACAGACTCTCGCTATCTTTTGTCTTTCAGCTAATGCCTTTTGCTATTATGTTATTACATATGCAATATTATGCAGTTATATTACTCAAAACACAGTCAAAACCAGTCAAATGTTTGTAATGTGAAAGACAAAACCCAAGATTCTGATGCCTCCTGTATGTATGTGCACAGGTTTTATTCCCATGCAAGTTGAGAGACACTGTATACAGTCAGGCACAGTTCAAGGAGACTCCCTACAAGCTTTCCATCAATACAGTGTTCACTCTTGTCTGCCAACCAGTCCTGGGCTTCTTACAAGCTGAGGCAGTCAGTTGTTCAGGTTGTTGGGTGGTTGTGTGCGGAGTGATGTCGGCTGTATTTGAAATCAGAGATGAGTCTGCTGCACCACAAAGCCCCCTTCGCCCACCCCTTAAACCTTTCTGTACGGTATGTATGCAGTTCATTCAAACACAGTGTTTCAAAAGCTAGACAGAAAGAATGTATTTTGGCAAATCTGAGCATGTACCTGAGCTTAGATGACCAAACAGCAGTCTTTTCTCAAGGAGATTGAAAGTGAGTTTCAAAAGCACAGAATTTTGCCCATTGACATTTTGAGATTCTCAAAGTCACTGCATCTCTATGAGCTGATTGTGTTGAATCCGTACCTAGCGATTAGGAATTAGAAACTGGGTTCCCTGCAGGCACTCGAGCGTGGGTAGCTTGATGCTGGTGGTGACAGCATGTTGAATAGGTTGTCCTCTTTGACTGAGTTTCAAGCAGCCTTGTCTGCACTTGAGACCAGCGCTTACCCTGACCTTGTAAACTCCTGTCACAGGGCTTTGTTGAGGTAACAGAATGCAGTGTTAACAAGGAGTTTAGGCCACCTCGCACGGAATAACCTTGCTAGTAATAACATTACAGCAAATCTTAATTTTTGACATGTGTTTTTTGTATCTATTTAAAAATAGTACACCAATGTTTGAGCTATTTCCATGTCAAACTAATTAGAACCAGTTTGTACGGTTGTGTGTCAGTTTAAATGTCCAAAAGTTATTTTATTTTCCCCTTATGCCCAATTATTAATAAAAGACCCTAACACCAACCAGTCCGGCAAAGACTACCATGCCCCTTACAAACACATATGAATCATTTCCTCTTTAGATGAGGATCTCACATAGTCTCCACAAAGACCACATACAGCCAAGCCCGCTTCGTATTACTCCTGTTACTGTCACCCTCTGCTTCATGTCAACACATTCAATTGTCCCGGCATCAATGGTGGCAGATTAGAAGATTTACATGCAAGTAAGTTGCTGTTTTGAAATGTTCTAACAAATAGTACAGCAGCAGAATATATCATAACAAACACTACCATGTGAATGTGTGCAGTTTTTTTTCTTCTGTATGTAACTGTTGCAATATGTTATGCAACACTTGTACGGTATAGTAGACTGAGACTGCGTATTTCTTTTTATGAATAGACACTACAGCAATTCATTGAATACCTGGTACCTGTGCTGGTACCTTCCGCAACAAAACAGGCTTATTGATGTCTCATAGCCTCTATTTTTAATGTTTATTTTTCCAGGCTATTGTTGAACTGAGTCAACTCTTCTCATTGTCCCTGTTTTTGCCCAGTCTCTTTGAAGTGATATACATGATAAAGCCAGCTGGTCTGCAGAACACAAAGCAGAGATTAAAACATTAAAACACTGTTCCAGATAATGGCAGTGGAATGGGTGTTTATTTTATACAGCTCGATTCATTCATTGTGACATTCCCATTTTTGTCTGTAGTTACAAAAGAGTTAAGTGGATCCCCAGAGATGTTTGAACATGACATCTTTAACATCTGCAAAGCAGCTGGAACCTCTTTATAAATTGCTTGTTATTGCTCAACTCCCCCATACACTATAGCGGGGTGCTGGTATACAGAGCAAATACATGCTGTTTTTAAACTAACCAAAGCAGTGCCTACACACACCATGCTGGGGGTTCAATATGTGAAGCAGGACCTTGATGTCTTTAACCTTCTCAACACTACCGTACAAAATCTTTTTACAATGAAATAACAATGACATTTTATACCGTATACAATACCGTATAACTGAATTGAATATGAAATCTCAGATCACAGTGACCAGAAAGACTAAAGCAGGACTTTATATAACCAAAAAAAGCAGTGTTGATGTTGTGTTCCTCAAGGCTCAATGGGCACTGCTATAACTGTTATATCAATATAAATCTTGTCATAGAGTTGCAACTTGTCATTAGCACCTTGTTCAGCATGAGCACTGAAAATGTGGAATGTCTTTTTACTATAAAATTGGGCTGTGATTCAGGTTATTTCTAAAACCTAAAAGATGTCTGCTCTGAAAAATAATTGCCCTCAAATAGGTTGCCCTCAAACATGCAGTTTTATTTACCCAAAGGAAATCCCTCACCCCTGAAGTGAATGGTGACTGGAGTTGAAAGGTCAGGGTATTATTAATGTAAGGAAATGTAATATTTTTTCCAGTATATATTTAGCCATTTAGCTCGGGTTTTTTTTTTTGAGTACACCACACAGCTGCGGAGCTGCGTTTATTGCTTCACTCAGGCACAGGCGTGGACAGCAGGCTGTTATATCTCAACATATTCAATTAAAAAAAAAGAGGTTTCCTGAAATCATCTACCCATTTAAGAGCAGCATTCACTGGGGCAATAAAACAGTTGAGCTTTAATGTGCCCATTACCAATAGAAATATAATATAACCAGCCAGATAGACCATGATGGGGGGGTTATCTTAACAGATGCTATGATATTGTAAATGTTATGACAAGACAAGACAAAGTAGGTTAGTTTGAAAAATAGTCAATTTAATACTCAATCATACATTCTGACACTATAACAGAAGGTGTGAGGGTTTGGCAAAAGCGATCTGGCAAAAAGTCAGAAAATCCAACCAATTCCTGCTAAATTTGAATAAAATAAAACAATAACGTGACACCTCACCCCGCTCGGAAGGAAGGACTACATTTTGTACAAAAAACATTAAAACTTTTCAAACTAGAATAAACTATTAAAACACTGAAGCATTTGTCATAAAAAGAAATGGTCTACTTCACCGAGAATTTGTATTCCTCTAGATAAGTCTCAAAACTCTATTTAGTCATAGAGCCACCTTAACTGCCTTACCATTTTGTTTTCTTTACATAGAGCTAGTCAACTGTTTGTAATGAAACAAATGAAGGCATTAAGCAGCCAAACCCTTAGAAAAGCTCCCCATAGTAAAAGCATAGTAAAGTGTAATAAAACATAGTGAAAGCATGGTAAACCCCAGATAGGTATGGTGAAGCATATTTAAAAAAAAACATGGCAAACCATGATAAACTATGGTAAATGCATTGTATAACCATAGGAAAAGCACAGGGAAACTGCAAAAAAAAAAAAAAATTATAAGGAAACACTAATGAAGGCATAAAAGAACAAGGTTTGCAACTTTCTTTTATTATTAACATTTGAGAGGTATTGAAGACTCAAGTTCCTGGTGATCTTCGTGGGGTCTGTCTTGTAGCCATCAACATTTAGTACAATAAGTTATTCCACATACAGTAATGTGAATGTAGGTCACAGTCTATCATGTGCATCTGTGAGTTTGTTTTACTTATTTATTGTTTATTGCTTTATTAGTCATGTTTTTGTTTCTTGAATGCATTGCTTTAGGGGCCCTGTCTAGTGTTTAAACATTACTGTTCCCTTTATAGCAGGGGGTTTACATGTTTACAACGTCTCAGAATAGAGGCTAGAAATTCCATTTGTGGTGGTAGACTCGCTTGCATTGTGCCGCACACAGTCCAGTATTCTCTCTGTACTTTCTTTGCAGGTCCCTCAGAGGATAGAGGCCCAGCAGCATGCTCCGGATGGGGAGGGGGGCATGTCAGGCTCCTGGGGCCGCTGGGGTCCGTGGACAGCGTGCTCGCGCTCCTGTGGAGGAGGGGTAATGGAGCAGACCAGGCCCTGCTTGCCACAGTACCACTCTGAAGGGGGAGGGTACCACCACAGCACCCCGCCACTCCCCCCAGGCAGAGTTGTGTCTGCCCTGCGCCCCTCTGTCCCGCTGCATCGTGAGGGCGTCCGAACGACACGCTCCAACGGCACGCAGCACAGGAGAGCGGGAGCAGCAAGGGGAGGCCGATCTCAGGAACACAGACCTGACCGCAGGTACACATGGGGCTGGGGGCATTGCAGCAGAAACAAGATTCATGTAAACCCTTTACATCCATGGTCAATATACAAAAAAATCATACACTTTAGCAATGAAGGATGAACAGTCAAACTGTTGTATTTACATTGTGCACTTAGCAGCCCTTAAATAACTACTGAGTTGTTTGGCTTTAGTTTTTAGTAAGATTAACTAGTCAAACTGCTTTAGTAACTGCGTGCAGTGTGAAAACTCTAACTTAAAAATAATACAAGATTGTGCAGTAAGACATATCTTAATGCACTTTTGGGTGTTTGCAATATAAGTCTTACTGCACACCTCATTCATGGGGTTTCCATGCAAGTTTTTTTTTAACTCGAGACATTTACACGAGAAAAATGTCTCGTGTAAAATGCTTTTTTGGGTTTCCATTCGCTCAGTTTATTTTACTCGAGTAAACCGGGCTTTTCACCCGACATCATGCAAATGAATTGGAAAGGTGTGGGTTGATATGTAAAATAACTATACATAAAGCACTCGTGCTGTTAGTGACATTTTTTGAAAATGTGGTTTCCACGCGCATAGAACTGGTACACGAGTGAATCTAAGCTGCTGTAATAAAGCAAAATACCCTGTGCCTGCTTGGTTAATAACGTGCTTTACTGCTCTTGACCAAATTGTTTTTCAATTTGAGGAGGCTCGTGCTGTCAGAGATGCTCTCCTTTCTTTTAAGTTGTGTTGGATTTACTGCTGTGTTAAATATTAATGATTCAAACAAATAAAACACAATCAATATGTTCATTTGCAATTTTATTTGGTCAGTTCTGAGAGGGCATCAATAACTTGGATGTTGTTGCACTGTTTTGGGCGATCGAGCTGGCTCATGCAGTTCACAAACTATATTTATTAACGTGGAGGGCAGACGCACGTTGTCTTTGGACATAGCTGGGATCAAAAAAAGTACAGGAATTAATTCAGTTATGCAGCTCACTTGCTCCACCTGTTTAACTTTAGTGTAGTCTTTACAGCAAGGGTATTCTCAAACAGCTTCTTTAATACTATAGCAAATGCATAACGCAGTTCGTGGTAAGTGGTTTTATACAGAGCTGTAAATCCCACAAAATATATACAACATGACAGACCAGACACAGCAAAAACAATAATAAAAATGGCTGCCCGCATTAGCATTAAGGTGAACTACTCCACTACTAACCATAAAATCGGCCATCAGCCACTACTTTCTGC
This sequence comes from Acipenser oxyrinchus oxyrinchus, assembly GCA_030684275.1. Lineage (NCBI taxonomy): Eukaryota > Metazoa > Chordata > Actinopteri > Acipenseriformes > Acipenseridae > Acipenser > Acipenser oxyrinchus. Next base: position 11,537,544 of record CM060265.1, on the reverse strand, counting down.
CGTCTTGGAATCCACAGTAACAACTGACCTGATCCCTTGCAATATTTATAGTTAGGATAAACACGCTCATTAACATTTACACGTGAAATGCGGGTTTCCAAGCAAGATTTATCATTGTACCAGCAGGTGCACAGCACCCTGTACTTACAGCCAGGGGTGCGCCCCAGCAAAATAACGGGAAAAAGCATACAAACCATACGCTGGCTGGAGCGGTTGCACACTTCTGATTTAAAAAAAAAATACAAATAAATGATACATGTTTAGGTTCAAAATATTTGAATTCAGAATATTATAAATATTAGACGTCCTGCAAATTAGCCCTCTGTGTTCCAGTGTTTATCAAATGAAACATCTACATTTCTAGTGTTAACTGTTAATTTTGGATGAGCCCTAAATGAATTATATATTTAATTATTAGTTTCTGGCTAATAATGACTGTTTTGGGGACTGTATCACTATTGGGGCCTCTCGTTTTGCTGTTCTATCCCATGAGCCTTTGCACCCCCCTGTTCTAGATTGGGTGTTGTCATCAAACATGTGCTAAAGAGAACAAGAAGACTTTTCATTTCCATCCTGTTCAGTCATGATAAACAGTCCAGACTGCTTTTACAACCAGAACTTACGAAGGTAAATGTAATATGAGGCCTTTTATTCTCTGTCGCCGGTTTAATTCGAGTCAAGGCTAAAGTGACTCTTGATTGTTTTGCATATAATGACGGGGGGGACTGGGAAAAATGGCCTGGATTTTCCACTTTCCATAATAAAGTGTTGAAAATGATCCTATATCGTTGAAGAAACATGCTATTTGAGTAAAAGGAAAATATGAAGCAGGTGTAATTACAGAAAGTATGATTATAGTTTTTGACCTTACTAAATGAAACAAGTCATGCCTTATTACAATGGAAAATAGGGCCCCAAAATACTAATGATGGTGGAAAATATTTGCCTACTGGACTTAGCAATGCTTATGCACATGAAAGGAGTAATGGCTTTAAAGTATTTAGATGTAACTAAATTGTCATTTTTTTGTGTTTGGATTTTCCAGAGGGAGAGGTGGCGGGCGGATTGTTCCAGGGAAGTATGGGTATGGGAAGGTCCCCTACATCCTCCCTCTGCAGACTGACGTGGGTCAGGACCCTCCCAGAGACCAGAGCCGGAGGAAGCGTCAGGCCCCTCGTGGCTACCCCAGGAGGAGGGGGCAAAGCCAGGGGTACAGCCAGCAACACCCCTACCCAGGCTCCTACAGCAGCTACCACACAGGCCCCCCGCAGCACCACCCCAACCTCTACCAAGACAGTCTGGCCAGGCCGCAGCCAGCCGGGACCTCTCTTTACCAACAGGGCCAGGACCAAGCCTCGCAGCAGGGCCTGTACCCGGGGAGTAACCCCTCCGTCCACCTGCCTGCTCCTCATAGAACTCCCAGCTCGGCGTCTTTCATGTGCGTGGGAGCCTACAAGCAGTATAAGATATGCAACACTGAGGTGAGTGCTTGTAGTGGCTTGTGGGAATTCAAGAATAGCCATTCTTGGCTATTCCTGTCAAAGATCTCACATTCTTATATGTTTAAAAGAATCACATTCCATAGCAGTCCCGTATTTAGCTTTTAAAAGTAGTATTTGGATTTTTGAGGAAAAGAAACCTGATACTTCAAATCGGGAGGCTTTCAATGCTTGTATTCCCTGGGGTCAGGTAGGAAGTCACTAAGTGGTGTTGGAAATTGGTACTTGCTTATGGATACCAGGACCACAACCTTATAATGCAAGACAGCTTCCTCCAGTGATGACACCCTGTGCACCTGTTGTTGACCCATAAACACGCTTCCCTTCAATGACTGTTGGGACAGATGTTTGAAGGCAGAATACCTTACCCCACTCAGACTGCTCACAAAATATGTTTGGGATCAATATCCTGTCTTCAAAATGCTAAATGTTTTGGCAGTCATATTTGTTTATGATCCCTGCTTCAAACGGTTTGATGCCTTACACTGAAGTCTAGCTGCTGTATATGCTGTGTAAGTATAATATATTACTGTACCTACAGGGTCATCAGGGAGCAACTGTGGATTGAACCACTACATTATTTGTTAGTGCATTATATTACAGCGCCGAAAAATCCTAAGGATTCAAGAATCCAGTCTCTTATCCACCAGTCACAAACATGCATTGCAAGTGATTGGATTCAACCGTACATTTTGTTTTTATTTTTATGAAAATCCAAACTTATTGCTTACGTGTTTCTGGCAATTCCCAGCCAGGCTACAAAAATCTGTCCCGGTCCCGGCATTTCTATGATCCATTGTCTAGCTAGCACATGCAGTGCATTCACAATTGACCATTGAAACACCAGGAACCAACAAAGTACATGAAGCTTGATAACATGCAGAAAAATTGCCATGTGTATTCTTTACACATAACATTTAAATACGTAATTCATATTACAAACACCCACTGCACAGCTTATATCGAGTGCCAGTTACAACAGCAGATGGGTTTTCTTTGAGAAGTGAGCTGTGACGACCCCATGAAGTTCAACATTTTTAATTCAAGCCGGGGCATGTTCCAGGGGAGCCTCAGGCAGCAGCATCAGGTACAAGAACCTCCAGGAAAATCATTACAGAAGAATGCAGCCTTCGCTACTTCACAACTCTTACCATGTAAATCAGTGAGCTTTAACAGGCCCCATTCATCACCATCTGATACTATTTATACTGTTAACTGCAGCCAACAAATGGTTTAAAGTTTTAATGGTTCTAAATCTGTCACACTGAAATGGTTGTGCCTGTCAATTCTGGATTGATGTTAGGGTTAGGGTTAGGGTTAGGGTTTAATATACAGTAAGTATATGGTAGAATGTACTGTATGATGAACTTCACAAACCCTTGCCGTGTTTACAAGAAACACATTACTTTACCTTCATCGCAGCGTTTTATTTTCAACGTAATCCTGGTTTGATATTTGTTTTATTCACATACCATAGAGTAGGTAAATCAACTAGGGAATTGCTTTTTTCAAACTGTCCTCGAGAACATTTCCCAGGAGAAAGAAGATTGTTCTTCTAAACATCCAGTGCATGCTCCCTCCTGCTGTGTTTGAAATGAGAGGTGTGTTGTGGGAACAGAAAGCTAGCATTGTTGCAGGAGGGATGGTGCTCTGGGTACACTGCGATACTTACGGTAGAAGAGAATTATGTTTCTCCTGTGCAAGACCATATCGGTAGAGATATTTATTTAAAAGTTCAAATGGAAAAAGAAAGCTGATCTGTCCAGTAAATGTGTAACCTCCATGTGTAGGTTCCTTTGACACAATGGACCACAAAATACAGTTGTTCAGATTTAGCTCATTCCACTATTGTCAGTTAGTCGTAATTCACAGTTCAGATCACAAATGTGAATTACAAGCAAGAGCAACACTTTAGGCAAACCATATCCATTTCACACTATAAATATTTCAAAACTAGAAAAAAAACAGCTGAGGCTACAATAGTTCAGTGCAAGCAGGCTTTAATCCCTTACAGAGCTGAGGGACAGCTGTCACCTGCTAACCCCGGGGGTGGTCTCTGGTCAGCTCCTGCCAGTAAACCCAAGCGCCTGGCTGAGCTACTAAAGCCCTGCCATCCTACAGGAACTGCTGATTTATACAGGGATGTTCTGAGTGTGCAAACCAGATGAAGGAATTCGCACTGCATAGTAAGAGCTGTGAATTTTATTTTTTAAAGGAAAAGCAACCAGTTTCTGGGATGATTGCACAGAAAGACATGTGGCTCATGGGCCCTTGATTTGCTGTGGCAGTCTCTGATACAGATGCCTCACTAGATGTTGCAATGGACATACGTTCAGTGATAAAATAGGATTTTTAAATACATGCAGCAGGACAACGAGTGCTTCTGACAAATTGGAATAGGTCAAGCTGTTTTGAACTGCTGCCTGTGTATAGTCTCCTCATAGAGCTCATTGGTGAATGGTATCCTTCACATAAAACCGCGTTAGGTGAACAATAATATTAGGTTTTGTCAATGCTTTGCCTGGTTTCAGTACCTAATCTGCAACATGACACAAACAACAAAATAGTGCCTGCAAAATACAAAATATTAGATATTACTCCATTATAAAGCAGCAACAGTTCATGTGCTGAATGATAGAAAAGTTGGTGGCTGTTGGTGTGAATATGGCCCTCACTATCTAGTCCAAGAATGTGAACTGTAGACCTCTTCCCCCTATATATTATACTTGCAAGCCTACAGGGCAGCAGTGTGGAGTAGTGGTTAGGGCTCTGGACTCTTGACCGGAGGGTTGTGGGTTCAATCCCAGGTGGGGGACACTGCTGCTGTACTCTTGAGCAAGGTACTTTACCTAGATTGCTCCAGTCAAAAACCCAACTGTATAAATGGGTAATTGTATGTAAAAATAATGTGATATCTTGTAACAATTGTAAGTCGCCCTGGATAAGGGTGTCTGCTAAGAAATAAATAATAATATGGTGGCTCTCCCATTTAAAAGAACACCTATTAATATCCTTTTGATCTGAGGCTGACTGCATGAGATCATCAGAGGGAGTATGTAGTGTTTCCCCACAAGAGATATATTGAAAATTCGTCTACAGCATATTTAAACAGCCTGTTCTCCGTAATGGAATCGGCATCATGATCTGGGAAAGTGCAGTTCATTAATCCTTCCCCCTGGATGAATGAGATTAATAATTCACTTCCGTTTCAAAGTGAGATGCCATTCCCAGAGAGACTGGAAGAGGCTCTTGTATCACTCTTCATAAGAGCTTGCCATTGTATCTGCCTTCAAAGTGGTTGTCGTTAATATTTCTTGGGGTAATCGGACACACAAGGACATTTGTTTTTTTTCAGGACTAAACAAAAAAATGTTACCAGCATTTTAACAGCATTACTGTATGTGGCTGAAGCCATAGATTGTCTGCTATTGGAGACCCAACTGGAAAAACATCTGTATCAGAACAGTCCTCTTATTAGTACTGATCTTCATTTTTCATACAGAGTATACTGCAGAAATGTGTACTTGATGTCACAAGATCATTCAGAATTTTTAGTTGGCCATGTGAATTTCTATTAAAAAAATGCATGTGCCATAACTCGTTATCAGCCCTATGGGATGTTTTCAAGATTTTTTTTATTTTGTCTGTTGGTCTGTCTGGATTGTTTGAGAGAGTAGAGAGCTTCCTGCTTCTTCTGCTGGATTTGCCGCAGGTGACACAGCGACCGCCACATCTTGATCTGCTGTGGTGAAAAAAAAAAAAAAAAAATTCGGAGGGATATTTTGGATTTACCTTTTAAAGGGAAAGTACTGCTCTCAAGTGCCATGAACAGCATTGTTTACAAAGCCAATTTCCATATGGGTACAGTGAAGGGAAGAGCCTATGCATTTACTGGAATTGAAATACGAATTACTCTCCACCAGCTGCTAATGATAGTTACAGACATTCAGTCCTGTTGCAATAAAAAGCCAGGCCAGACAATAAATATTGAACAAATGTATGACTTTGCATTAGGTCAATAAGGATTAGTTTTAATGCAATTAAAGGCTGTCTGTTATATTAATAAACACCACTCGCTACAGTACAATTGTAGCCATCCAGAAATGCTGTTTAAACTGAGAAATAAACACAGAACCACACACTAGGAACTTACATAGAATTATGGGAGATTTCCCTGGGTCCCTTGCTTCTGGTTTTCTTAACCCCCCACCACCACATCCCATTTTCAACAATGGAAGTTACAAACTAAACAACTGGTAGGGGAAAACGGAGCAGAGGTTAAGAACGTTTTCACATAGAAAAAATATATATTTTCACATAGAAGCCTTGTTGGTATTTGTGTTATGTTCCTAATAGAAAAGCCTTCATTTTCCTTTAGATAACTGTCTCTTATTGCCTGTGTTTCCGTGCAGGCCTGTCCACCAAATGGACGCAACATCCGTGAAGTACAGTGCGCCTCCTACAACAACCAGCCCTTCATGGGCAGAGTCTACGAGTGGGAGCCCTTCACCGAGGGTAAGGCAGCTCTTATCTGCTTGCAGAATGAATACCACTTCTTTTTTTGTTACTCTCTGCATTGACTGTGTGTGCATTTACAAGCTGATAGGGTTTTAACTGCTGTGCACGGCAAGTTTGCAATGCAGCCAGGGCCTCTTAAGATCAAGTCCCAAAAAGCTCTTTACTATATTTGATTGATCTAAACTGAGAGAAATGTAATGGAATTTAATAGAGCAAAATGTTGATTTGTATCTTATGTATCTTAACTGGGCTTCACTTGGTTTATCAGAGATTCAGAGACCCACATTATGCCAGTGCATCTGAAGTATAGTACAGTAGTGTAACCCATTATCTGTCATGAATGCAGCCCTCTGTTTCTTGTATTCAATGTTTTATAAAAGCAGCGAGCCCGACAGGCAGTTCTCCACGCTGATGTAATTGCACACATGTGGTGTGAAACCCTCGGCCCACGGCCAGGTATGTAACTGTCAGCATAATCATGAGCACCAAGGGGCACATTTACAAAGCAATGTGTCCAGCGCAAAGTTTGCTCCACTTTGTTTTCTGAAAGATAAAGCAATTAGCTAACGTTACAAAGCTAGTCAGAAATAGTAACTCCAGATGTACTGGAAATACTGCTACTCATTAGCTTTCTATTAATCCTGCTGGTGTTTTCAGCAAGGGGCGATCTACATTCCCCTGAGCTCTATATTGTATTTGAAATCCTTAGGCAATCAGGTTGCTCCCTTCACTCATATTCTGAGACCTTCTCATTTTACATACAGGGCGTCTCACATATTGCAGAGCTTTCAAATGTGGGACTTGACATTTAATACAGCCAGAAAACCTGTCTTTTATTACTAATCTAAAAATAGATCTTCCAACAAGAATACTGAGAATGATCAACTTTGAAGAGCGTATAAGAAGGAAAAACAGAAATGTACTTAATTCAAGGTTGAATCTTAACCTTTTTCAGTAAAGGAAATATTGTTTACCCTGATACCTTTAAATCAGATGCTTAGAATAAAAAACATAGCATAGTGTTATAAAGCATATTCAAAGAATGCTGAAGCATGGTTAAGTATTGTATAGCCCAGAGAGGTATGTACAAGTTTAAAAACATGGTAAACCATGGTAAACTGTGGTAAGTGCACAATATACCCTTGGGACAATCATGGGAAAACTACAAAATTACTGTGCAAATGTACTGTAGTAAACCTTTTTAAGGGCAGTTTCAAGTTCTCTACAACATTGAATATGCTGGCTCTTAGATCTCCCTATATTAGGAATTCTGGCAGTTTTTCAATGATAGACGATTTAGAGGAATTTATGTTGAAAAACAGACTTTTCAAAGGTAAGAAGCATGTCCAATCTAAAATCAGGATTCCAAGCATGATTGTAATTCACCCTAAGCGCAGACAGCTTTATCCATTTACACTAATTGGCTTGATTGGTTTGAGACATGACTAGCTGTTGTCCCTGAAACTTTGGTCTCTGTGCTGGGCAGTCATTGAAGGACAACGGATTGGAGAACTTTATTCAATTCGCCCCTTCGTCTCACACCTTTACCTCATAATGCTTACTTTTTCTACCTTCAGTGTATATAGTACAAATCAGAAAACTAATTTCAAGAAGTCTGACCAATCTTAACATCAATGTGTATAAGACTGCATATATACATCATCCACGTGTCTATGGAAAAAATATTGATACATCTTGAGTATATAATATGTAAGCACGATGATGTACTTTATTATTTGACGTGTAGGCTAAATTGATAACATTTAACACATTTAAATGTTTAAATTATTGACACCTCTAACCCCTGAGAACACATAAACGTTGCCATCTGAACATTGTGTTCCTGCATTTTTCTGTGTCTGAATCACTGCTGTTGTAGGCACACTAAAAACAGCAATGTCAGTTCATGTTATTTACTGGGAAGCATGTTACATTACAATGTGGGATAGTCATCTCCCAGTTGATTACTGACCCAGGAAACCTATGCTAATTGTATTTTAAAAATAAATGTACACTAATACATCACAGGAGAACAATGTAATCCATTAGAGTTACTTCAACCACATGTGAGAAAAAGCCCATGTCCTGTTAATATAGAGTTATGGCAGCATTAAGACTATTAGCAGAGAAATCTCCACCACTTAGCTAGGCTCTGTACTGTATCTAGGAATGGGATAAAAAATAGTAACATGGGTCTTCTGCTTTAGAAATAAGAACAGTTTGACCACATGCCTTTCAGTAAGAGGCATTTGTATGTATATGCTGAAGCAACTACAGTACTGCGATACTTTGGTACCTGAAGTCTTAACGATCTGCTTGTGAGATTTAGAACAGAACACTGTAGTGTGATGAACACTAATAAACTCGTGTTACTGCATAATCCTCTACCCTTTTTTTTCTAACATGCAGAGGCCAGATGTGGATAATTAGGGTAATTACTAGCTATTTCAGACTTATACTATCCTGCTTATACAGTAACTGCGGAATAAGCTAAATGCTTTTCTAGTCAGTAAAAAAAGCTGTCCCTGTTGCAATTAAAAACAGAATTGGTTCTAATGGAGCTACATAGCCTTTTGGATAATGTACTGTAGGAGTGTACACAATTACACTGCGAAAGAAGGTATGTGGTAGCCTACAGTGACTGTATTTCCAGCTTTCTTTAGGCGCCTGATAAGAATAAATGTATTTTGTGGCAGTATCATGGCTTGTATGTCAATTAGTTATCAATCATCCGAGTGAGAGGATCTTATATGCTGTTGTAGATCTGCACGGTTTCAATTGTTCATATCTCATATACACCATTTAAGAGACTGACTTCATATATCTGTTGTGTAAACTAACAGTGCCCTTCACTTATTCTTCTGCCCTGATATGCCATACTGTGGCCCTGTAAGGTCTTAGTTTTGAATGATAAAGACCTACAGCTTTGACATGTCCATTTTCAAGGGCAAGTTTGATTGCATGGCATAAGTGTGTTCCAACTCTTAATAAAAACACAACAACAAGGTGAGTGTAGTATACAGTAGCTAGCTGTGAAGTTACCTAAGCTGTAGACACTACTGGAGTCAGTGTGTTACAGGTATGGAAGCTGTGTGTGTGCTGAGACAGTTCTCAACATGTCCTGTTAGGCAGTCCTGCTCTGCTGCACAATCCTCTCCGTTGTTCCTAAAAGCACACATTGTGAGGGAGGCGGACAGCAGCAGCAGTGCTGGTATTTGGGCGAATGTCAGGTCCCAACATTTCTGACATGTGCAGTCATCCAGCTGGAATGGGGAGCAAAGAGTCAACCTGTGAGCAGGTATACCCATGAACTGTACAAGTCATGTTGTGGTTTAGCGTGCCTTCATTAGGCTAATACAGTGCTATACTACATTTCCACCACAGTTTTATAATGGGTTAACACTTTGCGTCCTGGTCCTCAAGCAGTAATATTAGCAATGTATTGGAGACTTCTTTGTAATTAGTGCTGAAAATTTCACAACACACAAGTGATGTTTAGATAAACTGTTGACTGTGTGGAGTTGTTTGTAGGAGAATTCTGGATTTCTTCATTTGTTTTTCTCGCTTGACAACCCTATGGGCCTCCTGAAACAACACACACTCTCCAGCATGAACTCATACTTGACCACGGCAATGGCAGTGTTTAGCTGCTCCTGGTGAATGACAGCATCAACTGATCTTCTGAGCAAAGTTCAATAAGTCTGTTGATGTAGAGCCGGATTTGCCCGTTTGTCTTGTTTACCTGTCATCCACGATTAGCAGCAAAGCACACTACCTAGAGGCACGGTATAGATTTGAGTAGTTGAATTGTACCATTATAATATTGGAAACAAACAGTGACTTGGAACAATGTGCCAAAAAGTGGGGAAATCCTTCTTTGTCTTTTCTTCTTCTTCTTATAAAGACATGCACTTTGTTTGAACTCTTTAGATGATTCTATGCGTTTTACCTCTGGCATGATGTGTCTCCATTGGGGTATTTAGTTTAGAACAGTGGCTCTCAATCTGGAATCCTTGGAACCCTGGGGGTCCTCAAAGGTGGTCCAGGGATCCCCAGGACATTCTCAAAACATCTCATTTGTAAAACAACATACATGTTTGAAGTATGTACAATACTTATTCTTACAGCCAATACACTGTT